>PVHT020004020.1:50793365-50929590 GCA_004024745.2 Catagonus wagneri
AGTGGTTAACGAATCCGACTAGGAACCATGAGGTTGCGGGTTCAATCCCTGGCCTTGCTCAGTGGGTTAACGATCCGGCGTTGCCGTGAGCTGTGGTGTAGGTTGCAGACGCAGCTCGGATCCTGCATTGCTGTGGCTGTGGCGTAGACCAGTGGCTACAGCTCCTATTAGACCCCTAGCCTGGGAACCTCCACATGCCGCAGGTGAGGCCCTAAAATGACAAAGGCCAAAAAAAAAAAAAAAGAAAGCCCTGTTGACTTACATACCAGTTTTCCTCCCTTCCTGAAAGTATCCTTGAGTCTGTACATACATACTCACAAAAAGTTTCGTGAATATAACTTTTGGAACTGGTCTAAAAATTTTTCAGAATTGCCGTCGTGGCTTAGCAGTTAATGAACCTGACTAGGATCCATGAGGATTTGGGTTCAGTCCTTGGCCTCGCTCGGTGGGTTGAGGAGCCGGTGTTGCCTTGAGCTGCAGTGTAGGTCACAAACATGCTCAGGTCCAGCATGGCTGTGGCTATGGTGTGGGCGGCAGCTGTAGCTCCGATCCCACCCCTAGCCTGGAGACTTCCATAGGCCATAGGTACGGCCCTAAAGAACAAAAATAAAAATTCTTCCTCATGTAGGTGGAAGGTAGTGTAAAAGAAAGTTATTGAAGGTGGCGTATTTATTAACAGTCTGTTTTATGCCCAGTAAACAAGGTACCTGTCTTAGTTTACTCATTTAAAGAGTGAAGGCTGGGGCTTATAGCACAATTAATTTAGAGTTAAGTCTAAGGTTTTTTTGTTTGTTTGTTTTTCCTTTTTAGGACCACACCCGTGCGGCATATGGAGGTTCCCAGACTTGAGGTTGAATTGGAGCTGCAGCTGCCGACCTACACCATAGCTCATTGCAACGACGGATCCTTAACCTACTGAACAAGGCCAGGGATTGAACTAGCTACCTCATGGTTCCTAATCAGATTCTCTTCTGCTGTACCACAGGAACTCCAAGTCTAAGGTATTTTGACTTCTCTTTTCTCCCAGGTTTTAAGGAGTATCAAAGTTTTAGGTCTTGGTGCTGTTTATTACAATTCTTTTCTACTGCATTCAGCAGTGTAGAGTCCCAGAGGAATCTGGTATTACGGGGATCATGTATATAAACAGAAAAGCCAGTAGTTGGAAAGCTATTGTAGGTAAATGAAATTGTCCATGGGACCAGGGCCTTGTGCATAGATGGTAGCCCTGTTACTTCAGTTCCCATCTAGTTAGGGGGGAAAACTGAGTTGTTGTCAGATAGGGGGAAGGTTAGGTATCTTGCCATATAGTAAAGATATGTTAGAAACAAAATCTTGTTGAAGGAATTGACTTTTTTCCCCTCTGTACTTTGAAAAAGAATACACAAGTAAATGTGTGTGCCATTCTTTCAGTAATTTCCCCCCATCATCACTACAGCTTTTTAAGACGATTTTGTCAATACTGTCTAGAAGTTTTTCAGTTTTATATTCAGAGCTTAGACTAGGGTTTTCTCTTATTTGGGCCGAAAAGATGAATGAGATGTGCCCCTTTCTAACATCTTACTTCAGCAACATTATCTCCTTGGTGGTTGGAATCAGGAGCCCTAGAGTTCCTGTTGTGCCCAGTGGAAACAAATTCAACTAGTATCCATGAGGATGCAGGTTCAATTCCTGGCGCCTCACTCAGTGGGTCGGGGGTCTGGCATTTCCATGAGCTGTGGTGTGGGTCACAGATGTGGCTCAGGCTGCACATTCCTGTGGCTGTGGTATGTCGGTTGGCAGCTGTAGCTCCATTTTGACCCCCAGCCTGGGAACCTCCATATGCCATGAGTGCAGCCACAAAAAGTCTTGGAAGGAAAGGCTCTAAGCTTTCTCTTTGGCATATGGCAGATTCAGACTTGGGTAGAAGCCTGCATGGACTGTCATGGAACTCTGCCATTGACTTGGTGCTAAAGCTTGGCCACAAGATGCTTTCATTTACCAGTGACTTGGGATCATATGTTTGGGAAGGCTAAATATAGAGTGTACTCTGCTGAGAAAAAAACAAATAACCTTTTAGCTAAAGAGGTCTTTACATGATGATAGTCTTGGTTACAAATGTGATGCTTCTACAGTCTTTGAGGGGATATTGCAGCTGATCTAAAGTCTTACAGGGAAGACTGCAATCCCTAATATGTTACTGGGTTAGGAACTTGTCTAGAGGGGGCCAGAACCTGCCTATGAAAGATCCCCTCAGGCTCCATCAACTTGAACCATTTAGTTGTCACTCTTCCTGGAATGCAAGAGGGTTTTGTGGTGTCTTGAGGACTACCAAAGTGCAAACGTAAGCACACTTAAGGCAGACCTCTTAATGCTACTTCCTGGCTGAAGCCCACTTCCCTTCCCCTTTTGCAAACAAGGCTTTGTTGCCAAGAATATTGCAGCCCACCGAGTTGGACTAGCAGCACCCTCAAACAGAAGAATGTCAAATGCTGGGTGACTTGCAGCTGTTCGGCAAACCTCTGTATAAAATCATTTTACAAAACTGAGTTGGGGGATTTTGCTTTTGTGTTGGTGCTGGTACTAAGACAATAGGAACAGGAAGTTTCTTGGTCTGATCACCATCCAGGGCAGAGGATAGGAAAGAATGCAAGGACATCAGCCCATGTCATCAGCTTCAGCTGAAGGCTTAAGGCTATCGTTTCCCCATAAAAGTCTAGATTAGTAACCTTGCTGTGTTGTACTGGGTTTTGGTTATAGGACTGTACCTGTATGAGCACCTAAGGCTGTGTTTTCAGGTGGAGACTCCCTGAAACATCAGCTGGAAAGCTGCCTTGAGAATTAAGGCAGTGTCAGTCCCAGGGGTGGGTACGAGGGATAGTCTGCAAGCCAGAAAGCTCAGCAAGGACAGTACTTGGGGCTGGTTGGTGAACTGATGAACCCATCAGGGAGTAAGTTCCTTCCTGGCTTTTGTTAGCCCGTACACATTAGATCTTTTACAGGCGCTGGGTATTCTTTTGCACAGAGCAGCTTACAGCAGACCACAATTACCACGTCACCCTCTAGTGCGAGACCCAAGTTTGAGGCATCAGGCTGTAAGAGCAACAATTCAAGTACCAAAGATTGGAAGTTAAAACCAAACACTGGGCACTGCTTTGTAGATAACCTTTGGCAGTACGTGTACAGGCTTGGGCAGGAGGCCAGTAGGACAGCAGTGTACCTCCGGGGTCCGAGCTTTGACTCCTCTGGGGACTCTTTTTAATTAGCAGCTGTTTTCTGTTTTAAAAGTAGAATGTAGTCATAAAAAATAATTTGGTAAACACAAAGGTAGAAGGAAGCATGAGTCATTCTCACTGAGAAGTTGAAAACAGCTGGTTTAAGGGGAAATGAGGACTGTAGGTGTCGGTTGAAGCCCAGATGTTTCTAGTCATTTGGGGCCCACAATTCATACCCAGGGTGTTAAGCAGTCTAGCCAGTTGACAGGGTGAGACTGCAGGGCAAGCCTTCATGCCAGGCAGCCACTGCTAGAGCAAAGGGCCTGTCCATGGAGAAAGGAGAGTAGCCCCAGCCTTTGCAATCCCCAGCCCCCTCCCAGGATCCAGGGATTCCAAGGCTCTGGCCCCCTGCTGACCCTTTCCCCCATCCTGTTTCTGCCCCCCTGTTCAGAACAGCCTGGTATTCGATTTGTGCTGCATTGTTCAATGCCTGCTGTCATTCATTCTGCCAACGTCTCTTCTGATACTGTTGGCCCCTAATGGGTGCCAAGTCACATGTTAAGTCCACCCTTCTGCAGCTCCGGGGGCGAAGCCCGTTCTGGTGGGCTGGTTGTAGGTGTTCATTTTTACGTAAATTGTAAACATTTCATATCTTCCCAGCTTGGCCTCCAAGGGAAGGTAGAGGAGAAATGAAGCAGTAGGAGCTCGCTGAGTGCCAGACAGATCCTTTCACAGACATTCGATATTCTGCTGACTCTTCCAGTAAAGGTTAAAATAGGAATCACCCCCATTTTGCAGATCCCACACTGAGGAACTCAACAGGAAGGAATTACTACCAGTTCACAACTACTAGGCATAATTAAGCATTTTTTTTTTAGGACCACACGTAGCATTTGGAGGGTCCAAGGCTAGGGGTCGAATCAGAGCTCCAGCTGCCAGCCTAACACCACAGCCACAGCAACACCAGACCCCAACCAGGTCTGTGACACCACAGCTCATAGCAATGTTGGATCCTTAACCCACTGAGCGAAGAAGCCAGAGGTCAAACCTGCATCCTCGCGGGTACTAGTTGAGTTCTTTACCACTGAGCCACAGCGGGAACTCCCAAGCATTCTTATTAGGAGAAAATATCAAAGGGAAAGAAAAATCATTCCTGACAGGCTGAGATTTTGGTGGAAGCATCCGCAGCAAAAGCAAGGGCTTAAATTACTAGGCCCAAACGGTTCAAGGTTAACCTTACTGTTAATTGCCTCCTCACTAAACTGTGGGTGGACCAAGACCTGCCTCAGACCCCTAACATTATCCTCCCAGGCACGTTAGTTGGAGGGCCATATTCAAGGCTATTTTTCGGTCCGTTGATCTGCTTTTTCTAGGCTGAGAACAAAGATGGGACATGGCTGGGACTACCTGGGTTATGGTCTAAAGAGGCATCCTTGCCTGACAACATTGTCAAGGGAAAAAAAGCTCTGGTTCACATGCCCAGGTCTAGAATATGTAAGAATGAGCTCAGTCTAATGGGAGCTTCATAGTTTTAGCTGTTACTTTCTTTTTGATTTGCAAAACTGCATCTGTTCAGGTAATACAGTCTTGTTATCTCAGCTCAGCTAGTACTCTCGTCTGCTAGCAATGTTTCAGGCCCACCTCCATCTCTGACAGAACACGTGCAAAGGACTCTGCCTCTGCTGGCAGCGTGAAAAAAACCTTCCATACCAAAATGAGGAAGGCTGTCAATACTGCTACCCCTTGTCTGGGAATTATTACTTTGAAGGGACAGAATAAACTTTGGGAAAGAAGCAGAACCTCCGCTGGCTTGCTTTTCATTTAAATAAATGAGTTTTCTCGCTATTTATTTATTTTAATGAAAAGCAAGCCAGGCAAGATTGTTTCTTCCAGAGAGTGTGTGTGTATAATATCCTTGAGGGCAGAGATTTTTTTTTTTTTTAGCATGTACTTGTTGTAGAAAGCAATTTCCATATGTAGAAAACAATTTCCAAAAAAATCTGTTTAAGTTCTAAAATACTTGCGTTTTAAGATTTGTGGGAGTTCCTGTCATGGCTCAGCGGAAACGAATCTGACTGGCATGTGTGAGCACGCACGTTTGATCCCTGGCCTCGCTCAGTGGGTTAAGGATCCGGCGTTGCTGTAGTATAGGTCGAAGACACACCTTGGATCCGTCATTGCTATAGCTGTGGCTTAGGCCAGTAGCTATAGCTCTGATTCGACCCCTAGCCTGGAAACCTCCATATGCAGCAGGTGTAGCCCTAGAAAGACCAAAAAAAAAAAAAGGGATTTGTTTATTCTTTTTTCTACAGAACCAAAATGTCCCTAAACTAGTCAAAAAGAAGAGCCATGACTAGATAACAGGCCTCAGACCCCCAAAATTGACAGTCTCCTTCCAGACATAAGGGTCCCCAAGCAGAGCCTTTAGAGCTGAGTTAACTGAAGTTTAGATTAATATGTTATCTCATTTCAGATGCAACAATGTGTATTTTCACTGCCATTTACTGCAGAGAGCAAAGCAACAGAAGATGGGCAGTGATAGTTAACGTGATTCCTCCCAGTGCCCATAGAGTAGGTAAGTGAGGTCCAAACTGAACCTGGAGAAGTTTATAGACAGAATCTTTTCCTTTGCAGGGGTAGAGAGGACTGATCAGGTGGGCCACGGACTCGGGAATGTTTCAAGAAGCAGTTTTCTGGGTAACATGAAAGGGCATCACTTTTTTTTTCTGTCTTTTGTCTTTTTAGGGCTGCCCCCGCAGCATAAGGAGGTTCCTAGGCCAGGGATTGAATCAGAGCTGTAGCCGCGGGCTCACGCCACAACCACAGCAACAGAGGAACCCAGCCATGATTGTGATGTAAACCACAGCTCACGGCAGCATTGGATCCTTAACCCACTGAGTGAGGCCAGGGATTGAACCTGCATCCTCATGGATACTAGTCAGGTTCGTAACCACACAGCCAGGACGTGAACTCCAGAAGGGTATCACTATTAACTGAGCACCCTAAACTGTACTGTTAGTGTAGTTGACCCAAACACAGGTTTGAACTGCATAGGTCCGCTTAAAAGCAGTTTTCATTGAGCACGTATTATGGTACTATACAATTTGCAGTTAGCTGAATCCACAGGTTGTTCAGGGGTCAACTGCAGTTACTTCTCAAAAGGTTTTGAGATGGCTCTTTAACAGAAAAGATTCTCTCTGTCAGTACTTGAAGTAAGCAGTACTTTACCCTGTATCTTCCTATGACCACTTGATTCTTACGTGGGCAGGACTGTATACATGAAGAGACTAGTAGCTTGCAGCTTATACATGGTGTGAACTCGTATTTCAAATCTAAGAGTAGACCACTGAAGTTACACCACAAGGAGCGCTGCAATGCAAAAGTTTAGGTTTCTATGCCACTTTTTTTTTAATTATTTTATTTATTTATTTTTTTGTATTTTTAGGGCTGCACCCACAGCATATGGAGGTTCCCAGGCTAGGGGTCCAATCGGAGCTGGACCTGGAGCTGCCGGCCTACGCCACAGCCACAGCAGTGTCGGATCTGAGCCACATCTGCGACTGACATCACAGCTCACGGCAAAGCCAGATCTTCAACCCACTGAGCAAGGCCAGGGATTAAACCCACAACCTCATGGTTCCTAGTTGGATTTGTTTCCGCTGCACCATGACAGGAACTCCACCACTTTCTATCACAAAAAAACAAAGGATGAAATTCTAAAATACTAGGAGTTCCCAGGTTGCCTAGTGGTTAGGGATTTGGCATTGTCATTGCTGTGGCTTGGGTTCAACCCTTGGCCCAAAACTTCCACACGCCACTCGTGTAGCATTGACAGATACATAGAGATAAGTGGCACAAGACAGTGTGACTTTGATTAACTATAGAAGTCTTCAAAAATAAACTGAAGGGAGTTCCCATCCTGGCTTAGCTGTTAAGAATCCGACTAGCATCCATGAGGATGCGAATTCTATCCCTGGCCTCACTCAGTGGGTTAAGGATCCAGCGTTGCCATGAACTGTGGTGTAGATGGCAGACATGGCTTGGATCCTGTGTTGCTGTGGCTGTGATGTAGGCCAGCTCCTACAGCTCCGATTCAACCCCTAGCCTAGCAACTTCCATATGCCTCGGGTGTGGCCCTAAAAAGCCAAATAAATAAGTAAATAAACTGAAGAAGACTGCAGTGGATATCCTGACCAGATATTATTTTATTGAGGCATTATATCTTAGAGAGAAAATGAATCCATGATCATTAATCTATGGAAAATGCACTTTAAAAGTGAGTAATCACACTGATTTTTTTCCACTTTGTAATTTAGTTCCTTAAGCCTCACAATTTTGTACAGATAATCAGAATGGAAAGAAACCAGGGTACACTTGAGGAAAAGTGTCCGAGACTCACCGAGCACCATGCCTGGCACTCTAGCATCTTTATCCTTCACATAGGTCTTTATGGTAGGTGTTTCTATGATCTCCATTTTCCAGGAAAGGCTGGGGGAGACAGGTGGCTTGTCAGAGGTCCTGAGTTCGTCTTGGCCCACCCTAATGGTTGCTATGGATTAGAGCTAGAAGCTGCACGGAGATGTGGCCCATCTAAGGTGTGTTGCTTGGCCTTAGCCTTGAGCCATGAGTGAGAACCCTCCCACTTCTCTGCCCCAAGGCCCGAGGCTCCCACAGTTGCTCTCCTCTTCAGCATCTGAGTTACCCAAGTTTACCAGTAGCTTAAGCAAAGGTAGGATGCATTGTCACATCCTTCCACTCTCCCCAGGACCTCACAGAGATGAGTGCATCCTGCTGGGATTGACTGTTACACTGCTGCCCACCCCCCATGGAGCCCCTCTCAGCATTTCTGCCTGGAGAGAAGTACTTAACAGTGGTACTACACAAGAAAAAGAAACAGCGAAGGGCTAAAAAATAGGTATAGCAACTGAAAGGGGAAAATTAATAACCAGAATTTCAGAGCAAAGCAGCACTGCTGCACCAAATTTCTTGAGGGACTCTGTGTACAAGGCAAGTCCTCAAGTCTAGAAAACCAAAGCCTTAGGCTCCCTCCAGAAAAAGAGAAAGTGAGCTTTACTCGGCAGCCCGGAAGGCCTTGTAGAGAACCAACAAATCAACTGACTGCCTGGACCAAGCTGTGGCATCTGTGTCAGTGAGTTTTAAAATATGGCTTTTTTGTAGGCTGCCTCTTCCCATGAGCTGGTAGGTATGTGAAGCCTATGATTTGCTTTGTACTCATCTCTTAAAAAGGATAAAGTGTGTGCGGCAGTGGGGATCTGGTTTGCCTCAGTCAGGGAGAGAAAAGACCATAAAGCAGAATCACACTTAAAGGTACATTGTTGAAAAATCCAAAGTGTAAAATTCATTACCAGCATTATTACGTCAACATAGAAAAAAAAATAGGTACTTTAAACATTTTGATCAACACTCAATAACTGAAAATAAAAGAGGGCATGATTTTTAAGTACATCAAATATCCATGCATACTTTTACAATGACAGCTACTAGAAGAATGAGGACTTTTAAAATGCTCATCTAAACAAGATTCCCATTCATTCCAGTTGGTTCTTTTCCTACATGTTGTTAATACTCCAAAGTCTTAAGAGAGCAGCTGTAGTCATTGTCACATCCATCCCAGCCTCCTTTCCAAGCCTGTAACTAATGATGAAAATGTGATGAATCTTCTGCCTTAGCTTTGATGCTATAAGGAAAAAAAAAAAGTTGGTAGCCATGTAGTCTAATGAATCAAATTCATAAATTAAACTGCAGCAATGATGTGGTATTTATGTACTACCCAGATGGTAGGTAGACTCAGAAATTAATAACATTTTACCACTTACAGAAAACAGCAAAACACTGACCATACATCTGGAAGCCAGAATCTAATTTTTTTGTCTTATCACCTGTTATCTATAAATGTTCACTGTTTAAGGTGATAGCAGAAATACTTTAAAAATAACTTTTCTCTGTGGCATGCTCTGCAATGAAAGGTTCTAAAAACAGAATCACACAGGAGTTCTGCAGTGGCACAGTGGGTTAAAGGATCCAGCGCTGCCACGGCTATGGCATGGTTCGCAGTTGTGGCTCGGAATACGGTGCCTGGCCCAGGAACTTCTATATGCTGCAGGTATGGCTGTTAATTAAAGTAAAAACAGTCACCTAGACATTAACCTAAATTAAAATCAGCTGAATCCAGGTGGTAATTTACAACATTTCACATCGAGTCAGGATATTTGGAGATTGAAGGCCATGCATTTCTGGATTTCACACTATTACAAACTGTAAATGCATGTCTTCCAATAGTGGTGAGCTGAAGCAGACACGTTCTTTCTGGGTACTCTGTAGCACCTTTGGTAAATTTAAATTTGGCTTTAGACAACTTTTAAGCAGGGTGTGAAGAAATCATTTTGGCTGTCACCTTGCCTTTGAATGAATTTCCTTAACATTTAGCAGTGTGAGTGAATCAATCTGAGACTCTTTTTAGTAATTAGAGTTTTCAAGGTATGACCTATTTCCTAGCTAAGCCTGTCACTCTAGTCTTTATTAAGTGAAAAAGCAAAAATTCCTCAGCAAAAGCAAATATAACTCTCCTTTTAGGAGAATGCTGTATCACCTAAGGAAGCCATCTTTAGTCCAAAGGGAAAGAGAATCCCCTAAGCCATTTCTCAAATTTCCAACAGGATTAGACTGACTGACTGGAGGCTGCAACTGTGGTCTTTGACATAAGATGCTGACAGGTAATTCTCATCCTGTGTACCAAGCAACAGACTGGCCTGTGGGGTCACACAGAGCTTTTCTGGCTGCTTCTATTTCTTTTCTTTTTTTCTCTTTATGGCCCCACTTGTGGCATTATGGAAGTTTTTGGCTTAGGGGTAGAATTCGAGCTGCAGCTGCAGCCTACGCCAGAGCAATGGCAATGCTGGATCCAAGCCACATCTGTGACTTATGCCACATCTTGCGGTAATGCTGGATCCTTAAACCAATAAGCAAGGCCAGGGATCGAACGCACTTCCTCACAGAGACAATGTTGAGTCCTTAACCTGCTGAGTCACAAGGGGAAACTCCCTGGCTTCTTCTATTTCTGTGCATGAAGGAGATAAGAAAGGTAGCTCTATGAAGCATTTATTTATTTATTTATTTATTTATTTATTTTTGTCTTTTTGCCTTTTCTAGGGCCGCACTTGCCGCATATGGAGGTTCCCAGGCTACGGGTCTAATCAGAGCTGTAGCCACCAGCCTACGCCACATCCACAGCAACATGGGATCCGAGCCGTGTCTGCAACCTACACCACAGCTCACGGCAACGCCAGATCCTTAACCCACTGAGCAAGGCCAGGGATCGAACCTGCAACCTCATGGTTCCTAGTCAGATCTGTTAACCACTGAGCCACGATGGGAACTCCTGGAGCATTTATCTTAGGATACAAGACAAAACCTGATATAACTAATCTGAAAGGCTAAAAAAGTTTTGTTTTGCTTTGTTTTTTGTTTTTTTGCTTTTTAGGGTTGCACTCAAGGCCATATAGAAGTTCCCAGGCTTGGGGTCGAATCGGAGCTGTAGCCACTAGCCTACGCCACAGTCCTAGCAACACCAGATCCGAGCGACATCTGCAGCCTACATCACAGCTCATGGCAACACCGGATCCTTAACCCACTGAGTGAGGCCCGAGATCGAACCTGCCTCCTCATGGATGCTAGTCAGATTCGTTTCCTCTGAGCCACAACGGAACTCCAAAAGTTTTTTTAAATACAAACACTTGCCATCTTAGAATCACATCTCCTTCCACCAACGGAGTGTCTGCTCCATTACATTAGAGCTTGCCAAAGCTGGATATAATGCACACACACAATAAAAACCTCTTGAAAGGCAAGCACACTTGTTTTTCTAACTTCTCTTTCACATTTCTTCCATCCCATACTGCCATTTTCCTTCCTGAATAAAAATGTTCTCAGGAAAAATGGCCTAAGTAATTAAGTTGATAAATTCTTTCTTTGAGCCAATAATGAGAACTTCTTAGTCAATCATTCTTCTTTTTCCTTAAGACAATGCCTTGGATATATTAAATCTGACATTCTTAGTAATAACACCGTTCCTGAGTAAGCTGCTGCTCTTTGTTAATTATTGCTCATTAATGGATAAAGCTTGTCAATCACAAAGTCTGTAGTGGGTGCTAGGGATGGCTGTTAGAAAACTGAGATTGCTTATTCAATATATATGTTTGAGTCCCCCTCTTTCAAAAAGAAAATCACACACTGCAACTGTTTGACCAGTACCACCTGTCAGAGACCAATGTTTCTTTTCTCAGACTAGACAAAAAAAACTGGACACCACAGAGGAGTACTTTTCTTAAAAATTCAGAATAGTCGTAAATTACTTTTAAAAGCTTACTTTAAAGAACTTATGTCCCTAAGTTATCTTCACTATCCAGTCTCAGGGTAACACTGATGCCAGGCGATTCATTTCCACTTGCTAGCTAGCTTCAAAACCCAACTAAAACTCCAATTTTAGAGCTAAGGATCAATTTTGGGCAACAACTGATGTTTTCAGGTGCATGGCCCAACATCAAGGTTTTTTTGTTTTGTTCTTTTTTTGGTCTCTAAAGCTGGCAATGTTGCTTAATATCTGCCAGCCTCTACTACGTGCAAAAACCTCATGCAAGAGACAAAAGACCTGCTGCAAAGTCTCCAGGGCTCTCTTTCTAGTGGGCTCTCAGGGCGGCCTTTAATAGAGGAGAGACACAAACTGTTTTGGCATGGTACACAGATCAGATGACTCGTTCGCAGAAGAGCCTTTTCTAAGAGTCTTAACGGGCAAACCTCTACATACCCTCTAAGTTTCTCACTTTTCAGGATCAATGTAATTTCATTTTTAGTGCTATTAAGAGCTTAAAATGAAACCAGGTTACTAAGAAAACAAAAGTTTTATTTGAAGGAAGTACAAACATACATAATTCAAAGGTGCTATAGAAATAGTGGCTTCCTGTGGACTTCTTCCAGATAGTGAGGTGCTAGTGACTAGCCTGAAGGCCAAGCTGGTTTCGGGGATGCCAGAGGTCATGTCTGGGCGCTCTTCACTGTGCAATGACAGCGTCAAAAATGCACATCCCAGGGCCAGGGTGTTCTCTACATTTTTGAGGTTCAAGACCCCTTTACAATGTTTAACAGTTTAGGGATTCTTCCCCGCGACACATATGCATGCGTGTGCGTGCACGCACACACGCACACACCCACTACTTCACACTGGCCTATGGATAATGTTAGGGGTGTGCATATTAATTATAAAACCTCTATAGTCTCTCCTGGAGTCTGCAGCTCAGCATGACTGGAAAGAGTAAAGTATATAACAAATTTACATGAAAAACATCTTAGGGAAGGCAGGATACCTCTTTGGAACAAAAAGGCAAGGAAAGAACCCTACTCCCTGCCTGCCCCTGACCTATGGGGTGCAATCAGGTGGGCTGAAATTATCTGCCCTCCGCATGGGCCCCAGGAAACTTACCACTTGGATACTGAAGGACCTCCCAGAGATTTATTTATTTATTTATTTTTGCTATTTTAGGGCCGCACCCTTGGCATATGGAGGCTCCCAGGCTAGGGGGTTGAATCAGGCTACAGCTGCCGGCCTACACCAGAACCACAGCAACACGGGATCCAAGCCATGTCTGCAGCCTACACCACCGCTCATGGCAACTCCAGATCCTCAACCCACTGAGAGAGGCCAGGGATCAAACCCACATCCTCATGGATCCTAGTCGGGGGAGTTAACCGCTGAGCCACAAAGGGAACTCCCCAGAGATTTTTTTAAAATGTTACATGACAAGAGTTCCCTTCGTGGCTCAGTGGTTAACAAATCCGACTAAGAACCATGAGGTTGCGGGTTCGATCCCTGACCTTGCTCAGTGTGTTAAGGATCCAGCGTTGCCGTGAGCTGTGGTGTAGGTTGCAGACGCGGCTTGGATCCCACGTTGCTGTGGCTGTGGAGAAAGCCGGTGGCTACAGCTCCTGTTAGACCCCTAGCCTGGGAATCTCCATATGCCGTGGGTGTGGCTCTACATAAAAGCAAAAAGACAAAAAAAAAAAAATGTTACACGACAGAATGCAAAAAGTCACAAACTCCCAATTCATAACGGCTCCATGGCTAAAAACAGTAGCCCTGTTAACAGCTGATTTTATTTATTTTTTTAATTTATTTTACATGGTTCCTCATTGAATCATTTCATGCTTTTTATTTTTCTGGTCCTGCTCATGGCATGGGGAAGTTCCTGGGCCAGGGATCGAAACTGCAGCACACCAGTGACCCAAACTTGCAGTGACAATGCCGAATCCTTACCCCAATAGCTGGTTTTAGAAATACAAAAGCCCTTGGACACAAACCTGAAACTTTCAATCCCAGGTTCAATTTAAAAAATAATACTTAATACTTGCAGAGTTCCCGTTGTGGCTCAGTGGGTTACGAACCGAACTAAGTATCCATGAGTATGCAGGTTCAATCCCTGGGCTTGCTCAGTGCGTTAAAGATCCAGCATTGCAGTGAGCTGTGGTGTAGGCCAGCAGCTGCGGCTCTGATTCAGCCTCTAGCCTGAGAATTTCTAAATGCTGCAAATCCAGCTCTAAAAAGAAAAAAACAAAAACAAAAACAATTTTACAAAAACTATCTGAAATCAAGTAGCGTATGCTGTTTGGGGCTGAAGAATTTGTTACTTCCTGATACTCACCAAAGGAAACTTAAACTTGGGCAGCTGAGGATTTGATAAGTTCCTGATTCCCACAGAAGGGAACCCTGTTATATTCCCTGCTTCCCAAAACAAGACCCAACTGGGGTGAAGCCATGGCTTACCTATGTTTCTGAGGACAGAACTAAGAGGGGCCGGCAGCCTTTTTTTACTCTTTTGATTTTGTCAATTTTGTTGGCATTTTCTCAGCAACTTCATTGGGGTACGGTCATACTAGGTTTTGGAAGTAGAACACTAATATTTTAAGTACCGTCTCTTCCCTCAAGAACCTTACGATCTGTTCTTAAAAAGGTTTGCATAAAGTGCTAAAGAAATAAACTATGGAGGAGTTCCCGTTGCAGAGCAGGGGAAACAAATCTGACTAGTATGCACGAGGACAAAAGTTCTATCCCTGACCTCGCTCAATGGGTTAAGGATCCAGTGTTGCATGAGCTGTGGACTAGATCGCAGACGAGGCTCAGATCCTACATTGCTGTGGCTGTGGTGTAGGCCAGCGACTATAGCTCCAATTTGATCCCTAGCCTGGGAACTTCCATATGCTACTGGTGCGGCCCTAAAAAAAGACAAAACCCCCCAAAACAAAAAACAATATACTCTAACACATTATCATTAAGGGAGGGACCATTAACTGTATAGCATTTCAAATGCACTTGGAAATCCTGTTTACCTTTTTCATTAATTCACTTCTGGTAGTAAACTGTGGCAGGTCTTCCACTTCAATCCCATCAGCCATTTCCATCACCTTGTCTAAGAGGTCTTTGTTGTAACTGCACAATGAAAAGTAGTAAGATAAAAACCTTGCAAGAATTGTTGTCACTGGGCTAAAAGGAAATTGCATGTAGCTGGACTGTAAACTCAGCTCTCAGAAGAATGATACCACACGGGAAACCGATAGATGTTCAGCATCAAGTTAGAAAACAGTTCTTCGGCATGGGTAGACAGAAGTGGCACTAAGAATACCAAGAGAGGTGTTTTAAGATTTACAAAACAAGACTTATAAAAATAGAGGCACCGTACACCTGGCCATACATATTCATGGATACGGTCTGAGGACCAAAATTGTTTTTACTTTTATAAACACATGGAATACTGGTCTAATGAAAACATCATCGGAGTTCCCACTGTGGCACAAAGGGATCAGCAGCGTCTTGGAAGCACTTGGGACCCAGGTTTGATCCCTGGCCCCACACAGTGGGTTAAAGATCCAGTGTTGCCGGAGTTGCGGCCTAGGTCGCAGTTGCGGCTTGGATCTGATCCTTGACCTGGGAATTCCATATGCTGAGGGGTGGCCAAAAAGAAAAAGAAAACATCGTTTGTTTATTTGTCCAGTTTTCTGACATGTGCCTAATCTCCCGTTTACCAGAATTTCCTAGAGGCACCTGAAAAGTGAAGGAAAAGGAGGGATGCAGGTGGCACTGCTTCCCCAAATCCTGTTCTAGTAACTCCCCAAATCTGAAAGCAAAACTAAGTGGCTTAGGGCTGAAGGGGCCATGACACCAGGCAGCCCTAAGGAGCACGGAAACCAGGACTAAGTCATCTGATCCTAACACAATTTCAGGAAACACTAAAAGGATGTGGGAGGCCCAAGATTTGCCACCTTTTTCATGGAGTGGCAAAGGGAGTGCCATATCAGGCCATTTCAGAACATTTCAAAAACAGACCCTTGAAGGCATTTGTTATTTTCATAAAAGGAAAGGCAGAGAGGCAAAGGCTGGCTGTTGCTATGGGGTCCAGCAGACCAGGAAATGAGAAAAAACCAAGGGCCACAGATTCTCTCTTGCCTTAAGTGGTCAAATCCACCAACCCTGCCAGAAGCTGCATAGCTCTAGGTGTGTCTCTTCCCCTCTCTCACCTTCTTGTGTAAATTGGGGATGTTTGCCAAGTGGAAGAAAGGAACTCATGAATTTAAAGTGCACTCAGCAAAGATGATGGTTTGAAGTAATATCACAAGTAACAATGGCAACTTGAACGCCTAGCATGTTATCGAGCTCTCGCTAGATGACAGGCTATGCTAAGTGCTTTTCATCCTTTAATACTGTAGTCATCACAATTCATTTCCCAGATGAAACTGAAGCTCAAAGAGGTTAAGTATCTTTGCAAGCGGCAGGCTAGGGTAGGAAATCAGCCATAGGCCTGGCTAGTGCCACTGGAGGTTGGGGGCAGAATCAGCCCTGGGGGAGGACTAGGGGTCCGGACGGGATCAGCCGGCCGGCGGGGGTCCGCACCTGCAACCCAGGAAGAGGTGATTAGCCCAGACCATGGAAAGGGACAGCAGCTGGTCCAGGCGGCCGCCGCCGTCGGGCGGGTCGCGGTAGTCGGGCAGGTGGCGCAGGATGAATTCCATGCGAGCCTTCCATTGCTTCTCACTCTCCGAGTAGGAGCGAAACTGCTCCGCGAAGTCGGTCGCCTGCCGCACTCCCGAAACCAGCTCCTCCACGGCTGCGGCCGCCTCGCCACCCACCATGCCGCCCTACGCCGCGGAGGGCCAGACCACCCCGCCGCCTTCCCGACATGCATTGCGCCACCTCTCTGCGCCTAGAGGGGCGCCGGCGGCGCGCGACTGCTCCGGAGGACTGGCCTGGAGCGCCCTCGCTGGGCGCGGCGGCAACTAGGCCCGGCTGAGCCCTTCAGACTTCCGCAGCCCGCTGTCCCTGGCATGGGTCTGCTCCAAGGCCTCAGGCGCAGTTCTCTGCTAGCCCCGCGGGGAACCAGTAGGGAAACTGAGGCCCCCGCCAAGCATAGAGTTAAGGGCGGCCTTCTCCTATTCGGAGCTGGAGGCCAGCCAGAGATGTTTTGCTTCCTTGCCCTGGGAGCTCCCCGGGCACCCGGCCCAACTCCGGTGTCCTCAGTTCCGAGGACATATTGAAGTGTAGCTGCTCTGTGTCAACTTTTAATTGATTCCCAGAGGTCTCGACACCCCACCCAGTGTGTGGCCTGCCTTCCTGGAGTGAGTCACCCATCCAGCTAAATATCCGCTAGACCCTTTGCTAGGTTCTGGGGATGCCATGAGAGCAAACTCAGAGCGCTGCTCTAATGAACTTTATCGTCTACTGGGGGAGACAGACATTGTTAGTGATACTAATTGCTCAAGGGAAAATTTTCAACGTTGACAAATTTTAGTAAAGAGAGTCCCAGAGTGCTAGGAGCATAAATAAGCCAGAGACGTGATCCAGACCTGTGGGTCACGGATACGATGCTGGAGAGCCCAGGGATGATCAAGAATTAACCAGGCGGAGAAGAGTAGGGCACCTCAAGAAAGCTTGGTCCGGTGAGAGAACTGCAAGGTCTTTATGACAAATCCTGGAGTGGGGAACAGTGGAGGGGATGAAGCTGCAAAGATCAGCAAGGACAGGTCATGGAAGGGCTTGTGATCTAGATCCTAAAAGGAATGGGCAGCCACTGAAGGATTTTAACCAGGTTTTTCCAAAAGGAGCCCAAATGGATGTGTCCAGAGGAGATGAGCAGGTGAGTTGGCCTGACTCTGCTTTCTGTTTTACAGTCAGGTGAACGCACTGAGGCACAGAAGAGCTTCCTCATCAAAGGTAAATTTCTATCCCATTCAAGTACAGTAACTGGGAAACTGCTTAAGCCTCCATCAGCCTTGAGAAAGCGTTGACCTAATGGGCTTCCCCATCATCCCCCATCAAATGTAGGGTGGAATACAGAGCTGGGCCTAGAATCCAGGCTCAGGGCTCCGATGTGTTTAGGGCCTGTCTTGTGAGTGGGGCCTAGCGGCAGAGCCCCTGTGTGTTGTGTGCTGATTCTGCAGCTTCTGATGGGACATCAGAGACTCCAGCAGGCAGAAAACCTATACCGAATGGAACTACCTGGCAGTCTTATGAGTAGAGTGTGCTTGCAGAACCAGCACCAGGCTCAGTGACATCCCATTTGGTTAACAATAGGAAGGCATCCTGAGAAGCAAGAATGTGAACAGGGCTGTGAAACCAAAGACAGACTTAGCTTTTCTCTATCAATTAGGAACAGGTGCCCAGAGCTGGAACTCCCAAAATGGAGTGCAGATCCTATCTCCCGAGGGACTTGTTAAAAAAGTAGATTCTGGGGTTCCTGTCATGACTCAGTGGTTAGTGAACGCAACTAGCATCCATGAGGACGCGGGTTCTATCCCTGGTCTCGCTCAGTGGGTTAAGAATCTGGTATTGCCGTGAGCTGTGGTGTGGGTCTCAGACGTGGCTCAGATCCCTTGTTGCTGTGGCTGTGGCATAGGTCAGCGGCTACAGTTCTGATTGTACCCCTAGCCTGGGAACCTCCATATGCCACGGTTGCAGCCCTAAAAAAGACAAAAAGACCAAATAAATAAATAATAAAGTAGAATCTCAGACCCGTGGCTGGATGTAGAGTCAAGGCTCCAGGTAACTGATTCCATCTGCAGGTGGCCAAACTTTGAAAAACATTGATGAGGGTTCTTGGAACCAAATTCTTGGTCACCTGATTGTAAGGTGGAGAAGTTGACTCAGAAATAGAAACCTAGGTTTAGTGACCGACAGGTGCAGCTACACAGCTGACTCAGCCCCTGGAGTGTGAAAAAGCTAAGTGGTCATCCAGCAACTAGCTCATTTAGCATCATCTTTGATAATGATGGGACATAATGCAAATGTGTATCTACATACAAATATATTCCTACATGCATGCAGGTTGTAAGAATTCAGAAGTACACAAATCAGTATTCTTTTTTGTATTGTTAATATTATTCTTTCCAAATGTAAAGTAGACTAAAAAATGCTAGTTGATATTAACATTTTACAAGCCCCTGCATCAAGTGCAATAACTGCCCAATTTTTTGATTCTAACTCATTTCTATGATTCACATTTGTTTAGAGTGGACTACTTATATAGGCAAGGATCAGTTTTGCTACCTCATCTTTTTTTTTTTTTTTTTTAAGCATCTTTATTGGAGTCCCCTGGTGACTCAACAGACTAAGGATCTAGCGTTGTCACAGCTCTGGCTTGAGTTGCTGCTGTGGTGTGGATTTGATCTCTGGCCCTGCAACTTCCATAGGTGCGGTCAAAAAAAAAAAAAAAAATTTAGGAGTTCCCCCTGTGGTGCAACAGGATCAGGGGCCTCTTGGGAGCATGGGGATGCAGGTTTGATCCCTGGCCTGGCACAGTGGGCTAAAGATCCAGCATTGCCACAGTGAGTGCAGCTTGGATCTGATCCCTGACCTGGGAACTCCATATGCCACAGGGTGGTCAAAAAAAACCCACAGAAAGCAAAAACCTTTATTGATATGTAATTCACATACCATAAAATTCACCTATTTGAAGTATTCAATACTTTTAGTATATTCACAGATTTGTGCAACTGCCAATAGGAATGAAATATAGAACATTTTCATCACCCTAAAAGAAACCCTATAGCTGTTAGCAATTGCCCCCCACAACCTCTAGCCCTTGGCAACAACTAATGTACTTTTTAGTGGCTATGAATTTCCTATTCTGGATGTTTAATGTAAGTGGAATCCTGCATTACATGGTCTCTTGTGACTAGCTCTTTCACTTAGGTGTAAACTCTTTCATCCGTGTTGTAGCATGTGTTAGTACGTCATTCCTTTTTCGTGGCTGAAGAACGTTCCATTGTATGGATATACCACATTTGTTTATCCATTCATCAGTTGCTAGACATTTGGGTTGCTTCTACATCTTGGCTATTATAAATAATGTCCCTCCGAAGATTCATGTACAGGTGTTTGGGCATTTATTTGCATTTTTCTTGGGTATATAATGGATTGCTGGGTCTATATTTAACTTTTTGAGGAACTGACAAACTGTTTTCCGTATGGGCTGCATCATTCTATACTCCTACCAGCAATGTATGAGGGTTTCAGTTTTTCTACATCCTTGTCAACACCTACATTGTTTTTCCTTTTTTTTTTTTGATTACAGCCATCTTAATGAGTACAAGTCTATATCACATTGGGTTTTGTTTTGTATTTCCCTAGGGAATTATGATGTTGAGCATCTTTCTTGTGCTTATTTGCCATTTGTATATCTTAGGAGAAATGTCTATTCATATCCCTTTTTTTAACGTTAGAGTGCAGTTGATTTACAGAGTTGTGTCAATTTCTGCTGTACAGCCCAGTGACCCAGTCATAGATGTACCCTTGCCCTTTTAAAAAAATAAAATACACTTCATTTTTCAGAGCAGTTTTAGGTTTACAGCAAAATTGTGTGGAGAGTACACATTTCCATATATACCATCTTCCCCCACCTCCACCACACCCAGCCTCCTATGCTATCAGTATGTCTCACAAGAAAGTATATCTGTTACATCGACACATCATTATCATCCAAAGTCCGAGTTTACATCAGAGTTCACACTTGGTCTTGCACATTCTGTGGGTTTTGACAAATGC
This sequence comes from Catagonus wagneri, assembly GCA_004024745.2. NCBI lineage: Eukaryota > Metazoa > Chordata > Mammalia > Artiodactyla > Tayassuidae > Catagonus > Catagonus wagneri. Next base: position 50,813,658 of record PVHT020004020.1, read on the forward strand.
ATAATGACATGTATCTGCCGTTATTGCTAACATATGGAGTACTTTTACTGCCTTAAAAATCCTAACAGTATTTTCTGAAGAGCAACATTTTTAATTTTGATGAAATCAAATAATTTTTTTCTTTCATGCATCATGCTTTTTGGTCTTATCTAAGAAATCTTTGTATGACCCAACGTCATAAAAAATTTCTCTTTTCTTCTGGACGTTTTATAGTTTTAGGCTGTACACTTAGGTCTGTGATCTGCTTCAAGTTAATTTTTGTATCTAATGCAAAGTATAGGTTGAGCAACAAAAGATGTAAGATTTTATCGCACTTCTAAGCTATTCAATGACCCTGCCACAGTTTCAGTGGATGCTGGCAAAAATATTTAAGACACCTAAGACAGAGACAGAGAACTTCATGTTCAGCAAGCAACATGAACTTCGTGTGTGCATCGGTTCCCCTTGTCCCCTAAGTCCCACAGGATTTAGGCCAAAGGGCTCACATGGATGAAGCGCATTTGTATGACAGCTGAGAAACCCCAAGTTTAGGGAACATCAGTCTTTTATAAAGACTGCCAGCAAAGCTGCCCAGCCTTTGCCCCAGAGTAATACATTATCTTTTTTATCTGGACAGTAAACACACTTACCCTTTGCTCTGACATTATCCCTGGTCTCATTTTTCTTCTACTTGAAAAATTTGTTTTAGTGTTTCCTTTACAGGAAACAGGTCTATTAGTGCCAAGTTCACTTTTTCCAATTTAAGTATTTATTTCTTGCCTTTTTTCCCCCATTTTTTTTTAGAGCCGCACCTGCTGCATATAGAGATTCCCAGGCTAGGGGTCAAATTGGAGCTACAGCTGCCAGCCTACACCACAGCCACAGCAATGTGGGATCCAAGCCTCGTCTTCAGCCTACACCACAGCTCCAGCAACAGTGAGTGAGGCCAGGGATTGAACCCAAAACCTCATGGATACCAGTCGGATTCGTTTCTGCTGCACCATGACGGGAGCTCCCACTTTTCTTCAACTTTAAAATGTCTTTATTTTGGAATCCCCTTGTGGTGAAGAAGGTTAAGGATTCAGTTTATCACTGCAGCGGCTCAGGTCACTGCTGTGGTGCGGCTTCAGTCCGTGGCCACAGGTGCAGCAAAACATGAATGAATAAAATGACTCTATTTTGCCTTCTGTTTTAGTTATATGGCTGCATAACAAATTATCCCAAAATTTAGTGACTTAAAACAATAACCATTTACCATCCCACGGTTTCTGTGAATTAGGAATTCAGGAATGTCCTGGCTGGGTGGTTCTGGCTCAGGGTCTCTGATGAGGTTTCAGTACCTTTGTTGGCTGGTGCCTCATGATGTGAAGCTCCTTTGGGGCCACTGGAGCCACCTCCAGGACGGCTTAGTAACAAGGCTCTTTGCCTCAGGTATCAGTTTCTCACTACATGGCCCTCTTTGCAGGGCTGCTTGAGCGTCCTCGTGTGGCAGAGGTCTTCCCCCAGAGTAAGTGAACCAAGAAGGAGCAAGGCAGAGCCACAATATCTTGTATGACATGGACTCATAAGTTACGTACTATCCCTCTAACTTACTCTCTTCATTAGAGATAAATCACTAAGTCCAGTGCACATTTGAGGGCAAGATTTTTTAGGCTCTACGTTTTGAATGGAATGTCAAAGAATTTGTAAACGGATTTAACCACCACATTTTTTTAATATTAAATTTTTTTTTCCTCTTCTTTCATCTCTTTCTGCCCCTCCTCTTTCCTCCTCCTCATAAGATATTTTCTAGAACATTCTTCACCAATCCTTTTAATCATGGTCCTGGAAATCTTAAGAGAATTCTAGGAGATACTTGAGAAAATATTCTAGAATGCTTCTATTCAATTCTTTTACCACTTAGTTATTTCTTATGTCTACATTTCATTGGTGACTAAGTATAGCATATCCTAAATATTAATGTCTCTAGTACTTTCCTTTTCTGCTGAAAGAAAAATCTGTTTTTCCATTTTGAGGAAGGGTCCATTGATTCTCATTTTACTGAATGTCTTGTTTTTACTCAAGAATAAGTGTTAGGAGTTCCTGTTGTGGCTCAGTGGTTAATGATTCCGACTAGGAACCATGAGGTTGCGGGTTCGATCCCTGGCTTCGCTCAGTGGGTTAAGGATCCGGCGTTGCCATGAGCTGTGGTGTAGGTCGCAGACGCGGCTCGGATCCCACGTTGCTGTGGCTGTGGCGAAGGCTGGCGGCTACAGTTCCTGTTAGACCCCTAGCCTGGGAACCTCCATATGCCGCGGTGCAGCCCTAGATAAGGCAAAAAGACAAAAAAAAAGAGTAAGTGTTACATTTTATCAGATGAATTTTCAGTATTTATAAAATAATTACATAATTTTTCTATTAAAAGTGATTAATATGATGATTTATATTATTAATATTGAACCTTATTTCCATTTCTAGAATAAACTTCATTTGGCCACAGTGTACTATTTTTTTATTGTGCTTCTGGATTGTCTCCCTTTTTCTTCCTTGACTTCACCTGTGGCATGTGGAAGTTCCTGGGCCAGAGATGGAACCCACATCATAGCAGTGATCCAAGCAAGCCACAGCAGTGACAACATCAGACCCTTAACCCCCTGAGCCAACAGAATGCTGATAAAATCTTATTTAGGGTTTTTCCATTGACACTTATGAATGAGATTGGCTTTTATTTCTTTATTCTTATAATCATTATTATATTTTGGAGTTAATGTACTTATATATGCTTTACAAAAATAGTTTGTAAGCTTTTCTTCTTTTTCTAGGCTGTGGAACATATAAAAACCATTGCAATCATCTGATCTTTAAAGGTTAGTAGATTTGTACAATCCTCTGTGCAATAATGGGCCTGGTGTTTCTTAGATTTTGTGGTGTGGGGAAGGGGTGGTGAAATTTAAGTATTTGACCTAATAATTTACCTAATTAAATTCTTATAATTTATATAATACTACGTCTGTATATATGTTTGTACATAATATATTTTATTAAGATTATTTTGATAAATTCAAATTGATATATTTTGGTTTTCTAATAAAATTGTACATTTCATATGTTTTTGAATTTATTTGCATAAAATTTATAAGGTAGCCTCATGGGTATTTGTTTCGCTTTTTTTTTAACTTTCTAATGTTTGACTATTTTCCACTTGTAATTTCTTATTTGGGCTATTTGTGCACTTCCCCTTTTTTTTTTTGGCGCCCACTTGCGGCATGTGGATATTCCCCAGCCAGGGATCAAACCTGTACCACTGCAGTGATCTGAACCACAGCAGTGACAACGCCAGATACTTAACCCACTGAGGCACCAGGGAATTCCTGTCTTTCCTTTTTTAATGATTAGCTCAAGGCTTACCTAATTTACTGATTTTTTTTCTAAGAACAATCTTAATTATTTTTATAAGTTCAACTTTATTTTTGTTATATTATCTGATTAACTTCTGTATTTACCTTAATTTTCTTTTTGCATTCCTTTGGTTTATTTAAAAATTGTTTTTCTAATTTTTTGAGTCAGCTGTTTAATTCACTTATTTTTCTTTCATTTATGTTGATATAATTATTTAAGGCTATGAATTTTCCTTTGAATAATATTTTAGCTATAGTCACAGTTTTTTTACATGATATGTTCATTATTACTGTTTTCTATAAATTTTACAGTTTTGAATTTGTATTTTCCCATTGAACATAGAATTATTTAATACACAGCTTCCACACACACCCAAAGGAAGGGCACTTTTTGTTTGTTTTCTGAATATGTTATAAATATCAGTGTTTATTGATGTTGTTATTATTGGATACTATCTATGTTATTTTTACTGTGGGACTTCAATGAGGTTTGGTTGGTGGCCTAATTTATAATCTTGTGTTCATGCAGAAGTATCCCAGAGCACTTGAAAAGAGAGTATGTTTTCTGTTCTCAGGGCATGATATTTGATGCTTATCAATAACATCTATCTTTTTTTTTTTTTGTCTTTTTGCCTTTTTATCTAGAGCCACACCCGCGGCATATGGAGGTTCCCAGGCTAGGGGTCTAACAGGAGCTGTAGTTGCCGGCCTTCTCCACAGCCACAGCAATGCGGGATCCGAGCCGTGTCTGCAACCTACACCACAGCTCACGGCCGGATCCTTAACCCACTGAGCAAGGCCAGGGGTCGAACCCGCAACCTCATGATTCTTAGTCGGATTCGTTAACCACTGAGCCATGAAGGGAACTTCACATCTATCTTTTTGATTATGTTGTTTGGACTTCCAGATCCTCATTTAATTTTGACCGCTTAATCTGTTTTGGATTGGGAAAGGTGAAATCGAAGACTTTTATTATTAGTGGCTATTATCATGGGATTTCTTTTGTGTTATGATTCCTACTCATCTTGTGAGAAACCCATAGAATGTCAGCTGTGTTAAGCAGTTCAAAGTGGGATCTCAGTAAATCTCCTGTGGCACAACATGTTAAGGATCTGCTTCCATGTGCTGTGGATATGGCCAAAAAAAAAACATCGAGGTCCTAGTGGCCAAGTGTGGACTGTCATATTAGTTGTTTTGAATCGTTTGATGGAGGACTGGGAGTATCTTAGTGTGAGCAATTAAGAGTGTTACTTTAGATAAGGAATTGTTTGATAACATCTTTAGGGAAACTTCACTGGAACAGAAGCAGCAATGTATAGACACAAGACCCTCTGTGGTGTATCCGTTATACCCTACTGGTAGACTCCTTAAAATAAGACCACTGAGTGGGGTCACTTGAAGGCTTTTTGCTGGAGGACCCGCTCCATGCTGCTGAGAGCTGTTCCACACTGACGCTGCTAGAGGTTGTCAGAGCAGAGGGCAACTTCTTACTCAGGCTTGTTGTGAAACGTGTTGAGGCTGAGCTGCCTCCTTCTGTGTCTTCCCCTTGGAGTGGTTTTCTATTTTCCCTGCTTTGAGTAACCTGTGTTATATGCTAATGTGTGCAGTAGACTGAATAATAAGTGCATTGAGTACTGATTGCGTTACGTATATCTCCAGTCCTTCCAGTCCTGTGTTCTTTCTTTTCTTTTTTTCTTTTTTTGGGGGTGGTGGGGCATACCCACAACATATGGAAGTTCCCAGGCTAGGGGTCAAATCAGAGCTACAGTTGTAGGCCCAAGTCACAACCATAGCAATGCTGAATCGACACTGTGTCTGCAACCTACGCCACAACTCACAGCAACACTGGATCCTTAACCCATTGAGTGGGGTAAGGGATCCAACCCGAATTCTTGTGGATACTAGTTAGGTTTGTTACTGCTGAGCCACAACAGGAACTCCCAATCCTGGGTTCTTACCTGGCCTTGCGGTTGGGACCTGCCACAGTGTATCTTTGTCTAAATCTCCTTGCATCTCTATAGTTCTATTATGTGAAAGTTCCTGCTATGTTATTTGTTATAGATAGTCATAACTTAAATTTTCATGATAAATGGTTGTCTTCAGCATTAACAAGTACTTCTTTATCTTGTTTACAGTTTTTTTCCTGAATTCCATGTTGTCAGATATTAAGAATTTTACTGTTTGTGTTTTTCGGGTATGCTTTTCCTTGCCCATCCTTGGATTATTAACCTTTCAGAATCATTTTGTCTTAGGTGTATATAGCCTAGAGTTGGATTGGGCTTTGTGATCTATTTTGAAAGCCATTGTGGAGTTCCCGTCGTGGCACAGGGGAAACGAATCTGACTAGGAACCGTGAAGTTGTGGGTTTGATCCCTGGCCTTGCTCAGTGGGTTAGGGACCCAGCGTTGCCATGAGCTATGGTGTAGGTTGCATTTTAACAATGAGTGAGTTAAACTCACTTATATTTATTGAAATGACTGATATATTTGGTTTCAATTCTGTCATATTATTTTATGTTTTCTTTTCTTTTTTTTCTTTTTTTTTCCTGTTTTTTAGGACCGCACCCGCGGCATATGGAGGTTCCCTGGCTAGGGGTCTAATCGGAGCTACAGCTGCTGACCTATACCACAGCCACAGCAACGCGGGATCCGAGCTGCATCTGCAACCTACACCGCAACTCACAGCAACGACGGATCCTTAACGACTGAGCAAGGCGAGATTGAACCTACAACCTCATCGTTCCTAGTCAGATTCGTTAACCACTGCACCACAACAGGAACTCCTTGTTATGTATTTTTGTATTTGCCCTTTTTCTTAATGTAGTTTTGATATTTAGCAAGGTTTGTGTGTTTCCTCTAAAAGCTACCTTCATAAAATGCCAGCAATCCACTCTTTTGGGGGGCTTGATTCCCTACTATGAGCAACAAGAAAATTACCTTGTAATCTCATCCTCTCCCCCTGCCCTCCATCATTCAGTCAATAGAATTAGCAGTCTTAGTTTTTATGTTAAATATGATTAAGCTTCTACTTGATTTGGAAACTTTAAATATTACCCTTTGAACCAAATAATTTGAGGTTATTGATAAACTCATTCCTACATTCTCTGTTCTTCCATTTTTTATTAATAATGAGAAATGTCTATAATATAAAGTAAGGCATGTAACATCTGCATTTTGATCTGTCACCCTAATCTCCTTCTATTTTTTTACTCTTATTTCTACAGTTTAATACATTCAATGCTCAGAAAAGGTCCTTTTATCCTGATTTCCTCAGGCTGGCTCAGGGGTGCTGAGACTGTTGTTCCATGGTTCTAGCAGGTTCCTCTAAAAGTGTTCATGAGGATAATATTTCCTGAGTTCTTACAGATTTTTTTTTACCATTTGTCTGCAGACTTCATACTTGAAGATCGGTTTGGCTGGATAGAACTCTTCGCCCATACTTTCCTTCCTTTGAGGGTCTTGCAGGAGTTGCTCCATTGTTTGTGGTAGTGACTGTCACCCTGGAGAAGCAGTGGGGGGGGGGTGGAAAGGTGGGACCAGGGGAGCTTTCTGTTGCCACAGTGGCAGACTTCCGACAGGGACTCCAGGAGAAATCACCTCTTCTCTGGATCTCAGAGCTTGGTTGAGGAGAGCTTTTGTTTCCCAGATTTCTCTAGGAGAATGGATCTTTTTTTTGTTGTTTTTTTTGGCTATTTTAGGGCTGCACTTGCAGCATATGGAAGCTCCCAGGCTAGGGGTCAAATCAGATCTACAGCTGGCGGCCTGCACCACAGCCACAGCAACGTGGGATCTGAGCCGAATCTGCCACCTACACCACAGTTCATGGCAACACTTGATCCTTAACCCACTGAGTGAGGCCAGGGCTCGAACCTGCATCCTCATGGATACTAGTCGTATTCGTTTCTACTATGCCCCGACGGAACTCCCGAGAATGGACCCAATGAAAAAAATTTTTTTTCCTGGTGTTTTCCAAGACTCTGCCCTGTCCCTAGCAACCTTGCTTTGTTCTGTTTAGACCTTGTTCTCTGAGTTACCTTTCAGAGTAGGGCCCTCCCCTTCCAGAAGGGGATCATTGCTGAAGATTTCTGAACTCTCTGAGGCCCTACATCCCCTCCTCACTCAAAGTTTTTCATCAGGTTTCCAGCTCATTTTCACCTCTGGCAGCTCTTAACAACACTTTGGAGGCTGCAGTTTTCTACTGGTTTCATCACATATGTAGTTGGCAGGCTTGTGGTTGTCCTTGTTGAATGTGCAACAGTTCAGAACTAAACGCCTGCCATGTTCCTTCTGAAATGGGACATTTTCCCATTTTTAAGTTATAATAAAAAGTACTGATGCCACTAAGACATCCTTTCAGCTGAACTTCTGTGGGCCTCCAGTTTTTTTTTCTTCTTCTTCTTCTTCTAACAAACTCCTAGGAGTGAAATTCCTGGTTCAAAAGGGCATGCACACCCTCTTAGAGCTTTTACTGTGTTTTGCCAGAGAACCCCCTAGAAGGTTTGTACCTTTTCCATACCTACCAGCCACAGGCTTCCTCTAATTTAAAGCCCACAGTTACTGCAATCACTGCTCACACTGTAATATTTCCAGATTCTCCTGAGCAAAACCTCCCTTCTCTTTGTGCAGCCCCCCACTTTGTGGGGGAAGGCTGCTGCCCAGAGGCCATGGCACGGAGGCCTGAAGCTGGAAAACAGCTAGTCCTTATTTACCTTCGAGCGCTTTCAGCTCTTCTGTTCTGATTTTAGTCTTGAAAACGGTTGCCAATCCCTCAGGTGAAAATGCTCCTGAAATTGGCTCAAGAAGGCCTCATAGAGGGCGATCGGATGAGAGCACTGAACCGTGGATCCCAGGGCTTCCTTTTTCTCAGAAAATAACCTAAATTCATAGTGGTCCTGGAGATATCAAAAGAAAAAAAAAACCTGGTTTTCCTCCATACGTGACAAAACTATTCCAAAATAGCCAAATGGACTCTAGAAGCATTTCATTCTCGCCCATCTAACCTTGGAAAAGTTGAAAATGCAGGTGCATTAAACATACCAAGTGGAGAGAGCTCTTGGAGCTCTTGGGTGTTGCTTCCTAGCCTTTGTAGAGGAAGGTTTTCCCAGCCAAAGCTGGGAAACATTAAAAGCTTTGAAACCCTGGAATCCAAGGCTGTTAAAGAAGTTATCTAAATTCTAAATACTCCTTTCCCAGGGCTTCTCTGGTGTCCCAACTAGCCAACAGCACAGGGCTCTTACAGGACAAATGAAGATGCAAAACTTTTTTTTTAGTCTGCTTATGATAATTGTCTCAAATTAACATCACAAGGCAGTGGAAATTACATTCCCCAAAGGCTTCCTGAAACTGCAGGAAGTTACCCAGCTCTTTACTGCAAAGGTAATAAAGATTAAAATCAGGTTAGCCTGTTTTGCAAAAGTTTGTTAATCCATTGTTTATATTCATATAAGATGGCATTTCTGTATCAAAGTGCATGAATATTTTAATTTGTTGTAAATGGCAGCTTGAGGTTTTTTTCTGTTGAATTCGAAAAGTCTTCTCTCTGCCAGACACCTTAGAATTGATGTTCTTATAGCAGCAGCTGAGTGGCTGCTTTAACCTAACTGAATGGATGTTCAGCGTTCAGATCACAGAAAGTTATAGTTCTTCACTGTTTTGTACGCCTCAGGCCATACCAGGAGTTGAGTCTTAGCGCTCCGTTTTAAGCACAGCGCTGATGAACTAAAGTGCTTTCAGAGAAGGAGATGGGGGAGGGGGGCCAAAGACCGGCTTACAGGGGAGCAGAGGACACAGTTGGAGAGGCCCGAGGACTGCCTTCAGATCTTTGAAGGGCTCTTTTGTAGAAGACGGCTCAGTCTTTATTGCTTTTCAAGGCAGGCATAGGGCCAGAGAGTGAGGGCTCTATAAAGTTAGACTTCATCTTTAAATAGAAGAACTGTAAACAATGAAAGATGTCCGAAAAATACAAAATACTTCCTTGGGTTGAACTGAGCTCCCAGTCACATCTATAATATCTCAAATCTATAATAATTCATGATTTATTGATAATAGATAAATGTTTTACAATTAAAAAATATGGCCACAGCTATTTGGTTTTTAGAAAGTCTTATTAGGAAAAGCAAACTCTGTAGTTATTCTGTTAGTTTTGTAGACTAGCACCCTGTGGCTAATCGTCTTAACCCTAACTGGAGTTGGGAAACTTGTTGCCTGCCTGGCTGCCTTTGACGTCTACTCACATAAGGAATAATTAATAGCAAAACAACAAAAATGCTTTATGTTTGTGTTCTTCCTTAATTTTATTTTATTATCATTTTTTTCTTTTTGCCTTTATATAGAGCCGCACCTGTGGCATATGGAGGTTCCCAGGCTAGGGGTCTAACAGGAGCTGTAGCCGCTGGCCTTCGCCACAGCCACAGCAACGCGGGATCCGAGCCGCGTCTGCAACCTACACCACAGCTCACGGCAACGCCGGATCCTTAACCCACTGAGCAAGGCCAGGGATCGAACCCGCAACCTCATGGTTCTTAGTCGGATTCGTTAACCACTGAGCCACGAAGGGAACTCCCTCTTCCTTAGTTTTAAATATCCAAATTTTAGCTGTTTCTCCTTCTCTATATACATTTATGTATGTGTATTTCCAAATTATGTATTTATATATTCCAGAAGTGATTTTAGCTTCCAGGGAGGCTCACACATCCTTTGTATTAATGCTATTCACTCCAAAGAACAGTTTCTACGTTCCTGCCATTAGTCAGTGGTAGTGGGGGATTTCCCTGTCACAGTTCAAGAACAAAATCCTCCTTTGAGAGTGAACTTTTTTTTTTTTTTTTTTTGCTTTTCGTCATTTTAGGGCCTCACCGGCGGCATGTGGAGGTTCCCAGGTTAGGGGTCTAATTGGAGCTGTAGCCGCCCGCCTACAACACAGCCACAGCAACGCAGGATCTGAGCCGTGTCTGCGACCTACACCACAGCTCACCGCAGCTCACAGAAATGCTGGATTGTTAACCCACTGAGCGAGGCCAGGGATCGAACCTGCAACCTTATGGTTCATAGTCGGATTCGTTAACCACTGCGCCATGATGGGAACTCCTTTTTCTTTCTTTCCCTTTTTTTTTTTTAATAGCCACACCTGCAGCATATGGAAGTTCCCAGGCCACAGCAACCCCAGATCCAAGCCACATCTGCAACCTACATCAAAGCTTGCAGCAACAATGGATCCTTAACTCACTGAGTGAGGCCAGGAATTGAACCCCTATCTTCATGGACACTATACTGGGTTCTTAACCCATTGAGCCACTGTGGAAACTCTGAGAATGAAAGTTTTAAGCACATTTATGCATTGTGTGCAAGAAATTTGTTTACAGAGATAGTTTTTCTAAACAGCTCAATCAAAACAAGAAAAAAATGAGCAGAAGACCTAAATAAACATTTCTCCAAAGAAGACATCCAACAAGCACATGAAAAGATGTTCAGTATAGCTAATTATTAGAGAAATGCCAGGAACTTCGTGTGCTGAGGGCATGGCCAAAGCAAACAAACCAACAAACAACCCCAAAACTACAATGAGGTATCACCTCACTGGACAAAATGGCCATCTCCAAAAAGTCTAGAAATAATAAATGCTGGAGAGGGTGTAGAGAAAAGGGAACTCTCCTACACTGTTGGTGAGAATGAGAATGTAAATTGGAACAGCCACTATGGAGAACAGTATGGAGGTTCCTTAAAAATTTAAAAATATAGAGTTACCAGCAATCTTACTTATGGGTATGTATCCAGAAAAGACAAATACTCTAATTCAAAAGGATACATTCAGGAGTTCCTGTTGTGGCACAGCGGTTAACGAATCCGACTAGGAACCATGAGGTTGCGGCTTCGATCCCTGGCATCGCTCAGTGGGTTAACGATCCGTCATTGCTGTGAGCTGTGGTGTAGATCGCAGGCACGGCTCAGATCCCACATTGCTGTGGCTGTGGCATAGGCCAGCGGCTGTAGCTCCGATTCGATCCCTAGCCTGGGAACCTCCATATGCCATGGGTGTGGCCCTAAAAAGACAAAAAGACAAACAAGCAAAAGGATACGTTCACCCCAATGTTCACAACAACACAATTTGCATTAGCCAAACATGGAAGCCAGCTAAGTGTCCAATGGCAGATGAATGGGTAAAGAAGATGTAGTGTCTATATCTATATCTATATAATGGAATATTACTCAGCAATAAAAAATGAAAGAATGCCATTTGCAGCAATGTGGATGGACCTAGAGATTATCATGCTACATGAAGTCAAAGTCACTTTGCTGTGACTATGGTATATGCTTGCAGCTACAGCTCCAATTCAACCTGTACCCTGGGAATTTCCATATGCCATGTGTGTGGCCCTAAGAGATAAAAAAAAAAAAAAGAATATATATTATATATATTATATTTTATTACATATATCTGAATCACTTTGCTGTATACCTGAAACTTACACAACATTGTAAGTCAACCTCACTGCAATTAAAAAATAGATAATGGGGAGTTCCCGTCGTGGCTCAGTGGTTAACGAATCCGACTAGGAACCATGAGGTTGCGGGTTTGATCCCTGGCCTTGCTCAGTGGGTTAAGGATCCGGTGTTGCCGTGAGCTGTGGTGTAGGTCACAGAGGTGGCTCGGATCTGGCATTGCTGTGGCTGTGGCGTAGGCCACGACTACAGCTCCCATTGGAACCCTAGCCTGGGAACCTCCATATGCTGCGGGTGCAGCCATGAAAGGAAAAAAACAAAAACAAAACAAAACAGATAATGGAGTTCCCGTTGTGGCTCAGTGGGTTAAGAATCCGACTAGTATCCATGAGGACGCAAGTTCAATTCCTGGCTTCATTCAGTGGGTTAAAGGATCCAGCGTTGCTGCGAACGTGGCTGGGATCTGATGTTGCTGTGGCTGTGGTGGAGGCCAGTGCCTGTAGCTCTGATTCAATCCCTAGCCTGGAAACCTCCACATGCCACAGGTGTGGCCCTAAAAAAAAAAGAAAAAGAAATTAAAAAGAGATAGTTTTTCAATAAAAAGCAGGAGGGGGTGATATAGATGTGGTTCAACTCCTGAATTTAACTAAGGTTACCTTTTCTCTTGCCCTGCCCCCCTTTCAAGAAGTAAAATGCAGCAAAGGGATAGTAATGACTGGCAAGAGTCCTGGCCTTAGCTCTTGTGCCCTGAGCTAAAGCTGAAGGGAGGAGGCCCGGGGTGGGGCTCTGAGGTGGACATTGTCGCCCATCACAGGACAAAAACTGCTCTCTTTTAATATTTCTGAGCTCACCCAACCTGGCTTACCATGCCATGACTAGATACCAGATGACTTCTCAGCATCTGACCAGGAAGTTTTGTCAGATGCTATACATTCTCCCACACTGTGAATATTAACCGTAGACAAACTTACTGGTTCTGCTATGTCTTTAACCACAAGACTAACTAACCCCTGGGACTACTCAAAGGAGAGCCTGCATTTTCGTGTGCCAGATTTAGCACACATTAAAAAAATACCAGAAGCTCAATTAAATTTGAATTTCAGATAGACAAATACCTTTTTTTAGTACCTCCCAGTAAATATTTGACTGAAAAAAAAAGAATAAATAAATGAATGGGGGGGAAGAGGTCAATAAGACAGAAACAAATCACAGAGATGTAATTAATGAGTATCTAACACTTTTAAAAAGTTTCTCTCAATATAAAATATTTTCCATTAATTTTTCTTAAAATTTTTTTATTTCTGTAAAAATGACATGTATTTTTTAAAAAATTTAAAAAGTCAAATAGTAAGTACTAGAAGGCATGTGGAGATGTCAGTCTCCTCTCCCACCCAACCCTAGCTCCTATTCTGATGCCCAGAGGTACACAGTTAAACTCTTTCAGCTGTTTCTCGCAGTTTTAGCCTCCTCCCCCATCTTTCTAAATAAAATGTTTATAGTGTACTTTGTTGATTTGTCAACTTTATTTTATTTTATTTGTTTTTATTTTTACTTATTTATTTTTTTGGTCATTTTGTCTTTTTAGGGCCAACCCTGTGGCCTATGGAGGTTCCTAGGCTAGGGGTCGAATCGGAGCTGTAGCCGATGGCCTATGCCATAGCCACAGCAATGCAGGATTGGAGACACATCTGCCACCTATACCACAGCTCACGGCAACACTGGATCCTTAACCCACTGAGTGAGGCCAGAGATTGAACCTGCCTCCTCATGGATAATAGTCGGATTCGTTTCTGCTGTGCCACAGTGGGAACTCCTGCACTTATTTTCTTTTACAGTTTGTGTGTTTTAGGGTTTCCTGTAGGTAGCAATTGCCTCAGATTTTTTATTGACTCAGTTTTTGGCCAAGTTATTACTAATTCTCACAACCATCTAGTAGTCCTTCAACATAGTTTTCCACCTAGTCACACCTGTTAGGTAATCTGTCTGCCCCATCTCTGTCCCGAGTCCTCTGTTCTCTGGCCCAGAGGGGGAGATCTCATCCCTAGGCCTCCTGCCCCTCTCCTCCAGGTCTCCTGCACCATCATCCTGGGAATCCCTTTGCCCGCTCCTGGAGTTGTCTCCCTCACTCTTGGACTGTTCTCTTGTTTGAGGGGAGAGCTTCCTGAGAAAGGGAGCATGAGAGAAAAGCTATTTGTGATTTCCCGTGTCTTCAGGCATCTCTCCTCCCACCCCCACCACCCACCATGCCCTTGGCATGCGAAAGTTCCTGGATCAGGGATTAAGCCTGTTCCACAGCAGTGATTCCAAACCATTGCAATGACAATGACGCAGAATCCTTAACCCATTGAACCACATAGGAACTCCTCAAGTATCTTTTATTCTACAAATTCTCTTAATGGTTTAAGTTTAGATTTCTAAACTATAAATAATACTCACTCAGAAATATGAAACCCTGGAGTTCCCTTCGTGGCTCAGTGGTTAACGAATCTGACTAGGAACCATGAGGTTGCGGGTTCGATCCCCGGCCTTGCTCAGTAGGTTAAGGATCCGGTGTTGCTGTGAGCTGTGGTGTAGGTTGCAGATGCGGCTCGGATCCCGCGTTGCTGTGGCTGTGGCGAAGGCTGGCGGCTACAGCTCCTGTTAGACCCCTAGCCTGGGAACCTCCATATGCCGCGGTGCGGCTCTACATAAAAAAAAAGGCAAAAAGACAAAAAAAAAAGAAATATGAAACCGTAACTCCATTATCTTCCAGCTTCCAGTGTTGCTGCTGAAAAGTCTGGTGTCAGTCACACCCCTGATCCTTTCAACTGACCTGTATTTCCTTTCTGAGTCCTTTTGGGGTCTTTTCTTTATCCCTGGTGTTCTGACATTTCATGAGGATGACCCTTGAGATAGAAATCTTATTTTCTATCCCTGAAGATTTTATAAAATTTGTAAAGTTTTCTTCTCCTCTGTAACCTTATGCATTTTTTCTCTTCCATTACTTGTCTCTCATGTATGAGGCTTTCCTTAAATGTTTGTGGATCTTGGCTTTCTGATCATATTTAATAAACATGCATGGAAGAGATGACTGAATGGTCCACACACTTGAGTGGAGCTTGTCCATCAGTGGACTTCCTGTAGAGGGTGGCTGGTCATGAGCTGGCTCTTCTGTTGAGGGTCTGTAACCACATCACGTCTGTATCAATAGGTCTTTCCCTTAAGTGGGGTGTGCCTGGTTGCCAGACTTTCTAGAAGAAGGGTGGGGAAATTGGCCTGGAAGTTTACCTCTTAGTATCTAGGTTTCCATTTATTCCCCATATTTTCAGTTCTGCCTTTCATACTCACCTTCCATGGTGCCTGATAAGTTGACCCAAACTCGCCAGTGGGCACCTCAAACCTCATGTAGGAGCAAGTGTTGTGTGGCCACCCCACTGCCCACTGGCACTGTGCCCTCATGCAAACTCCACCAGTCCCCCTGTTTGCAGCTCTTCCCTCCCTGTCCCTGCAGTCTGCCTACTTCTCGTGCAGAAGCCCTCTGTAAGTATCAAGCCTTCAGCCTTCTCTATGCTACCATGTGACTTGCCACTTCTTCTTCTTCTTTTCTTTTTCTTTTTAGGCCTGCACTCGTGGCATATGGAGGTTCCCAGGCTAGGGGTTGAATCGGAGCTACAGCCGCTGACCTACACCACAGCCACAGCAACACAGGGTCTGAGCCGTGCCTGCAACCTACAGCACAGCTCATGCAATGCCAATCCTTAATCCACTGAGCAAGGCCAGGGATTGAACCAGAGGCCCCAAGGATGCTAGTAGTATTTGTTTCTGCTGAGACATGATGGGAACTCCTTGCCACTCCTCCTTCTGCTTCCTGCCTTCCAAAAATGTGCTATCTTTCATCGGCTATCTGCATAGATCTTGTGGATTGTAATGCTTTTTCCTCCTTTATAGTTATTTGTAGTAGGGCTTTGGGAGGGAGCAGATGGAGATTCAGGAGAGATTTAACCAGCATTTCTTTAGGGTCCATTTGCAATCTCAAGAACTTGAGGGGAACAATTTCCAGGCCACATTCTGAAATAACTCCTGCTGTCAATCAATACAGTCACTTTTGTTGTGGGTTAGGTGTTTCTTTGTGGGAAATGGAGCAAAGTCCAAACACACACATTGTTTAAACATATTAGTAAATCTCTCTTGACCTTTTGAATAAGATCCAAATGTGTTTCTTTGCCTTTGTCTAGGAAAGGGAACAGAGATATATTTTGAAACATGGCCCCTACCGCAAAGCTTACAGACCTGCTCTGTCTTTGGGGCTTGAATAGCAGCAGGGAGAATGCTGAAACACCATCTTCTTTGAATTAATCATGAGCCCCACCTCTCTTGCTATCCTGTGTTTACACATTACTGCCATTGTGTTGTATCTGCTGGTGGATCTCCTTTCATCTGCAGGCCACACAAAACCCTCTTCATTTAAAGCTGCACACGTGGCTCTTGAATTAAGAGGGCATTTTAGCAAGAATTCCTCATTCCTCTTATTGAAGGGCTCAAAGTCTTAGGAAGGGATCACTACTGTTTCAGTGTGCTCTGCTGTGCCCAGCTGATATCTAAAGTCCAGACAAGCTAAGGAGGGAGAGGAGGACCCGGAGGCTGTCACAGAAAGAGGTGACTCTGTGGGGTGGAGCAAGGGGTTAGCAGGGGTTAGAATGAGTCATTCAGGATGGAGAGGGCTTTGAATGCCACAGTAAGGACTTTGCAGTGTGCTACAACCAGTGGGGAGTCACCCAAGGAATCTTGAGCTGGACAGTGACATGAGATAAACTGGACTTTGAGAAAATTAGGCTGATAGCTGTGGGTGGGAAGGTTTGGAGTAGGCAGAGGCTGGAGTCTAGGCAGACAGTGAGGCAAAGTGCCTCTTGATCTTGGCTGCACCGATCAGTGGGAGAGCTTTTTAAAAGTCTGGATACTGGCCTCCACCCTGTGAGATTTTGTTTCAGGTGATCTGGGGAGGGAACCAAGAATATGTGTTTTTGGGGGGTTTTTTTTGGCCACAGCCACGGTGTGCAGAAGTTCCCCACACTGGGAGTTCCCGTTGCAGCTCAATGGAAATGAATCTGACTAGTATCCATGAGGATGCAGGTTCGATCCCTGGCCTTGCTCAGTGGGTTAAGGATCTGGCTGGCATTGCCATGAGCTGTGTGGTGTAAGTCGCAGACAAGGCTCAGATCTGCGTTGCTGTGGCTGTGACATAAACCAGTGGCTACAGCCCTGATTTGACCCCTAGCCTGGGAACCTTCATATGCCATGAGTGCGGCCCTAAAAAGACCACCACCAACAACAAAAAAAGTTCCCCAGCTAGGAACTGAACCCAAGCCACAGCAGTGACCTGAGCCACAGCAGTGATAACACCAGATCCTTAAGCTATTGTGCTATCAGGGAACTCCAAGTATCTGAGTTCTTAATCCATTCATTAGGTGCAACACATAGAGGGGGGAAGGCGAAGGGGAGGGAGGGAGGCCCATCTGACCCCTGCCTGTTTCAGGCCTGAGGGGAGGGAGGCCTGAGGAAAATCATTAAGTTGGGCCTGGAGAGCCAGATGGAGGCTGGGGCCCTCCTGCAGGAGAATCTAGGAGAAGATCAGGTTTAGGAGGAAGTGATGACAGGGGACATTCAGGATACCATAGGGGCCTGACACGTGAGGGGAGAAGATTCTGTGAGCACCTGGCTCCCATTTACAGGAGTAAGTAAAGCTGGGAAAAGGACACCTCAGTTCAGACCCTTCTGGTGCCACAGGTACTTTAACACATGCGTGGCTCCATGTGGACACGGACGTGGACACACAAACAGTCCTCTTCTGCAGGAGGCAGAAAGTGTGGGGGTTCACAGACTGGGCTCTGGAGTTCAGCAGCCCCGTCCTTGTGACTCTCAGAGCCTTCAGCCTCCTCACTGATAGAAAGCCAGTGATGCTAGCAGTTAACTCAATATGGTTGTTGTGATGACTTGAGTGCTGCATGCCAAGGCTGGGCACAGAGCCTGGCACGCAGGGAGCACTCCATAACAGCAGCCCTGAGTAATACTAAAAAAATGTGATCTCACTTCTGAAGCCAGGGAGCCATAAAGTATTTCATTCAGTGTATCTCACTTCTGAAGCTGGAGGGCCATAAAGTATTTCATTCAGTGTTAGGAGACAAGTCCACAGGAATGCGTGAAACCTCTCATTTGTTGCTACCCACTCTGGGTGTCTTTCTCTGGGTGTGTGTTTGGTGAGTCCTTTGCCTTTTATTTCTAGGACTTCTGGAGAAATGACAGTCCCTTGCTGCTGCCTTTAATTGGAGAGGAGCTCAGAGACCCGAGATTATAATCACAACGCCTTAAATGCCGAGCTCTTCAAAAGCCCGCTGCTGCCCTTGCTGTCACCCTGAACAGCTCTGAGAACCCAAGCCCTGCAGACCCCAGAGCGTGCCCTGGGTCTCTCAGCCAGGCCTCTACTTGGGAAATCGGAGTGATGGTGACATGTAGGCAGCGGGAAGACACACAGTAAACACAGGAGCCTGTGATGAGCTCAGAAGAGGTGAGTTGATGATCTGCTATTTATAGCCCCACTAAGAGGCTCTGGCCGCCAGCTCCGTGTGAGGCTGGGTGGAAATGATGCCTTCTCCGAGAGCACAGAAGGAAATCGGTGATTCATGGGCAGCAACCACTCGAAATACAAATGCTCCTGCGCCCCAGCCCTGCCGGCCTTTCAGACGCCCACTTTGGAAGCGTGTTGGACAGGCTAGCCTACTGCCTCCTGTCTGCGTGCCGTTGGATAGGATGTGAGGACAGGCAGGTTCTGTCTCAACAGGAACCCTGGGAAGGGCAGTAGTTCTCCTCAGAGAACTTCGGGAGCCTGAGCCTACCCCCTGCCAGAGCCTCAGCCAGAACCCAGGTCAGGGCTTTGGAGCCCTGTAGGTCAGAGAGAAGGGGCAGTTCCTGCTCCTGCCCTCTGTCTCCAGGGGCAGTGCTGGCCACGGAGCAGCTTCCCAATGACAGTCATCCTGCTGAACACGCAGAAATGTACAATGAGGAGTTCCTGA
Organism: Catagonus wagneri; assembly: GCA_004024745.2. Taxonomy (NCBI): domain Eukaryota; kingdom Metazoa; phylum Chordata; class Mammalia; order Artiodactyla; family Tayassuidae; genus Catagonus; species Catagonus wagneri. The sequence continues at coordinate 50,832,498 of PVHT020004020.1, forward strand.
TAGCTTTTTGATCCCCCCCCCCGCCCCAATTCCATAGCCCAGTACCTGTCACCTGAAATAGCTGTTTTATTTTCCTTGGTAATCTCTTGGCTTCCAGGCCAAAGTCTGCTTGGAAGCCCCAGTTCAACTCACGGTCTGTGAGGAATGTGTTTAGGGGTCTCTGAGCTTGCAAGGGCTGAATCAGGATAATTAGGTATAAACCAGCAGAACTCTGGAGCCAGACTGTCTTGGCTCAGTTTCCGTCTCCACACTGGCCAGCTACGTGGCTGCTATCACATTCCTCTCTGAGACTCAGTTTCCTCCCTGGTAAAGCGGAGGCAATAACAGATCCTGCCTCACTGGGATGTGGGAAAGATGAAGAGAAAGAACATATGCGAAGTGGTCAGTGCTGTGCCTCGCACACAGAAGGGCTCAGTAGGTGGGAGTTGCTCCTGCTGCTGCTGCTGCTGCCTGCTTGTTGTTGCTGCGGTGTCTGGGCGCCTACACTGACGCTGCTCCTTTGCCCACAGCCTGTGGCACTAAGGCTCCTCAGGGAGACCCTCTGCCCATTGTTTGCATACCCGACACCAGTCTGTCCTGTGTGATGGAGTTCACCTTGGGGCAGCTTGGCCTTTTGTGTTGCCTGCCCCTGTCTTTGCTGGGGAATCCAGTGCCTGTCCCTTTGGTTAGGTCTTGCCTGGGCTTGACCACCTTACTCTTCCACTTCTCTGGGCCTGGGGTGGCCCTTGGGGGCATTAACTATCACCAAGGACTTCACCTAAGGGTCCCAGGTATTAGCTCGAGGTCTGTAGCCAGCAGGTTGCCCACCAAGGGAGAGACTGGGCAACAGACAGGTTGGGCCCCGCTCACCTACCACTGGACACACTGCACAAAGTGCTGATTCATGGAGACCCATGCTGCCTTGGCTGTTTGTACATTCTCTCATCTCCAGCTGTCGGCCAAAGCATAATTATAGCTGTCACTTTGGCAGCAAGATGCTGCGATGTGTCCTAATACAACTGCCTCTGCTCCACGGCCGTGAGCTGAGGGGAGATGGGAGGAATCTGCAGCTGCTCCCATGGAGAGAGCCATTCTGGAAAGTGGTCTGTGTGATCTTCAGCCAGGCACGGCCTCGGGGTGGTGTGTGCACCAGGGTAAGGCCCTGCCTTAGAGCAGGCACTGGCACGCCTGCATCTGTGTCTGTATAATGCAATTCTGGTGACGTCAATTAATAAGAGAGAGGCTGCCACCGAAGTGAGGCATTTGGGGCAGCTATGAGGGCCTGGAAAGTAGCCTTTAGACTTATACACAAGTTGGACTCCAGAGTGCATGGGCTGAATGAGTGGTTAGCCAGTGGCATACGTGGTATAGGTAGATGGTGCCAGAGATACACCTGGGGCCAGATTATGAAGCAAGGGACTTGAAGGCCAAACCGTGGAACTTGGACTTGATCCTGCAGGCAACGGGGAGCCACTGAGGGGGTTAAGGGAGAGAGAGTGGTGTAGTCATAGGACATTGGGTCTCTGGGCTCAAACATCCCCACATAATGGCACTGAGGGTAAGACTTTCCCTCCCCATGGCAGTGGTGTGCCACTTGGAAAGGTGGCCCCAGGATTCAGGGGTGGCCGTAACTCTGTGTTTAGTGGTAGGTGTGGGACGGGTCAGTTCTGGCCAGGCCGGCTGAGTGTGCAGTGGGTGAGAGGAGGCACTGGGCTCATGCCTGCCTTCTTGCTGGTCCTCCTAGACCAGAGTTCACTAATGAAGCACCTGCTTGCCAAGTGCAAGGGATTGCGCACCCTGATGCCAAAGGTCGGGGGAGGCTCCTGGGGCTGAGAGATGGTCCCACTGCCTGTGGATGTTGCCTCTCCCGCCACACATACACACACACTAAGGAAACAGCAGAGACAAATATTTAAGCTTGGGGGGATTCCTGGAAAGAAGGTTCTATCATCATGAACTTAAAGAAATGCCAGCTTATAGGCTGGTTCATGACAACAGAAGAATATAAGTGTTGGGAGCCATTACTAGTGGGTGAGCCACCCATGCACATGCAAGCCGGAGCATACCCAGACCATTATGTGAGTCAGGAAGGAGGAGTTCCTGCTGTGGCACAGTGGAAACAAATCCGACTTGTATCCATGAGGATGCAGGTTCAATCCCTGGCCTCGCTCACTGGGTCGGGGATCTGGCATTGCTGTGAACTGCGGTTCAGGCTGCAGATGCAGCTCAGATCCCTCATTGCTGTGGCTGTGGTGCAGGCTGGCAGCTGTAGTTCAGATTCAACCTCTAGCCTGGGAACCTCCATATGCCAAGGATGCGGCCCTAATAAAAAAAAAAGAAAAAACCAGGATGGAAGACAGGCTTCAATTGACAAAAATTTTGTGTTCCCTGTTCAGAAGTGCATTGTTGTACAAGAAGTGGTTTGGCAGTGGTTCTTCTTTGCTTTCAGCTGCAAGCCAGGGAGGGCGGGATGCCTGTCAGTTGTCAGGGGAAGCAGGGAAGGGGAAGGAATGTTCCCACTCTGGCACCGTCTTCCCTCAGCATTGCCTGAGCTGGGCCGCCAGGAGGGCAGGAGGAAGGGGATGAGACCGGTATTGAACAGCGAGAAGGGCCCCTCACCTGGACAGCCCCCGACACAAGGTGTATGTGGAGGGGGTCTGGACCCCGTCGGCTGCGGGCAGAGCCTGAAGCTTAGCCTCTTCCCCGAGGACAAGCAGTGCGTCATAACCACCATTGTCTGCCCAGGGCGCGCTTGGAGCAACAAGCCAAGATGTAGTTTTTTCTATTTGGTCTGCTTTTTCTTTTAAATTTTAACTTGTATCAGATTTAAAAAAAAAAAATTAAATATACCATACAATCAGGAAAATCCAAACAACCATATATGCAGCTTAAAGAATAATTATAAAGTTAATATTTTTTTACAGAGAAAAGTATTTTAAAAAAGAAAACAAATGACCCTTAAACCTTTCCCTGGCCAACTTCCACTGAAATTCTTTTAACATAGTTAAAAAATTAAAGTAGTACCAGGAGTTCCTGTTGTGGCACAACAGAAACAAATCCGACTAGTATCCATGAGAATGTGGGTTTGATCCCTGGCCTCAATCAGTGGGTCAGGGATCCAGCGTTGCCATGAGCTGTGGTGTATATTGCAGACAGGGCTCGGATCCTGCATTGCTGTGGCTGTGGTATAGGCTGGCAGCTGTAGCTCCGATTAGACCCCTAGCCTGGGAACCTCCATATGCCTCAGGTGCAGCCCTAAAAAGAAAAAAAAAATTAAAGTAGTACCAAAAGAGATAAAATGAAAAGTGAGTGCCCCTTCCTTCCCTTTTCTCTACAGGTGACCGCTAACATTTTCACATGTATCCTAATTTTTTTTTCTCTGTATCACTAATATTTCTTTTTCTTTTCCTTTTTCTTTTGTCTTTTTGCCTTTTTGCTAGGGCTGCACTCAAGGCATATGGAGGTTGCCGGGCTAGGGGTCTAATTGGAGCTATAGCCGCCAGCCTACGCCAGAGCCACCACAACACGGGATCCGAGCTGTATCTGCAACCTACACCACAGCTCACGGCAACGCCGGATCCTTAACCCACTGAGCAAGGCCAGGGATCGAACCCGCAACCTCATGGTTCCTAGTCTGATTCGTTAACCACTGAGCCACTCCGGGAACTCCGGTATCACTAATATTTCTGAAGTGAGTATATGATCATACAGGATTTGTATGATCATACAAATTTTAAAAGAGGATATAACAATGTTTGTTCCAAGACATGACGTTAACATGTGTCCCAGGTTTAGTTTACTAACTCGTTAATTCATGAGAGAACCACTAAAACATTACAGCCAACTGGAAGGAGAACTCAAAGTATCACACACGATAGTCAGATAAGGAATGCTGAAATGATTTTAGAAACAGACGCAAAACTGGCCGGAATCCACAAGGCAATAGTCAGCTCTATTCCACTAGACACAAGCTCTATTACTGTGAACAGGAATTACTTGCAGTACTATCAAGACTTTACAACTTCACTCCCGTCCTTAGAGCTGAGAAATGTCAAAAGACAACAAAAGGCAGAAAGAGCCTCAGTGGTTAAGTTATTCAGGACATCCGCTAAATGTCAATGTCTTTCACAGTTCCCCCTACACTTGTAATTGGCTCCCTACCTACATCCCGCCTTGGAATTCCCTGCTGACAACCCCTGCTGCCCTGTGTGTACCAGCTGACGGCTGCCCATGTTCCAGGGGATGGGCCAGGGCTGAAAGCTGAGCCTGGGAGAACCAGCCCTCACCCAGGCTGAGCTAGCAAAGCACTCGCAAGGCCCTGACACTCCACTCCTTTGATGGTGGGCCCAGGAGCTGTGAATCAGGCTGACTTAGGACTGGCAGTTGTGTTGGGCCTTGTAAAATATGGTTAAGGGTTTTGTGGAAAAGGGGACAAATTAGAAACGCAGGGAGAAAAGGCCTGTAGTCCGGTACAAAAGACAAAATGTCGAATGAGCTTCCAGTTCATGGAATGACGTTGTGCATTTGGATTCTGTAAGAGTCCTCCTTTATGCTCCAGTCCCCTTGGGTGGGTGTCTGTTCCAGTCACTCCTTACCTAAGGGAAGAGCTGACATGTGAGATATGCTGTGACCTAAAGGGGTGGAGTGGTGTCCGAGGCACTTGCCCACAGAGCCCGGGGTCTGGACTGGCCCCATGGGGCGTTACATCAGCCATGGAGCAGGGAGCAGAGTGGTCTGTGATGCAGTAGAAAAGGACAAATACCTGACTCGGTCACCTGGACGGTCACCTCATCTCCTATGAGCAGGTTTTCTTATCTCAAAAATGGAGGACGATGCTCCTTTCTGGCTTGTCTCCCAGGGCCCCATGGAGGGCAAGTGGGAGGCATGGGTCTGAGGCTACTGCAAGGCCAATAATGTGGTAGGAGCTGAGCCCACAGCTTTGGCAGGACAGGAGCACGCACCCCCTCTGAAGAAAGTGCTTTGGGAGAAATGGTTTTGTGCAAAATGGCCTGTCATGATTAACTGATGGGAGGCTCTCAGGCAAAGGATTGGATTTCACACACAAACCCACGCACCGCCCCCCATATCCCACACACACGCTTCTGCTCTCCTGAGAAAGAATGTTCATTCAGTGTAAGGCAAGTGTATCTAAATCAAGATTTTCCACACCTGCAACATGTTCCTTCCTACCATCTTCATTCATTCACTGAGCAAGTATGGAGTACCTATTATGTACTGTCCTAGGTTCTGAGATCATGAGATAAAGAGTTAAACCCTGCTCCTGTGGTGTTTAGGGGCAGACTTACAAGAAGAACTTTACCAAGGAGTGTGATAAGCACAGAAGGAGAAAATAGAGGCTCTTCTAGCAGCACTGAGGGGCACCCACCCACGACCCTAGTGTGGCAGCAGGGATCCTCTGAGTATGTCCAGAGGACAGTGTCGTGTTGCTGGAACGTCAGGGGAAGCGAAGGGCTTGTAGTAGGGCCAGTCATGATGGCAACTGGGGGCCTCAGACGGAAGCCCGTACTTAAGAAAGTGAGTGCTGTGGTCCCATCTGGACTGTAGAACAGCCGCTCTGGCTGCCTGTGGAGAGTGGCTGGAGGGAACAGACTAGAGGCACGAAGACCTGTTAGGAGGTAGCTACAGGCATCTGAGCAGGATGTGATGACCTGAACTGAGGAAACGAGTGGAGGGAACTGATGCGAGAAATGTCTTAGCCAGGGTTGAGCCTGAGAAATGAGACCACGATGACCCTCAGGTTTTCAGCAAGGACAGCCATGGGTTAGGCTGTTGCCACAGGAGGAGAAGCCAGTTTGGGGCAAGGGGAGGGGCCGGACAAAGGCGGGTTCCTTTGGAGGTGTGCTGAGTATGAAGGCCCTGTGTACACGCAGGTGAAAGCGTCAGGGGCAGACGGATACACAGGTCTGAAATCTAGAAGCAGTTCAGGATGTGAAACAGGAGAGAATGTGGGCATGGACAAATTTATAGGAGTGTGGCCTGGAGGAGGGAATGGGGAAGAAAGAAGTGGAGGAGCGTCATGCCCTTGGGCACTAAAATTCTCACTTGCTGAGAACGAGGGGGAGGGGAGGGGCTGAAGGCAAGGAGAGAATGTTTGGGACACTTGTTACGGGGAACAGCAGAGAACCTGACCCAGGCCCCAGAAATATAGGGGCCCTGGTGGCTATGGAGGTCTTTTTTTTTTTTTAATGTCTTTTGTCGTTTTAGGGCTGCACCCACGGCATATGGAGGTTCCCAGGCTAGGGATCTAATAGGAGCTGTAGCCACCGGCCTACGCCACAGCAACACCAGATCCAAGCCACGTCTGCGACCTACACCACAGCTCACAGCAATGCCAGAGCCTTAATCCACGGAGCGATGCCAGGGATCGAACCCGCAACCTCAACAGTCGGATTCATTAACCACTGTGCCACGACGGGAACTCCCAGCTTTGGAGGTCTTAAATCTGCCCTGGCACTGACCTGTCCCCTAGGGGTTTTCTCCAGGACATAGAAACCGAGGACCGTAGGTTGGCCTGTAGTATCTGGGCTGCAGTTTTGCAAGACTGTTGTGTCAAAAGGAAGTGAAGAGTGTGTAGCAGAGAGAGCCAGCTGTACACACACACACACACACACACACACACACACACACACACACAGTGTATTGCCCTTCCACAGAATAGAAGAGCTTCCCGGCAGAGGCGCCAATTCCCCACATAACCCCTCCCCTTACATCTATTACATCTGTGAGGAGTCCAGCGACATGTTCTGGCCAGTAGAATGTTGGATCATGGAAGATGTGTATTTTCCAGCCCGAGAGAGTTAAGAAGCAGATGCCCCTACCTCACCCTTCCTTTATCTTTCTAATTTGAGGCCCCCTTAGAAACCACGTGTTGGAGTCTGCAGAGCCATGAGGGGGAAAGATCCGGGTTCCTGAATCATCACATGGAAGACAGACACCACTGATCAGGAACAGCCACGTGAGTTGTTTGTGAACAAGAAATCAACTCTCTTGTCTGCGCCAATTTATACTTTGGGATTTGTTTGTTATGGCAGCTAGCAGTACCCTGGCTAATACAGGGTTTAAGAAAATTGTTGGTTGTTCAGATGATTCTGATGGGACCAGGCTAGAGAACCAACTAGAGCCTCTAGGGACAGGTCTTTGTTAAAGTGCAAGAGCAAGAATGGAGAGAGGACTGGAAAAACCTAGAAAGCAGAGTTTGAGGCCTCTGATAGAATTCAGGAGGCTAAGATTTCAGAGAGAAGTGGAGTTCCCATCATGGCTCAGTGGTTAATAAATCCGACTAGGAACCACGAGGTTGAGGGTTCGATCCCTGCCTAGCTCAGTGGGTTAAAGATCTGGTGTTTCCGTGACCTGTGGTGTTGGTTGCAGACACGGCTAGGATCCTGCGTTGCTGTGGCGTAGGCCGGCGGCTACAGCTCCGATTAGACCCCTAGCCTGGAAACCTCCATATGCCGCGGGTGTGGCCCTAGAAAAGGCAAAAAAAAAAAAAAAAGATTTCAGAGAGAAGCTATCCTGTAGCACAGGAAGAGCCAGTGGGAGAAGGGGAGGAATGCTAAGCAGGTCTGGGAACTGTGATGCTGTGGGTCAGGAATCATTTTGGAAACTGTGATCTGTAACAAAGCAGGACATAGGTCTGAGGGGAAGCCTCCAAGGGCTGGTCATTGTCCTGCAACCAGGGCACCTGGGAGGAGCGCTTTAGTAAAAAAACTAGACTAACAGGACTGCCATCACTCAGTCCTGTCAGCTGCCATGTCTGAATGGACCTGAACAGGGTGTCTTGTCACTGGTGAGGATTTGTTCATTAGGCCCCAGAGACACACACCTGAAAGCTGGCCCATGAAAGGAACACCTGTAACGCTAAAGTAGGCTTACTCCGTCCAGAAACAGCCAGACCCACAGCGCGAGTGCTGTTTTCAGTTGGTAGAGCAGCTTGACACTCTCCAAACTGCTTATTTACACATCTGTTTGAGCCTCATGGATACCCCAGGGAGAGACATACAAAGACAGCGTCCCTATGCCAGGTAAGGTCACCAAAGCGTTAAATGAGAGCACTCAGGAAGGGGCGGGGCCAGAGCCTCCTAATCCTTGACTTGTGGTTCTCATTATAAAATTCCTTTTCCAGACATTTTTAGACATTAACTACCCATCATTTTAGAAAGATTTAAGCCCCATCATGCCACTGGCAGCAGGAATGACAGGATGGCCTGCAAAGGCACTTCCAGCTAGCGATTCTCAAGAGTTTCTGAATGAGTGGTTCCAAAATAAGACTAGGAATAGGAATGACAGAAAACTCAAAATAATAGTTGTGAAAATAAGAGAAGTTTATGTCTTTTTTTTTTTAAAGTCTGTGGTAAATGTGAGGGTTGCTCTGGCCCTCCACAGAGTCAGAGGGTCAGGGCTCCTTTCTTTCATTGCTCTCCTCTAGTCTTGTATAAACTCAGTGGCTTTGAACAACAACAAGCACTTCTTACTTCAGACATTTTGTGGGGCGGGCTTTGTCTTTTTTTTTAGGGCCGCACCCGTGGCATATGGAGGTTCCCAGGCTAGGGGTCTAATTGGAGCTACAGCTGCTGGCCTATGCCACAGCCACAGTAACACCAGATCTGAGCTGCATCTGCAGCCTACACCACAACTCTTGGCAACACTGGATCCTTAACCCACTGAGCGAGGCCAGGGATTGAACCTGCAACCTCATGGTTGATAGTCGGATTCGTTTCCCCTGCGCCACAACGGGAACTCCTACCTCAGACTTTTTATGTGTCAGGAATCCATGAGTGACTCTGCTGGGTAGTTCTGGCTTAAGTTCTCTCATAAGGTTGCATTCAGGATGTCAGGTGGAACTGTGGTCACATGAAGGCTCAACTGACACTGCAGCGTTGCTATCCAGTTGGTTCTGGCTGTGGGCAAGAAGCCTCAGTTCCTTACCACCTATAATATCCATGGGGTTGCTTGAGTGTGCTTACAGCATGGCAGCTGGCTTCCACAAGCCTAGAGCAAGTGATCCAAAAGAGAATAAGGCAGAAGCTGAAATGTCCTTTATGAAGTAGTCTCAGAAGTCACACTGTCATTTCTGCAATATCCTGTTGGTTACACAGGTCAGCCCTATTTAATATGGGAGAGAATGAAACAAGGACACACACAATACCAGACGCTGAGAACCACTAGAGGCCATCTCGGAGTTGGGCTACCATTTCTGCCATCAAAGAGCAATTTTATCCTCATGTTCTAAGATGGCTACTCTGACTCCAGCTATCACATCACAAAAGGTGCTTTCTGGCTAGCATGAAGGAAGAAGAAAGGAAGAAAGGAACACCTTTTCTTTAAAGGATACTTCAGAGAAGTTAGATCACACCATCCTACTTATATCTCATTGACCAAAACTTAGTCACATAGCTGGAAAGGAGGCTGGGAAATTTAGTTCTTATTTTGGATGTCATGTGCTCAGCTAGGCCAGATATTGGAGGACACCTGGCAGTCTCTGCCACATAGTCAGTGTCCCTGTGTATATTTCAAAGGTTGGGGTGGGGAGGGGCGCATGGAGATTATCAGTACTTTGGGCTACTGACCTAGCTAAGGACTTCTGACCCTTTTTGTCTGGAAATTGTGTGTGTGTGTGTGTGTGTGTGTGTGTGTGTGTGTGTGTGGTGAAAGGACAGGGAAGGAGTGCAGATAAGTGCTTTACCCTGTAATTACTGAATCTCAGTGTTAAGGGAAAATAGTCCTTATAAGATCTCAGGAGACAAACGAGGATTAAAAACAGACCTAGTCCTAGAAACCCAGCCAAGAATGGTCCCAAGAATTAAGATGATCCAGAAAATGAGACGATCTTCACAGGAGGCATTGGGAGGGTAGCCTCATTCTGCACCCAGACCTGCAGGTTTAGATAAATTCTAGGCAGCCCGATTTACGATCCAAATGCAGAAGCACAGATGGGCAACTCTACCAGCTGTGTTTTTAAAAGATCATATGATTCTTGATCAATGAACCGAAGAGACCAAATGCAAAAGCATTTAGAGCTGAGCTGCAGATTTGCCCAGAGACCTCTTAGAGACCAGAGCCAGGGCCTGAGCAGCCAGCTGGGTGCTGACTCAAGCTGGGGGTGAGCCTGGCAGTAGAGCTTGGCTAAGCAGAAGATGACCCATCAGCCAGCCAGAGAATACTAAGCCCACAGAAAAGCTGCCCTGGCAGAAGGAGGGCAAGGCTCTGACGTGGCTGAGTCACCAGTGACAGAGGGCACTGTCATCCTAGAGGAATGCAAAGTCTGAGGCAAAGGGCCTAGAGCTGGGGCACCCAGAGGGGCGGCTGGTACTGCCAAGGCTCCTGTGGCAGAGGCTGGCTTTCTCTTCATTGCCAAGGCCTCCCTGGACCACCTATCCTCATCCTGAGGGTGGAAGAGGTGGACTGAGGACTCAAAGGTACTTGCTTCAGGGAGGATGGCTGGCAGTCTCCTACCTGCCTGGCTGGTCTCACACACCCTGCCCGTGGCCCAGGCTGGATGATGTCCCGGGTCCTGAGTCCACACCTGGCCATCTCCAGATGAGGTGTCAGGACACCCTGGGCAGGCAGCACACTTACTCACCTGGGTCACAATCCTTGCTTCTCATTGCACATGAGTTGTCAGTCATTACCACGTTGCTGCTGCATGAAGGTCAACCTCCAGAGCGGTGAGGGATCACCTCAGCTCCAGCTTTCCCCACTCTGCCCTTGCCTGAGCACCAAGTTCACAGAGAACTTGGGGGGGCCTCTCCAGATTGCTAACTTGAGGACCCTTTTAAGAGAGACACCTCAGGAGTTCCCTGGTGGCACAGTGGGTTAAGGATATGGTGCTGTCACTGCTGTGGCTTGGGTCGCTGCTGTGGTGTAGGTGTGATCCCTGGCCCAGGAACTTCCACAAGCCATGGGCGAGGCAAAGGAAAAGAAAAGGAGAGACATCTCCAGGTGTGGCTGACATCAGGTTCCATCCTCGGGCAGGGGTAGAGGGTGTTGGGGGCCAAGGCAGACTGGTAGGGGTGGTGAGGGAGGGCAAAGCCTCCCAAGGTGGCCTGGAGCTGGCTTGGGAAATCAGGGACTGTGCGTTGTGGCTCAGTTGCACGAGTGCTTAGTGAGCACCTGCTCAATGAGGCAGACACTAGGCCACCCCCAGCCACAGAGCAGAGGAAAGTTCCTAAGACATCAGCCCAGACTGCTAAGGAAGCAGAACAGCAGAGGGTGCAGTGTCCGGGGATGGGTTACATATAAGACACAGAAACAGTGCAGGAGGAGAGAGGTAAAGGAAAGCTTCACCTCACGGAAGAGGGGATACCTCACCCCGGGTGCGGAGGGGCATCCAGGCGAAGGGCACAGCAGGCCCCGGAGCTCTGGGCTGTGAGGTCACCAGCGGTAGGGGAAGGGATTTTCCTTGCCTGATGTGTTTGTGATACTGTGAAGTTCCTGGGCCTTTTCAGGGTGCAGTGGCCTTGACCTCATTCCACTAAGCAACTCAGATGAGTCAGAGAGGGGAGAAGATGCTCCCTCCCTGTTCACTGGGTTTTCTTTCAACTTGGAGCCCTTGGTCCCCAAAGGGACCATAATTATGAAGGAGAGAAGGGTTCTTTGATCTTGAAGAGTGTGCCCAGGGCCCAATCCATCTCTGTTTAGGTCCTCAAGTGACCTTGGATGGCTCTGTAGGCATGACTGTCTCCAGCAGCTTCTGTTGGGGCTGGAGGCAGGGCTGGGAGGTGCACTGGGTGGTCTACTCTAGCCCACCCTCCCTGCTGTCAGACCCAGTCCCTTGAGGTGTCTGGGCCTTTCTGGAATCCTTGGGAACTCCCAGCATTGTCAAAGCACCCACCCTGCCTCTTGCAGGTGGCCCTACAGTGTGAGGAGCGTCATCCAGCTCATGCTGGCACATCCTGGTAACTTTATTGGTGGTGAACAGGCTTGCTTTCCCTCTAGGACCCAGGAAAATGTGATATGCAAATGAATCACTAGGTGACCCCCAAATCAAACAGCTGCTCTGTAGTTCTTCTATGAAAGCCAAAGGAACTAGAGGCCCCAAGAGGTTCAGTGGGTACCACCTCCTTCCTGGGTCAAGGTGGGCAAGTGTGACTGAACCAGAGTTACACTGGGATGTCACCCTATCTCCAGCTACAGGTGGTCTAGGAACTTCAGAGCTCCCAGTGCCCAGCAAGGCTTTGGGAGGATTTCCAGTGCAGGTGGAGGGTTGGTCCTCTGTGCTGAGGTCCTGGCTAGCCCAGCTCATTCATCCCTTTTTCCCGTGATTGTTGCTTTTCTCCCTGAGATGTGCAAATAGTCTCCTGGCAGGCCTGCCCTTTTCTCACCTTGCCAGCTCCAGCCCCAAGGCCTAGCTCAGGTCCCAGCTCTCTGGTTCAGAAACCCCTTAGTATAAACTCCTTGGACTGTCATTCAAGGCCTACCCACTACAGTACTGACTCACCTCTCCCTGCTCTTCCATAAATTCCTCCTCCAGCCAAGTGTGTGCTCATCCTTTTTGGCCTCTGCCCATAAAGCTCTCTCATCTTTGAGCCCTGAATCATGCCCTTACCTGGTCCAGATGCCCCTTTGCCACTGCTGCCTTCCTGACCAGGCCCAGCTCCAGGGCTGTCTCACCCATCAAGTCTTTCTTGTCACCCTCTTCCCTCTGAACCTATGGCCTATGGGATGAAACTTTTTACTAGATTTGCATCTTTAATTACAGGAAGGAGGCACGCTTATAAAAACATTCCCACGTTGTAGAAGCATACCCAGTAAAGTGAGTGTGTGTCATCCCAGCGCTCCTTTCCCTAGAACGCACCCCAGGCAGCCGTCAGGCGTGCACATGGCTGCCCACTTTACACAACAGGAGAGGGGACCAATTGACATTGTGGTGGCAGGGTGGGGGTGGGCAAGAGCAGAGCTGGGGGAAATTTTCAGAGAGTGGTGTCCTCTATTGACTTTGGAAAAAAAATTCTCAAGGTCAGTCTGTGAAACCCCTTGATATCTTTCAAAGAACAGAGGCCCAGGGAGGCATTTCTGGTTTACAAAGGATATTCATTCTGTTCACCCAAGATCCAGAAACTCAAGTTCGAAAGGCAGCCAGGCCGCTGGAGAATCCTCTTGGCCTAGCACCACCCCCACTACAAGCCCAGACTGAGCTGTGTGGGAAGTCAGGCAGCCTTAGCAGCACGGTCACTCGGTCAGATAGAGGTCGAGTCTGAACCCTGCCCTTCCTTTCTCCTGTAGGCCCAGTGTTCTGGTTAGTCAGCCTGGCACCTTCTACCCACCATGTGCCCTGCTAGCAAAGCCCTGATTCTCCTTACAGCGTGGCTCAGGAGAAGAATCCGCCCAAGGGACGGTTCTCCCTCCTTAGAGTAGGAACTGGGGGAAGAAGCAGGGCTGTGCTGGCATCTCCTTCTCCGGAAACTCCAACCCATGTTTCTCGGCAGTTTGAGGAGCTGGGGGTAGATGTCTTCCCCAAACACCCTGACGTACCGCATCTCTCCCACACCCTCCAACTTAAATACATATTAAAGGGGAAGGGAGGGCTGGGGTGCACAAAGGTGGGAATACCTGACCCCAGTTTAGGGGTGTCAGGGAGGCCTCCAAGGTTTTGGCATCTAAACTGACACTTGATTTGGGATGGAAATGCTATTAAATTGAGTTGTGATGATTTTTGTACACCTATAATTGTAATAAAATTTATTAAGTAATGGAAGAAAAAAAAAAACTGACACTTGAAAAATCAGCAGGAGGTGGCCAGTTGAAGGACAAGAAGAGCATTCCACATTGAGGGAACGCCATGCTGAGGCAGAGACCTAGCCATGGGAGGGAGCATGACTTTGGAGAAACTGGAAATTCATTGGGGCTGAGCCTATTGTGAGAGGGGGGCTGTGCAGGGGTGTGGTTGCAGAGGTGGACTGCTCGGGTATGCAAACCCCAGGGCTTTGTCCCAGTAGCCAAAGGAAGTCAAGGAAGGGTTTTCAGAAGATAAGTGACATTTTAAACAGATGACTCATAGACCATGAGCTGGAGGTGATAAGTTGGGAGGAAGTGAATGCCTTTGGGTGAGCAATAATGGTACCCTGGACCAGAGCTGGCCCAGTGGAATACGAGATGAAGCAGAATTCACAGCATGTGGCAGTGCAGGCGGGAAGGGGCCCCGGCTTAGGTGTTGAGGATATAGATCCAAGATCAACACTTGCATTCGGCAGGTAGTCATTGACTGGGGTGCTGGGCCCAGGATGTAGGGATCTGGGAGGTCCCCCCACCCTTTCGGCACTAAAGACCTGAAATCCAGTGGCAAGTGACAAGCCCCAATCTAACCACCTAGGCTGCCGACCTCAGTGCAGCCCTGATAGGGCACCCGCATCTTGATTTGGGCATGTCATATACACAAAGAGGCTGCCAGACACCATAATCCTGAAGCAGACACCCAGGTCACAGCTGGCCACTCCCAGCCCACACAGTGCTCACCTGACCTACAAGCCAGATATCCCTAGTCAGTCAGCAGCACTCAAACTTTGTTGTCTGAATACAGGACAGAGATCGTTCATGACCAATCCCACTTGTGTCCCTGCCCCAACCTAGACTTTCTGCTGGAATAGTTTTCTGTTTGGCAGTAGAACTTTTCTACTCAGCACTCAGTCTTTTGCCTCTGTTCTTAACTCAAGCCAGAGGCTCCCACCAGCCACCGAGGCCTGAAAGGTCTTCAGCAAAGTTGGGTACACCTTGTATGTTCTTTGCACAGTTCTAATATTCTGCACCCTTTGGTTTGCCTTTGAGCTCTCCTGGGCACCTAGGGGTGCCGTGAGTGGCCCAAGAGGGGATGAAGCTGTTATTCAAGGCTGTGAATCTTGGGGCCACTGGCTTGTGGGATATGGTGGGAGAAGAGAGGTAGGAATCCCAAATCCTTTGTTAGGGTCTCCAGCTTCCCAGGTGACATTTCCTCTTTGGGCCTGTCCTTCCTCCAGCCCCCAGGCCCTTGGTCATGCTGTTCCCTCCTCCTGGAATATTCTTCCCCTTCTTTGTCATCCTTAGGTCTCTGCTTTCCCAGGGAAGACCTCACTGATTTCTTGATCCAAGTCAGACTTTCTTAGTTAAGTATTCCCGTAGACCCGTGTTCCATTACTTCTTTCCCTTCATTAGGGGTTTTCATTTATTTGTTTGTTTGCTGCCATCTGCCTCCCCCAGCAGACTGTGCCTTCCGTGAGAGAGAGGTTCTGTCTGTCCCACTCACCGCTGTACTCCCAGCCCCTGGCAAGGGACCTGTCCGGTAGCAGGCACTGCATGAATGCATGAACGAACAGATGGATAGATCTCACTGGGTGAAACTAGAGCTCAGCTGGATGAGACCCTTCCCAGCACTGACATAATCTTCTAGGACTACATTGCTTCACACTCTGAAGTAGGAAAAATATTCTCTGCTTGCTGCTTTACTTCTGCATCTAAAATGACTCCAGTTAGCCTGATAAAGTTTGGGATGCTTTAAAAACAACTGGAATGAAGGTTCCCATTTGGCTCAAGGACCTTATTTTCTGACCCCCTGGTCACATATGTATGAACCTCAAGGTAGAAGTTCAGACTGTGCCAGAAACCGCAAGGCCCTCTGTCAGAACTGGAATCAGACATCTCTTCCAGGGCAGGATGTGTTGCCAGAAGCCCCAGCCGTGCCCCTCGGGTAGGGCAGTAAAGGCTGTCCTGTGTTCCTAGAGTCAGGCAAGCAGGGTGGGTGAGGCTCCCAGCTCAGAACTGGGAATTGTGCCCTACCAAGGGCTCAAAGTGCTCCACTCATCTATCCATCTGTTTTCAGCGAGGGACTGAGGGCAGGGGTTTTTCTGAGGCAGAGCCAGAGGTATGGCTTAGGGCCCAGTGAGTCATCTCCCAAGATTCTAGGCTGCACAGGAAGGCTGCCTCTCTCCACTGTTTCTTTCACTTCTGCAGGCGGACCTCACCTACTGAGGTCCAGATCTGCTTATGAGATTCGCTGGGATGAGGAGACCATCTCTATACTCATCACCAAGGGACTCTGCCCAGCCGTCCTCTTCCTGAGGGCCTGGAACTACCCATTCCCTTCCCCCCCACCCCCACCCCCGCCCCGGTCTCAAGGAAACATGCTCCTCCTGGAAAGGGATAGCTGCCTGGACTGGAAGGGTGATCTGTTCAAGGGCTGGAGTGAGATAGAGTCCCAGCCACATCAGAATTAGAGCCAGGGAGTTCCCATCGTGCTCAGCAGTTAACGAACCCAACTAGCATCCATGAGGATGCAGGTTCGATCCCTGGCCTTGCTCAGTGGGTTAAGGATCCGGCGTTGCCGTGAGCTGTGGTGAAAGTTGCAGACGCGGCTCGGATCCCGCGTTGCTGTGGCTGTGGCGAAGGCCGGCGGCTACAGCTACTGTTAGACCCCTAGCCTGGGAACCTCCATATGCCGCGGGTGCGGCCCTAGATAAAGCAAAAAGACGAAAACAAACAAACAAACAAAACCCCCCAAAAACAGAATTAGAGCCAGGATAGGGAGTACCAGGTCCTAACAAATTAATGAGGTTTTTCAAGAGCTAAAAAACCTAAATGAGGAAAAGGAGGAGGCATTTGATTCTGGAGGAGCCTTTTCAGTGGCTTATGAATGCAATGCCCATTATACAGATAGGTAAACTCCTGCCGTGGAGACCTACCTTTGATGAAGGCCTTGGAAGAGCCAAAGATTTCAATGTTATAGAGAAGGGTAGCCCCTTAACCCCACTTTTCAGTGTGCTAAGTCTATGCCTTCTCCTTCTCCTCAGACCACCATTCATCCTTACTAAACTGCCAGTTCCTTGTCACCATGTCTCCAGTTCCTTGTTCCATGGGAAATCCTAGCTGGCCCAGGCCATCCTTAAAGTCACAATGGTCAATACAGTCACTATTAAAATCCCAACAATGTTTTTTTTTTTCATACAGAGAAAAATCTACTCTGAAATTCATATGGGATCTTAAGTTACCCTGAATGCCCAAAACAGCCCTGAAAAAGAATAAGGTTGGAGGTCTCATACCACCTGACTTCAAAACTTACTTCAAAGCTATAATAATCCAAACAGTGTAGCACTGGCCTAGAGGTAGACACAGACAAATGAAGTGTAATAGAGAGCCCAGAAAGAAATTCTCACCTGTGTAGTTGAATGCTTTTTGACAGGGTTGCCAAGACAACTCAATGAAGAAAGGACAGTCTTTTTAACAAATAGTACTGAGGGAGTTCCCATTCTGGCACAGTGGAAACGAAGCCAGCTAGTCTCCATGAGGATGTGGATTCAATCCCTGGACTCGCTCAGTGGGTTGGGGATCCAGCATTGCCGTGAGCTGTGATGTAGTTTGCAGACAGGGCTCAGATCCCATGTTGCTGTGGCTGTGTCGTAGGCTGGCAGTTGTAGCTCCGAATCCACCCCTAGCCTGGGAACCTCCATATGCCGTGGGCGCCCCCCCCCAAAAAAAATAGTATTGGGAAAACCGGATATCTACATGCAAAAGAATGAAGCTGGATCCTTATTTTATACCATATATAAATATTAACTCAAAATGGATCAAAGACCTAAATGGAGGAGCTAAACTATAAAACTCTTAGAATAAAACATAAAGGAAAAGCTCCATGACATTGAATTTCTTGCATGTGACAAGCAAAAGCAGGGGCAACAAAGGAAAAAATAGATAAATTGGGCTTCATCAAAATTTGAAAACTTGTGCATCAAAGGATAATACCAGCAGAGTGAAAAGAAAGCCCATGGAATGAGAGAAGTATGTGCAAATCATATATCTGATAAGGGGTTAACATCCAGAATACATAAAGAACCCCCACAAGTGAACAACAAAAAAGAAACAAACAACCAAATTTAAAAATGGGCAAAGGACTTGAATAGACATTTCTCGAAAGAAAATACACAGATGGCCAGTAAACATATGAACAGTGTTCAGCATCACTGATTATTAGGAAATTTAAAATTAAAATCACTGTGAGATACTAAATCACATGCATTTAGGCAACTACTATTAAAAAACAAAAAACTAAACTAAACAGAAAATAACATGTATTGGTAAGGCTGTGGAGAGACTGGACCCCTATGCATGGCCAGTGAGCGTGTTAAAGGGTGCAGCTGCCAAGGGAAATGATGGCAGTTCCTCAAAAAACTAAGAATGACCCTATGACCCAGCAATTCCTCTTCTGGGTATACACCTAAAAAAATTGAAAGCAAGAACTTGAACAGTTTAGTTTGCACACTTATGTTCAAAGCAGTATAATTCAAAATAGGCAAAAGGTGGTAACAAATGTACATCAGTGGATGAATGGGTCAACAAATAAGGTGTATACATATAGTGGAATACTATTCAGCTTTAAAGAGGAAAGAAATTCTGACACATGCTACAAAATCAATGAACTTTGAAGATGTTATGCTAGGTGAAATAAACCAGACACGAAAAGACAAATACTGTCCGATTCCTCTAGTTTGAGGTACCTAGGTTCGTCAGAGTCATAGAGACAGAAAGTAGAAAGGTGGTTGTGGGCCAATGGGAGAAAGTATGGGGAATTACTGTTTAAGGGGTACAGAGTTTCATTTCGGGATAGTGAAAAAATTCTGGAGACGGATGGTGGTGATGGCTGTACATAATGTGGATGTACTTAATGCCGCTAGACTGTACACTTAGAAAAATAAGTAAAACGGTGGAGTTCCCGTCGTGGCTCAGTGGTAAGGATCCATGACGTTGCCGGTTCCATCCCTGGCCTCATTCAGTGGGTTAAGGATCCAAGGTGCTGTGAGCTGTGGTGTAGGTCACATACTCAGCTCAGATCCCACGTGGCTGTGGCTTTGGTGTGGGCCAGCAGCTGTAGCTCCAATTAGACCCCTAGCCTGGGAACTTCCATATGCTGCGGGTGCAGCTCTAATAAAAAAAAAAATAAGTAAAATGGTACATTTTATGTTATGTATATTTTACCACGATAAAAAAGGTTGAATGGGAGTGAGGCTTCTAAATCTGTAAGCATCCTCTTCTGGGAGCTTATTCACGGCCCTAGGTGATAGTGGGAGGGGTGAGGGCAGAGGAAGGGGTCTGTCATTCCCCCACCACTATGACCAACCTCCTCTTACTTCAGCCTCTCCAGCTTGTGGTTATTTCACATGCCTGTTCTCTGCGTGTTGTCTCGATTCTGACTGTCATTCTTAAGTAGGTAAAGTCAAGAATAAAGAGAAGCGGCAGGTGTTGAGGGGATAGATTCAGGTTCAGCAGGGTTATCTTAGAGCCTGGGAGGGGGGTGGCAGATTAAAAAGTCTTCCTAGTCTTGAAAGATGAGTAAGTGGCGTTAAGAGGCCAGAGAGAAGGGAAAGTCATGGGCAAGCTCGAAGCACCAAGAACGAGGTCCTGTGGCGGAGTTCTGTGGTTGAGGTAGCAGGAGATGGGGCTGGAGTCAGACTGGGCAGGACCTTTATCCAAGAGGATCCCCTGGAGGATCTGTAGCATGAGAGAGGCCTGTTTGACATTTATGAGAGGCTCGCTCTGGCTGTTGGGTGAAGAATGGACAGCAGGGGGCATGGGTAGGAGCAGGCAGACAGTGAGAGGCTGCTGCAGGCGTCCAGAAGAGAGGTGGTGGTGTCTTGGCCTCATTGGAGGGCTGTGGACATGTTCTGGAGGCGATGGGAGAAAAAGATGCCAAGGCCTGCAGCTAGACTGACCACGGGGCTGCAGGGCTCGCTGCTCAGGGGACAGGGGTGGCTAGGTGGCTGGTAATACCATTTACTGAGATATCACCAGCGGAAGGACAGGTTGAATGGACAAGGCTGGTGCCTGGTTGCTGAAAGTTGAGTGGTCAGCTCACCTTTGCCAGTTACACACCACAGCGCTTACATTTAGAAAGTTCTTTGAGTCTTACCCTGACCTTCCAGCTGCCATCGGGGCTCCAGGCATTCTCTGCTGCCCTTGGTACGTCTGCTTGGTGCTGAGAGATGGTGGACTGAGGCACAGGCTGGTGGCCAAGGGCTTGGGTGGCAGGCATGCCTCTTGCATGACCACCATCAAGCATGCCAACCTCTGGTGCCCGTCAGACTGAGACCCGGGGAGCCTGTGCCAGTGTGCGTGGGCCGGAGGACCGGGTATAGGAGCCTCCTGCTCCAAGTGCTTCAGGTCCACACATGCCCCTCATCCTGCCTCTGGAGCCCTCTCTTGGATCAGAGGCCTCCCCCAGGGCCCTCAAGAAGGGCTCTTCTTCATGTTTCCTTCAGAGGTAGGCGGTGGAGAGCAAAATCTCTGATCCCGATGCCAGACAGAAACTCCAAGAAATTACTCAACAGAGGGCGAAGCTTCAGAAATGCAGGCAAGGGGCCCTGCCCTATCATCTGATCAGAGTGGCTGGTCAGCAGGGGCTGTGGTGTTGGGGGACCTTCATGGGTGGGGCCAAGGCCCTGCCCAGGCACAGCTGTTTCCAGGCTGGGCTGCCCTACACCTCATCTTACCAAACTGCAAGTGGACACCAAGGAGTCATGAGCAGAAACCCCCCTGGAGCTGCCCCTCTGGCTGACGAGCTGGGACTCTCAGAGTCCCCATCTCCAGCCGAGACTGACTTGCCATGTGCTTGAGGTTCCATCAGTGGCTTCCTCACACAGGATCCCCTTCTGGAAAGTGTCAGTCAGTGCCACAGCGGCCTCCATCCTGGAAGCCTGCTCTCTGACACCCTCAGGGAAGGATCCCAGTATTGGCCTCTCCTGAGCGTCCCTTTCCCAGGAGTCGGGATCAGATGACCAGCCTACTCAGGTTTCCCTCTCCTGTCCACCCACCCACTGCTTACGTCTCCGGGGCCTGGCTCACGGCCACGTCTGGTGTAGTCACAGGCCCTCTGGGCGGTAAAGGCTTGAACACTGGGAAGGGAGTCAGGTGACCTGGGTCCCCACCGGCTGGGACAGAGCCAGGGAGTTGTCCCGGCAGAGATGACGTCTTGGGAGTCACTAAATCTGGAGGAGCAGGGTTGACTCTCCAGGGTAGGGTCCCCCTTTCTGCTGAGCAGGAGCCGGTGTGGTGTAGCTTTGAGAGGCGGGCCTCTAGGGGAAGAGCCTGTGACAGGGCGCCCTTTCCGCGTGATGCCTGCTCTCCTAGGCTTTGGCAGCTGGCGTGGCGAGGATGCCGTCCTTAGAGGACGGGGTCTCCAGGACCCTCAGCACCAGGCCTGATTCTGCCCTGGAGTCACACAGAAGCACCTGCCCCTGACTCCCCTCCCCGTAATCCTCTGAGCTCCCTCAAACCACCCCCTCCCAGCTGGGCTCCTGGCTCGGCTCCAGAGGGTCCGCACAAAGTGTCCAGGGTTCACTTCAGGCGGGGGCTAGGCCTGGCCATGTGCAGAAATACAGGGGTGAGGCCTGCCAGGAACCAGCAAGGGTGCTAAGAGGGGCTCATGGCTACAAGGTTAGGCCATCCAGAGGACACTCGGCTATGGTGTGTTCTCCCAGCAGCCTCTGAAGGCTCCAAGGGCTCCCCCAAATCCTACAGTCACCTTCGTCTCCATTCTCAGCAACTGCCAAGAGCACTGGACTGTCGAGGGTGAGCCTTTGGGACTGTCCCCTCCCTTCCTGCCATCCTTCTGCCCAGGTTCTGGGTGTGGGACTGCAGTGCCCTTCCCTGCCTGCCGTCCTATTCTGTGTGGTAAACGCTGCAACCCACATGCCAGGCCCCTCCTGCCCATGAGATCGAGTCCTGTGGCTCTCCTGAGGGGGGTGGCGCTCCCCTACTTCCGTGTTCAGCCAGGGACTCCGGCCAGGGTGTGCCCTCCAACCCTAGGGAGCCCCTCAGGGCTTGTCAGGGGTCAAGCCATTTGTCTCTCTGGTCCTGGCAATGCCCTGGGAAAGGAAACCCAGATTCTCTGAGGCTGGAAGGTCAGGCAGCCAGGAAGAGATGGAGGAGGGCATGTCACCGAGAGGACTGAGAGGACGCGTACAGACACTCGCCCCTCTGCCCCTGTTTGCCCCATCTCTGGCTAGGTGATTCTCCCACCTGCCACCACAGGAGGGATCTCTGGGAAGAAAAAGGCTGCAGTCTCCAAGGGCTCTGGGTATTTGGGAAGATACGGTCAGGGATAGGAGGATTGCTACCAGAAACCCCCAGAAAACAGCTGGGACCTAGGAAGGAGTCCCCATGGGCCTATCAGCCGGCTCTAAAACTGGATGGTGGGCAGCCTCTGTAGGGCCCCGAAGGACCCCCACCCTCTCAAAGGGGACCTGACCTTTGCTAGGTCCAGGAGGGTCAGCCTAGTATGCCTGGCGCAGCCTCCCATGCTACTGTTAGATGAGCCCTCAGGGAGCCCAACATCTGGGTCTTAGTGTCACTCTGGCTACTCGACAAAGTTTTGTGAGCTTCTGCCCCCTCTGAGCCTCAGTTTTTGCATATGTAAGATGGGTACCATTGTTACAAGGGCTTAAAAGAAGTTGACTTTTCCCCTAAACATCTCTCTTCTCTGCCTGTCATTCATTCCAGAAGCCCACTCCCCTTAGCAAGTTCTGGTTAAGTATTCCCTTAGTCAGATACTCTTGAAAGGTGGCTGGGGGCACAACGAGCTTCTCATCCTCTGGGGTGGGATGCATTTTTCTGATGCCATCAGGCACTCCCACCCCCTTCTCCAGAGCCGGACCTGCCGCTATAAATTTAGACCCCTGGGCAGTACCCTTGCATGCCCCCTGTGCCATGACCAGATGATCCCAATCCAACAGACTGGAGCCTGGGCAGAGATATCAACACAGCATTCCTTTGCTAACAGACGCCTGAGCTGTCATTGGCCCAAGCAGGACTCTGACACTACGCCACACCACCCTCTATTTCAACCGACACCTGTTGGCTGAGCCCTTATTTTGTGCCAGGCACCTTGCTGGGCTAGAAGGCAGAGAGTGGGAAGAGAGAAAGGTTGGTCACTGCCCCCATCAGTCCCCAGAGACCAGTGGTATCCTCATACTCAACAGCATTGAGGTCCCATGCTAGCAAAATCCTCAAGGAGGGGACTTGCCCCTGGCAGCCAGTCAAGGGGGGCAGAGAGGGTTCAGCCCGGTCTCCATACCCCCTCACCCCCTTCATGAGGTGACAGTGCCATCAGATGTCTGGTCCAGCAGGCTGAACAGAGAGCATAGTCCCCTCACGTTTAAGGGAAAATAGGATCCTGGGCTTGCTATCAGGCTCAAAAACAGGGTGCTGGCAATAAATCAAGAACTGAAAAGCAATGTCAGTGCTTCATACTAAATTTCCAAGCCCAGGAAACAATTGCCCATTAAAATCCATCGTAAGAAAAAAAAATCTATTAAAACTTCAGGACAAATGCTTTGCTATAAATTAGATTTTTCTGCCAACCAGGATAATTCAATAATTTCCCCTTGACATTCTCGAGATTGCTCTTTGGGGGGGATTATGATGCCTTGAAGTTGGGAGCAATTTGTTTCCAAGGAAAGATGAAGACTGGAGGTGAGAGGGCAAAGAGGGGACTCTTCTACTACACAGGGAGGGGTCCTCCTTTGGGGGCTCTGTGCCACTGGACATACGTTTTCCCTGATGGCCAGGACTGCAATGCACGTCTCTGACCAGGCCATGCTCCAGGCCGGACTTGACTCTGACAAGAGAACGTGTGTGTATGTGTGCTGAGGAAGACCCTGGGGTATTCCAGTGTCATCTTATAGTTAAGGCAGCCTCCATCTTACAGCTTTTCTAAATAACTGTCCCAAACCTTCCTCAACCCTTGTAGAACCAGGGCTGGTTTCAGGTAAAAGGTACCCAAGTCAATTCTTAGTTCTAGGTACAAAATGGGCTGAGGTGGCTGCCTGTCTCCCACTCTTCCTTCCTTTCTTTGCTGTGCAAGATTCAGCACCAGCAGGACCCTTCCCTTACGTGCTGTCTACCTCCTGTAATTGGGAGCTTTAATCCTACCCCCTGTCCACGCTGGTGTCTCTGCCCAGGTCCAACACAGCCATGATACCGGACAGGCTCTGTCTGGCCAAGGCCCTTCTGACTGAACAAGGCAGCTGGCAGAAGGAGGGTGCCAAGCAGGGGTAGGGATCTGGGAGGACTAGGCATGAAAGGCCACTGGGTACTAGCCTCCAAGACAACTATGAGGAAGGGGCAAGGGTCCTGAGTCCGGACCTGGGCCAGAGAAGGCCCTAAAGTCAGCCTGCCTGGCTGTGAATCCTCTACGGGCACGTTTCAGCATTTCTAAGCTTTGATTCTGCTATCTGTTAAATGGTTCTGTACTGTAAGACCAGTATCTACTTTATAAACAGATATAAGTGCAAAAATGGGTGTGAAGCCCTGGCGCCATGCCTGGCACACAGAGGTGGTACTTAGTGGTATCTTAGGATAGCCCTTCCCACCACAGGACACCCGCCACAGGAAGTCCCCTGCAGGCCTTTTCCTCTCTCCCTTCTCTCCACCAAAACTTGCCTGTCTTTGGGGACCTGCCTCCTGAAAGAGAACCATGAAGAATGATGAGCTTGTAGAGCTGTGCTTGGGACGCCTTCCCCCATGGTGGTTACGCGTTGTTGCTACCAACAGTGGGACAGAGTGGTTGCTATTAGAGTTCTGTCATTTTGCAGAGGCCCTGGGAGGTAAAGTGACATTGCTCAAGGTCACATATCTGGGGGAAGAGGGTGGAGCTGGGACTGGGGCCCTGGTCAAACCAGTTCAACCACAGAGGCAGCCACTCATCCTAAAATTCCTCCTTCCTCCTTCCCTCCCTCCCTTCCTTCCTTCCTTCCCTCCCTCCTTCTTTCCCTCCCTCCCTTCCTACCTTCCCTCCCTCCCTCCTTTCCTCCCTTTCGTCTTTCCTCCTTGCCCTCCTTCCCACGAGTCAGAGCTTCACAATGGCCGCTGGGACAGAGTGGCAAACTGAGGCAGCACTCGTGGGAGTGATCTTTCCAATATTCTCTGAGTCTCCAGGAGGAAGATCACGAGGCCCAGCAGAAAGAGGTCAAAGGGGAAGGAAGTGGGAGAGTCTGGGAAAGTTTCCATTTAAGCAGCTGTCAGAACAAGCCATTCACTTGGATACCGCCTGACTCACAGAGTAGAGGAATTCGGGGCTTTAAAGGTCATCTCATCCCACCCTCTTTTTGAATCATTTCTTCCGCAGGTGCTCCCCCACCCTAGATAACAGGAGGCTCACCACCTCCCAGGGCAGCCCCAGGGTCAGGGTGCTCTTTGCTCCTCAACCCCTACTGGGGCTCAGACCTGGCTTTCTGTGGCACAGCCCTGGCCCTGAACCCATGCAGCGGGGTCCAGCCAGCAGCAGTGGGTAGTGTGTGCCTGCTGCTTCTCACCTGGCCAGGCCCCAGGTTTGGGGGCTAGTCTGTGAGCAGGGCAGAGGCTTTCTGGAGACTGTATCTCTCCAGAGGGCAGGGTTGAGTGCTGGCGGGGCAGTGTTCCCTGGGGACCCAGCCCTGTGCCCAGCAGTTTCCCTCAGAGTGGGGGTCAAAGGGAAGCTCAGGACTGGGGAACTTTGCTGCCATCTGAAACCAAGCTGGGAGTTCAACAGACACAAAATCAAGACGACTGTATTTGCCTCTAAGTGACAAAGTTGGTCTTGAGTTAGCCCCCAGGCCAGGGGACGTCCAGGAAGGCACCCCAGGGGACCTGCTAGCACCTAGAAAGGCAGGACTTGGGGGACCTTGGGAACTAGGAAGGGGCAAGAAGGTGTGGGGCTTTGGAAACTCTGGCCTTTACCATTCAGTAGCTGTGTGACCTTGAGCAAGTCACTTAGCATCTCTGAGTCTCTGTTTCCTTGTCTGAATGGAGGTAATAGTGGCACCTGCTTCAGAACCCTGATGGAAGTAACAAGACACGATGCCTGCTAAGTGCCTAACATATAATGAGCGCTCAGAAAGTGCCAGCCTTTGTTACTATTTGCAGCAGACGGGGAAACCCGTGGGAAATCCGGGCGCCTCTGGGAAGCTGGGGGTGGTGGGCCGGCCTTCCCGGAGCCCAGGGCCGGGGCGGGGCGTCCCAGGTTGGGCCCCACCTCCTCTGTCCCGCTCCTTGGGGCCCGCGGAGCTTCCTTGCAGCCGCAGCAGCTGAGTCACTGCGGCCCAGCCGGCCGTTGGCCTTATCTCAAGACGTGTCTACCCCTGAAAGCCCCCGGCCTGCCCGCCTGGCTACATCTCATTTGCGCCAAGTCCCCGCGGCAATTCTGGAAAAAATCCCAGGGGCCCGTGGGTCTGGGGTGCTGATGGCAATTCTGGAAAAACTCCCAGGGCCCCATGGGTCGGGCTGTCTGGAGGTATTCAGTAAGAGTAAGCCCCTTACCTAGAAAAATCTCCCAGTGCCTGCCGGCACAGCGCCGGTCTTTCCACCATTAGCTAAACTTTCCTTGGGAGTAAGCAGTGTTTGCTGCAGATTTCTCTTTCAAAATGCGCATTCCCACTCAGCGCTTTGAAGTGGAAACCAGAACACTGGAGCAGGGGGAGGGTGGACCCTAGGAGCCCAGAAGGGTACTGAGGGCCCGGCCTGGGATTGGCTGCCTCTTAGCCCTCTCCCAGCCCCCAGGACTCTAGGGGAAGTGGTGGGTGGGGG
This sequence comes from Catagonus wagneri, assembly GCA_004024745.2. Lineage (NCBI taxonomy): Eukaryota > Metazoa > Chordata > Mammalia > Artiodactyla > Tayassuidae > Catagonus > Catagonus wagneri. The sequence continues at coordinate 50,859,012 of PVHT020004020.1, forward strand.
AGGGGAAAACAGAGCTGACAGATTCTGTAAACAGAGCCGGTTTGGGCCTGGGCCAAGGACTGGGTGTCCTGGCCCAGGCAGGGTGTGAGGCCCATCCGCGGCTCTCCAGGACACCCCGCCCTGCCCGGCTGCCCCAGAGGTGCCCGGCCCACAGCCAGCTCCAGCCAGGATGTGTCTTCAGTTTGGGGAAGTGGCCAATTCCTATGTGGAAAGTGTGTTCCGAGCTAGGGGTAGGGGCTTCTCCCTAAGAACCATCGCTGATCATTCATTCACCAAGGGTTCAGATTCAGGCATGTGGATAGCCCCTGGTCCCTGCTGAGGGCAGAAACTGGTACTAGGTTGTCACCCCACCCCCACCTCCACCTGCGATCCCACCCCCTGTTCTTCTGCTGAGGAAGGCAGAGTTCCTGTGGGGTGGGAAGCTGAGAAACGGGGCTCAGGCTCTGAGAACTCTTCAAGACCCCGTCCCGCCCCCTTGGCTTCTTGCCGAGTGTGGTATCCCATGGCCTGTCAGGGGCAATTCAGAGAGCAGCGAGGAGTGGCTGGAAAGGAGGAAGGGGAGAGAACAAACATCCAGAGGTACTCAAGGATGCCCAGCGTTGGAAGCAGTGGCCACTAGTGGCTATGAGATGGGCATTTAAGAGAACAGGTGACTCAGAGATACTGGCTCCTTAGCAGGTAGAGACAGCTGTGGGCTATGCCTTGAATAAGAGGAACATGCAAGATACCGAGAGGAATCCCCGTGGCAGGAGAAGAGAGAGGCTGACCAATGAGATCTGTAGGCTGGACCCCAAACGCTAGCCTAAAATTCTGGACTTTGTGTGCCCCTGGATGATAGTGGGTGAGGTGGACAAAAAAAGTGTTCCGTGGACAAATGTTTGAGAGTCACTGTTTTCAAAAAACCTAAACACCATTTACTGCAGGCTTTCTCAGAGCCTTTCTTTCATATGCTAATTAATGAGCATCTTTGTTTTCCAAGAGGGGGACAGGGTATGTAGAAGGCCTTTTCCCACCCAAAGCCCAGCCCCAGGTATCTTGGTACTCTTCAGAACACACTGGGGCCCAAGGATTAATACATGTATCTTACTTGCTGGCTCTGGCCCAAGTGTAATGGATGGCACCTGTAGTCACCAAGGAAAACATGGCTTTCCTAGAAACCCAGATTTAATGACCATCTCCTCAAAGGGCAGTCAGGCTGTAGAAGTCCAGGCAAGGGGCAATGGTCATAAGAAAAATCTTTACAAATGAGTTTGGCAGACTCGTGGCTCTGAGTTCCAGTCTTCAGGCAATATCCTATTTCCCAAATCAGGTCCCCAGGTCAGCAGGGATTCCTGCTTGGTCATGGTTAGGGAATCCCATGGCCTATGCAGAGAATACACTGACTAGAGGTTATAGTTGTGACATTAAGGCTGCTTGAGGCTGCATTCAGTGTGGTTGCTCCACTAGGACGTATCCTGAGCTGAGCTTCATATGCCCAATGTGACTCCACAGGAAGCACAGGAGCAAAGATAGCCCTTAAACTGGGCTTTCTCACTGCTGTACTAAAGCAGTGGCGTCCAAGGGATGCTGCTAGGGATCCTCTGCCGAAGTGTAACCGGCACCACCAAGACCTGCATCCTCACTGGGAGACCTAGGGTGACCAGAAGAACAGCATAGGGAAGAGACAGCAGACCCTATGGGACCTTCTTGCACTGTTCCACAGCATTCCCTCGGGCTCCTAGAAATCCTTGGGGCACCGAGCAGGAGGCTGCAGAAGCCCTACTTGAGCAGATGGGGATGTATAAGCTGGAGCCATGCCTGGGTTCCCTTGTCCTCACAGGCTGGGGAAGCAGTGTATGTACCTGTGTCCTCGCCATACTTGCAGGCTGCTCCCGTAAACTGTAAGTTTGATTTCCTTTTTCCTGATGTTGAATATTTTTTTCAGGTGCTTATTGACCATTTATACATGTTCTTTGGAGAAATATATATTCAAATGTTTTGCTCATTTTTTTAAAAAAAATGAATATTTGTTTGGCTGTTATTGAGTTGTAAGAGTCCTTTATGTATTCTAGACACAAGTCTCCTGCCAGAAATATGATTTGCAAAAATTTCCTACCATCATCTAGGTTGTCTTTAACTATTATTATTATTTTTTTTTTTTGGTCACACTTGTGGCATGTAGAAGTTCCCAGGCCAGGGATCAATCTAGCGCCACAGCAGCGATCCAAGCCGCTGCAGTGAAAATGCCATATCCTTAACCTCTGCCCCAGAAGAGAATATCTCTTTATACCTTCTTGTTGATACTCCCTGCAGCACAAAGTTTATTATTTTGATAAAGTCCAATTTATCTCTTTCTTATTTGGTTGCTTGTGCTTTGGATTTGATGGTTGAGAAACCATTGCCTAATCTAAGTAACAGATATTTACTCTCCTATATTTTCTTTCAGGAGTTTTAGAGTTTTACTTCTTACAATAGGTCTTTAATCTGTTTTGAGTTATCTTTTCTATGTGGTGTGAGGTAGAGGTCCAACTTCTTTCTTCTGCATTCAGTTATCTAGGGCTATTTGAAGACTGTTCTATCCCCCACTGAATTGTCTTGATACCCTTGTCAAAAATTAGTTGACCTTGGAGTTCCTGTCGTGGCACAGCGGTTAACAAATCCGACTAGGAACCATGAGGTTGTGGGTTTGATCCCTGGCCTTGCTCAGTGGATTAAGGATCCGGCGTTGCTGTGAGCTGTGGTGTAGGTTGCAGACGCGGCTCGGATCCCTCGTTGCTGTGGCTGTGGCGAAGGCCAGCGGCTACAACTCCTGTTAGACCCCTAGCCTGGGAACCTCCACATGCCGTGGATGCGGCCCTAAAATGACAAAAGACAAAAAAAAAAAAAATTAGTTGACCTTAAATATAAGGGGTTTATTTCTAAATTTTCACTTCTATTCTATTGATCTTCATATCTAATCCTTAGGCCAGTATCACACAATCTTGATTATGGTAGCTTAATACTAAGTTTTAAGAGCAGGGTGTGTGAAATTGTCTTCTTTTTCTTCTTCTTTTCCTTTTTTTTGGGGGGGGGTCTTTTTAGGGCCGTACCGGTGACATATGGAGGTTCCCAGGCTAGGGGTCTAATCAGCCACCTACACCACAGTCGTTACAATATCAGATCCGAGCCACATCTAAGACCTATGCCACAGCTTGTGGCAACACCACATCTTTAACCCACTGAATGAGGCCAGGGATCAAATCCTGATTTCACGGATACTGGTTGGGTTCCTAACCTGCTGAACCACAATGGGAACTTTGAATCTTCCGTTTTTTCACACCAGGTTGTTTTGTTTTTTCTAGGTCCCTTGCATTTTCACATAAATTTTAGGATCAGCTTGTCAGTTTCAGCAAAGAAGCCCACTGGAATTTTTTTTTTCATTTATAATGATTTTTGTTTTTTCCACTGTAGCTCGTTTACAGTGGTCTGTGAATTTTCTATTGTACAGCAAGATGACCTAGTCACACATACATGTATACATTCTTTTTTCTCACATTATCATGCTCCATCACAAGTGACTAGATGTAGTTCCCAGTGCTATACAGCAGGATCTCAATGCTTATCCATTCCAAAGGCAATAGTTTGCATCTATTAACCCCAATTCCCAGTCCATCCCACTCCCTCCTCTTCCCCTTTGGCAACCACAAGTCTGTTTTCCATGTCCATGATTGGAATTTGATGGGAATTGCATTCAACCTGTATATTACCATCTCAACAACATTAAGTCTTCTGATCCATAGGCATAGAATGTCTTTCCATTTATTTTGATCCTCTTTAATTTCTTTTAAAAATGTTTTCGGTATATAACTCTTACACTTCCTTGGTTAAATTTACTCCTAAGTATTTTATTCCTTGAGAATTGTTTCTTAGTTCATTTTTTGGATTATTTTGCTAGAATATAGAAATACACCTGATTTTTGTGTATTGATCTTGTCAAGTTTGATGACCTTATTTATTAGTCCTAGAAGTTGTTTAGTGAATTCTTTAGGACTTTCTATATACAAGATCCTGTCTTCTATGAATAAAGATAGTTCTACTTTCTTCTGATCCTTCTGATGCCTTTCATTTCTTTTTCTCACCTAACTGCCCTGACAAGAAATTCCATCACAGTGTTGAATAGAATTGATGAAAGTGGATGTTCTTGTCTTATTCCTGATATTCAGGGTAAAGCATTCAGGCTCTCCTCATTAAATAGCATGTTAGGGTTTTTTTGTTTTTTACCAGGCTGAGGAAATTCCTTTCTATTTCTGTTTGTTGAGTGTTTTTTTAGAATGAAGAGCTATTGAATTTTGCCGAAAACTACTGAGATTATCTTGTGGATTTTGTCCTTTATTCAATTGATATGATTTAATTGAATTTCATATGTTAAACCAACTTGCACTCCTGGAATAAATCACATTTGGTCATGGTTTATAAAGCCTTTTATATGTCATTGAATTTGGTTTTATAGTATTTTGTTCAGGATTTTTACATCTATATTCATAAAATATATTGGTCTGTAGTTTTTTTTGGTACTGACTTGGAGAATGAGTTGGGAAGTGTTCCTGCCTATTAATCTTTTTAAATGACTTATTTTTCATATTGCAAAAATAAGAAAATACGTGGAGTTCCCATCTTAGCGCAGTGGAAACGAATCCGACTAGGAACCATGAAGTTGTGAGTTCGATCCCTGACATTGTTCAGTGGATTAGCAATCCGGTGTTAACTGTGAGCTGTGGTGTAGGTCGCAGACGCAGCTCCGACCTGGCGTTGCTGTGGCTCTGGCATAGGCTGGCATCAACAACTCCGAGGGAACCTCCATATGCCACGGGTGAGGCCCTAAGAAGACAAAAAAAAAACAAACCACAAACCAAAAAACAACAGAATAGTGTAACTAAAATTAAAATTACTCATAATCCCACTATGTAGAGGTAGACCCTGTTAATATTTAAGTGTATTTCCTCCCGATTTTTCCTGTGCTTACAATGTTAAAATACAAAATCATGTCATTCTCTATATAGAGTTTGCATATGGAGGTTCCCAGGCTAGGGGTCTAATCGGAGCTGTAGCCTCCAGCCTACACCACAGCCATAGCAATGTGGGATCCGAGCCATGTCTGCAACCTACACCACAGCTCACGGCAACGCCGAATCCTTAACCCACTGAGCAAGGCCAGGGATCGAACCCACAACCTCATGGTTCCTAGTCGGATTCATTAACCACTGAGCCATGACGGGAACTCCTGTTTTGCTTTTCTGAATGTTAAAATCACATTTGTGAGCTACAGTAGGATATTATTCAGCCATTAAAAGAAACGGAGTACTGATATATTCTACACCATGAGTGAACTTCAAAAACATCAAACTGGAGTTCCTGTCATGGCGCAGAGGAAATAAATCGGACTGGAACCATGAGGTTACGTGTTCAATCCCTGACCTCGCTCAGTGGGTTAAGGATCTGGCATTGCTGTGAGCTATGGTGTAGGTCACAGACCCGGCTCAGATCTGACATTGCTGTGAGCTGTGGTGTAGGCCGGCAGCTATAGCTCTGATTGGACTCCTAGCCTGGGAGCTTCCATATGTCACGGGTGTGTCCCTAAAATGACAAAATAAATAAATGAACGCACAAACCTCTAGATAGTTACTGGGCTTCAAAACAAGAAACCAAAATGGAAATTAAAAACAACAACATCAAACTGAGTGAAAAAGCCAAACACAAAAAGATCATATATTGTATAATTCCATTAATATCCGTAAACTTAGGTAAATCCATAGAAACAGGTTGCTGGTTGCCAAAGGCTAGAGAGTGGGGAGGGAGGTAGAGGGAGTGTGGAATGGAGAGTTTGGAGTGCTTAGTAAGGTACAGGGTTTCCTTTTGGGGTGAGGGTAATGTTTGAAACTAGGTGGTGATTGCACAACACCGTGAACATAATAAATGCCATTGAATTGGTCCTTTTTTTTTTTGTCTTTTCTAAGACCACACCATGGCATATGGAGGTTCCCAAGCTAGGGTTCTAATCGGAGCTGTAGCCGCAGGTTTACGCCACAACCACAGAAAAGCCAGATCCGAGCTGCATCTGCAACCTATACCACAGCTCACGGCAACGCTGGATCATTAACCCACTGAGCGAGGCCAGGGATCAAACCCGCAACCTCATGGTTCTTAGTCAAATTCAATGATCACTGAGCCACTACGGGAACTCCTGAATTGTTCATTTTTAAATGTCATCTTTATGTTCTGTGAATTTTACCTCAATTTAAAAAATTTCATTTGTGAGCATTAGTATATGTGATTTAAGTCTCTTTTAAGTGTGATTTTAAAATATTTTATTAGATTTTAAAAATTACAACATGTGCGTATTTTCTTGTTATGAAGTAAAATAATAGTTCAGGTTTATGTGCAAATCTCAGAATCCCGTAATGATTTCTTAGTAGCTACAAAGTGTTTCATTAAGGATATGCCTTATTATATATCTAACTCATCTAAAAATTATTATTATATATTATACTATTATGAAGATCCTTTAAATTGTTTCTTAGAAGTGAGCTATTATTTCCTAAGAATCATTTGCTTAGGCTAGATTCCTAGAAGTGAGTGTTTGGGTCAAAAGAGAGTGCACTGCCATTTTTTTAGCTTCAAAAATTATTGTATTTTAAATAAATCTTTGCTGAAAAAGGCAAAAGTAGAAAGCTTTATAAGATACCATACTATAGGAGAATATCGTCACAGTTTCAGGATAGAGAAAAATTTGTTAGGCACACTCAGAAAACCCATAAAGGGAGTTCTTGTGGCTCAGTGTGGTAAGAACCTGACTATTATCTATGAGGATGCAGACTGCGACATAGATCATAAATGTGGCTTGGATCCTGCATTGCTATCTCTGTGGATAGACTGGTGGTTGCGGCTCTGATGCGACCCTTAGCCCGGGAAATTCCCTATGCCACAAATGCAGCCCTAAAAAACAAAAGACAAAAAAACTCATCAAATTAATGAATAAATAGAATTATATTCAAATTAAAATTTCCTATTAATCAAAATATTATTACAAGAGTAGTGGTGGGGTTCCTATTGTGGCTCAGTAGGTTAAGAACCTGACATATCGTCTGTGAGGGTGCAGGTTCAATCCCTGGCCTTGCTCAGTAGGTTAAGGATCTGGCGTTGCCAGAAGCAGCAGCATAGGTCACTGATGTGCCGCCACCTCAGATCTGGTGATGCTGTGGCTGTTATGTAGGCCAGCAGCTGCAGCTCCGATTAGACCCCTAGCCTGGGAACTTCCATACGCTGCGGTGTGACCCTGAAAAGACCAAAAAAAAAAAAAAATATATATATATATATATGCATATATATATGTATATATAAAGGATGCATTTCAGGAAACTGTATTCCAAGAAGGTAGAAGAATGAAATAATAGCATAAGAGAAGAAATTAGTGCACAACATTGTAAATAATTATACTTTAATAAAAAATACATTTAAAAAAGAGAAGAAATTAGCAAAATAAAAACCAAACATACAATAGAACTTTTTATGTGTGTGTCTTTTTTTTTGTCCTTTTTATGGCTGCACCCGCGGCATATGGAGGTTCCCAGGCTAGGGGTCTAATCAGAGCTGGAGCTGCCGGCCTATGCCAGAGCCACAGCAAAGCCAGATCCGAGCCACGTCTGTGGCCTACACCACAGCTCACGGCAATGTCGGATCGTTAACTCACTGAGCGATGCCAGGGATCGAGGCCGCAACCTCATGGTTCCTAGTCAGATATGTTTTCGGTGCTCCACAACAGGAACTCCTGCAATAGAATTTTTTAATACTAAACCTTATTTAAAAAAAAAAAAAGGAAATTGATGAAACTCTGGTGAGACTCATAGAGAATAGAGAATAAACAAATAAATAATAAGAGTGAAGAAGGGGACATTACTAGAGATCCCATACGTGTTTATAAGATACTTAGAAATAATAAAAAACCAACAACCCAATTACAAAATGGCAGAAGTCCTAAACAGACATTTCTCCAAAGAAGACATACAGATGACCAATTGGCACATGAAAAGATGCTCAACATTGCTAATTATTAGAGAAATGCAAATCAAAGCTCCAATGAGGTACCACCTCACATCAGTCAGTGGCCACCATTAAAAAAAAAAAAAATTCTCAAAAAACATGGAGTTCCCGTCGTGCTCAGTGGTTAATGATTTTTTTTTTCTGGCTTTTGTCTTTTTTAGGGCCGCACCCGAGGCATGTGGATGTTCCCAGGCAAGGGGTCGAATCAGAGCTGTAGCCACTGGCCTATGCTGCAGCCACAGCAACACAGGATCCGAGCCGCGTCTGTGACCTACACCACAGCTCACGGCAACGCTGGATCGTTAACCCACTGAGCTAGGCCAGGGATCTAACCCACAACCTCATGGATTCGTTAACCACTGCGCCACGAGGGGAACTCCCCTCAGCAGTTAAGACTAGGAACCATGAGGTTGCGGGTTCAATCCCTGGCCTCGCTCAGTGGGTTAAGGATCCGGTGTTGCTGTGAACTCCGGGTTAAGGATCTGGCGTTGCCGTGAGCTGTGGTGTAGGCTGCAGATGCAGCTCGGATCCCGCGTTGCTGTGGCTGTGGCATAGGCCAGTGACTACAGCTCCGATTAGACCCCTAGCCTGGGAACCTCCACATGCCGCAGGTGTGGCCCTAAAAGAGACGAGACAAAAAAAAAAAAAAGCTCGAAAAACAAATGCTGAAGAGTGTGGAGAAAAGGGAGCCCTCCTTCCCTGTTGGTGGGAATGTAAATTGGTGCAACCACTCTGGGGAATCGTATAACAGCTCCTTAAAAAATTAAAAATAGAGTTGCCATATGATCCAGCAATCCCACTCCTGGGCATAGGAACTTCCATATGCTGCAGGTGAAGCCCAAAATTAATAAAAATTAAAAATGAAAAAATTGAAAATAAAAATATACTAGGAGATATTATGAGCAACTTAATGCCAACAAACGTAAGAAGTTTAGATGAAATAGAAGAATACCAAGAAATAATAATTTATCAAAAGTGACTCGGAGCTCCCTTCGTGGCTCAGTGGTTAACGAATCCGACTAAGAACTATGAGGTGGCGGGTTCGATCCCTGACCTTGCTCAGTGGGTTAAGGATCCGGTGTTGCCGTGAGCTGTGGTGTAGGTTGCAGACGCGGCTCGGATCCCGCGTTGCTGTGGCTGTGGCGAAGGCCGGCGGCTACAGCTCCTGTTAGACCCCTAGCCTGGGAACCTCCATATGCCGCGGGTGTGGCTCTAGATAAAAAAGGCAAAAAGACAAAAACAAAAAAAAAAGTGACTCATGAAGAAGTGGAAAATCTGAATAGCCCCATAACTATTTAAAGAGATTCAGGGAATTCTTACTGTAGTGCAGTGGGTTAATAATCTGGCTTGTCTCTGTGGAGGCACTGGTTTGATCCCTGGTGTAGTGGGGCTGAGGATCCAGTTTTGCTGCAACTGTGGTGTGGGTCTCGGCTCCGGATCAGATTTGATCCCTGCCCTGGGAACTTCCATATGCCACAGGGGTGGCCAAAAATAATAAAGAGGTGAAGAAGAACACTGGAAAATTTTAAGAGAGAGAGAGAGATTGAATCACTGTTTATTTATTTTAAATTGAAATATAGTTGATGCACAATATTGCATAAGTTACAGATGTACAACATAATGGCTCATAAATTTTAAAGTTATATTCCATTTAATTTCTGTAAAATACTGGTTATTTTCCCTGTGTTGTACAATATACCCTTGTAACTTTTTTACTTTATACATAGTAATTTATACCTCTTAATCCCATATCCCTATCTTGCCTCTCCCCTTTTCCTTTTCCCCACTGGTAACCACTAGTTTGTTTTCTATATCTGTGGGTCTTTTTCTTTTTGTTATATTCACTAGTTTGTTTTATATTTTACTTTTTAGATTCTGTGTATAAGTGATATCATATGGTATTTATCTTTCTCTGTTGACTTATTTTACTGAGTATAATGCCCTCTGAGTCCATCCATGTTGTTGCAAACAGCGAAATTTCATTCTTTTTTATGGCTGAGTAGTAGTGCATTGCGTGTATGTCTTTCTTTGTGTGTGTCTGAGTGTTTGTGTTTAGACCACATTTTCATGAAAACAACCTAAATGTCCATCAACAGATGAATGGATAAAGAAAAAGTACATATACACAGTGGAATACTACACAGCCATAAAAAGATTGAAATAATGCCATTTGCAGCAACATGGATGCAACTAGAGATTATGATGCTAAGTGAAGTTAGCCAGAGAGAGAAAGACAAATACCGTATGATATCACACATGTGAAAACTAAAATATAACACAAATTAACTTATCTACAAAACAGAAACTGACTCATAGAGGTAGAAAAGAGACTTGTGGTTGTCATGGGGAGAAGGGGAGGGGAGGGATGGAGTGAGAGTTTGGGGTTAGCCAGTGCAAAGTATTATATATCGAATGGACAACAACAAGGTCCTAGTGTATAGCACAGATAGCCATGTTTAATATAGTTCTGTGCTGTCCTGTGATAAAGCATAGTGGAAAAGAATATTTTAAAAAAGAATGTAAAAAATTTAAAAAGAATGCTGCAGTGAATATTGGGGTGCATGTATCTTTTTAAACTGGTGTTTTTGTTTGTTTTCAGATATGTACCCATGAGTGGAATTGTTGGCTCATATCGTAGTTCTATTTTTAGTTTTATGAGAAACCTCCATACTGTTTTCCACAGTGGCTGCACCAATTTACATCCCCACCAATAGTGTACGAGGGTTCTCTTTTCTCCACATCCTCCCCAACATTTGTTATTTGTGTTGTTTTTAATGATAGCCATTCTGACAGGTGTGAGGTGATATCTTGTTGTGGTTTTGATTTGCATTTCTCTGATGATTAGTGATGTTGAGCATCTTTTCATATGCCTGTTGGCCATCTGTATATCCTCTTTGGAGAAATGTCTATTTGGAGAAATGTCTAAAAGTCTTCTTTTATTTTTTTTTGTCTTTTTTTGCCTTTTGTATGGCCACACCCACGGTGTATGGAGGGTCCCAGGCTAGGGGTCTAATTGGAGCTGTAGCTACCAGCCTATGCCACAGCCACAGCAACGTGGGATCTGAGCTGCATCTGAGACCTACACCACAGCTCATGGCAACACCGGATCCTTAACCCACTGAGCAAGGCCAGGGATTGAACCCTCAACTTCATGGTTCCTAGTCGGATTTGTTAAACACTGAGCCATGATAGGAACTCCTAAAAGTCTTCTTTTAATCAGTTGTTTTTTGATGTTGAGTTGTATGATCCGCTTATATATTTTGGATAGTAATCCCTGATTGATCATATCATTTGCAAATATTTACTCCCATTCAGTAGGTTGTCTTTTCATTTTGTCACTTGTTTCCTTTGCTGTTCGAAAGCTTTTTAGTTTAATTAGGTCACATTTGTTTATTTTTGCTTATGTTTCCTTTGCTTTAGGAGCCAGATCAAAAAATATTGCTACAATTTATGTCAAAGAACATTGTCTGTGTTTTCTTCTATGAGTTTTGTGGTTTCTGGTCTTACATTTAGGTCTTTAATCCATTTTGAGTTCATTTTTGTGTATAGTATAGAATGTTCTAATTTCGTTGTTTTACTTGTACATGTCCAGTTTACCCAGCACCACTTATCTTTTTTCCATTGTATATTCTTGCCTCCTTTGTCATAGATTAACTCACCAGAAGTGTGTGGGTTTATCTCTGGGGTCTCTAGTCTGTTACAATAATCTATGTGTCTGTTTTGGTGCCAATACCATATTGTTTTGATGATTGTAGCTTTGTAGTATAGTCTGAAGCCAGGAAGTGTGATTCCAACTCTATTTTTCTTTCTCAAGACTATTTTGACTACTCAGGGTCTTTTGTGCTTCCATACAAATTTTAAAATTATTTGTCTTAGTTCTGTAAAAAATGCCCTTGCTCTGTTGATTGCCTTGGGTAATATGGTCATTTTAACAATATTAATTATTCCAATCCATGAACACAGTATATCTTTCTGTTTGTGTCATCTTCAGTTTCTTTCATCAGTGTCTCATAGTTTTCCAAGTACCTCTTTAGATATGTTTTACTTCCTTAGATAGATTTATTCCTAGATATTTTATTGAATCAGTAATTTAAAGTCTTCCCACAAATAAAACTCCAAATATAGAGAGCTTTAGCTGTGAAATATAGTGAATATTCAAGGATAATATAATTTCTTTCATATACAATCTGTTTTAGAATTTTAGAAGTTTCTACTCTCAAAGAACCTAAGTTATCCTCTTTAACTCATTTCATGGAACTAATATGACCCTGACCCCCAAATCTGAAAGGATCAATATAGGAAAATTAAAGGTCTGTCTCACTTATAAACATAGATACAAAAACTCTAAACAAAGTACTATTTAACAAAATTTAGTGTCATACAAAAAGGATAGTGGATATGACCAAATTACAATTAATCCTGTGAATGCAAGTTTTATATAATATTAAAAAATACTAATGTATTTCTATACTAACAGATTAAAGGAGAAAAATATTATGGTTATCTAAATAGATACAAATTTTTTTTTGCCAAACTGGAAGCATAAAGAAAATTCCTTAATGTTATAAAGGGTTTCTTTTAAAACAGAACAAATGCAAAAATCATACTTAGTGGTAAAACAATGCAAGTTTTCTCTTTGAAAGTGGAACAAAACAAGGATATCCATTACTACCACTTTTTTTTTTTTGTCTTTTTCCTTATCTAGGGCTGCACCCACGGCAGATGGAGGTTCCCAGGCTAGGCGTCTAACAGGAGCTGTAGCTGCCGGCGTTCGCCACAGCAACGTGGGATCCGAGCCGTATCTGCAACCTACACCACAGCTCACGGCAACGCCGGATCCTTGACCCACTGAGCAAGGCCATTCAACATTTTACTGGAGGTTCTGGCTAGCCTGGTGAAGACAGAAAAGGAATAAAAAATGCAAAAGAAAGAAACAAAAATATCATTATTTATAGATGATAGGATAGTCTACAGAGAAAAAAATAATCTATAGATAATTAGAATTATTAAGAGAGAGAGTTTCCATTGTGGGTCAGCAGAAATGAGCCCAACTAGTATCCATAAGGATGCGGGTTTGCTCCCTGGCTTCGCTCTTGGGTTAAGGATCTGGCATTGCCATGGGCTGTGGTGTAGGTTGCAGATGCAGCTTGCTTGGGAACTTCCATGTGCCATAGGTGCAACCCAAAAATACAAAAAAAAAAAAGAGAGAGAGAGAGAGAGAGATAATAAAAAGAGTTTTTCAAGTTTCCTGGACTTTAAAAGAAATTAATTCATCTAACAGTAGCAATGAAGTGAAAACTTTAAAAACATAGCATTTGTAATATTATTTAAAAATACCAAATCGCTAGGAATAAGTGTAATAAAAATTGAGTAAATCTCCAGCGCAAAAAAAAAAAAAAAGGAAGAAGAAGAGGAAGCAGAAAGTATTATTGACAGAAAGCAAGTTTCTTAATGAATGGAGATATGGTGTTCATGGATTAGAAGACTCATTATTACAAAGATTGTCAGTTCTTCCCAAAGTGATCTACACATTCAATTTTATTTCTAATAAAAATTCATCAGGGTTTTTTGTGGAACTTGACAAGATGATTCTTAAATTTATATGGACATGCAAAAGGTCAAGAATAGCCAAGTCATTCTAGAGAAAAACAAGGCTACATGAATTGCTGTACCAGATTACTGTACGGCTATAATAATTAAGAGAGTGTGACATTGATTTGGGGAGATGATCCAGTGGAACAGAGAGAAAATTATGGAAATGGACCTGCCCATATCCAAATGCTTGATTTGTGACAGAAATGGCACATATAGCAGTGGCAAAAAGACACTCTCAATAGGCTTGGATATTCAAATCAAAAAAGAATGAAATTGGACCCCTGTCTCACACCATACACCAAAATCAACTCCAGGAGCATGTGGACCTAAATGTAGAAATCAAAACTATAAAGTTTTAAAGTAATAATGTAGGAGTTCCTATAGTGGCTCACTGGTTAACAAATTCGACTGGGAACCATGAGGTTGCGGGTTCGATCCCTGGCCTTACTCATTGGGTTAAGGATCCGGCGTTCCGTGAGCTGTGGTGTAGCTTGCAGACGTGGCTCGGATCCCACGTTGCTGTGGCTGTGGAGAAGGCCGGCAGCTACAGCTCCTGTTAGACTGCTGGCCTGGGAACCTCCACGTGTCGCGGGTGCGGCCCTAGATAAAAAAGCAAAAAGACAAAAAAAAATTAAAATAAAATAAAATAATAATGTAGCAGAATGTCTTCATAATCTTGGGGAAGGAAATTTTTTTTTTTTTTGCCTTTTTTTTGTCATTTTATGGCCGCACCCGCAGCATGTGGACGTTCCCAGGCTAGGGGTCTAATCGGAGCTGTAGCCACCGGCCTACACCGCAGCCACAGCAACGCAGGATCCGAGCCGCGTCTGCAACCTACACCACAGCTCACGGCAACGCCGGATCGTTAACCCACTGAGCAAGGGCAGGGATCGAACCCGCAACCTCATGGTTCCTAGTCGGATTCTTTAACCACTGCGCCACGACGGGAACTCCGAAATTTTTTTAAACAAAGCACAAAAAGCAATACTACGAAAGAAAGATGAGAAGTCCCCACTGTGGCACAATGGTCAGTAGCATCTTAGGAGCACTGGGATGCAGGTTCGACCCATGGCCCTAGGTTGCAGCTGTGGCTTGGATCGAATCCCCGGCCTGGGAACTCCATGTGTCAAGGGATGGCCAAGAAAAAAGTAAAAATGGATAAAATGAAGAATTTCTTTTCATCAAAGACATTGAGCGAAAATGTAGGCTAGAGAGTAGCAGAAGATAATTGCAACAGACAAAACTAGCAAAGAGCTTTTATCCGGAGTATGTATAGAACTCATAAGAATTAATAATAAAAGACTAACCAGTAGAAAAATGGGCAACTCAGGCTCATCAAGTTGTATACATTAAATATACACAGCTTTTTCTATGTCAGTCATACCTCAATAAAGTGTTTTTAAAACAAATAAATAAGTAATAATCTAAAAAGTATCCTGGTAAAAAGAAAAAGAAAAATGGGCAAAAGATAGGCACTTTGAAAAATAAGAAACTCAAAGGCCAATAAAAATTTTTAAAAAGTGCTCAACTTCTTTGATAATGAGGAAAATACAAATTAAAATCATGATGAGCTAGCACTACACACTTACCAAACTAACTGAAATTTAAAAGTCACAATACCAAGTGTTAGCAAGAACATTTATCCGTCTAAATTTACACAAACTTGTACAGCCACTTAGGAAAACAGTTTAGCATTATTCAGTTAAGCTGAAAATAACATTCTCTATGACCCATTCCTAGGCAAAAATCCTACAAAAAAGAGTGGTTATAGAACAGGAAACGTGGAGAAGAATGATCATAGAAGCTTTGTTTATAGTAGCCTTGTCATAGGTCAGTTTCCCAGGGATCAGATGCTGTGATGGAGTTTGGGATGCAAGATATTTTTTAGAGATATTAGGGATCACCATCTATGAAAGGAAGGGAGAGGAAACAGAACTGAAGCCAAACTGTGATGAAAGTTCAACAAAGTCTAGGCCATCTTGGTAGGAAACCAAAGTAAGTATTCTGCATCTGAATTCTACCTTGGATGAAAATGGCCCAGCCTCTATATCCTTGTTTTGTTCAGTCACATGGTACAAGCTGCTCCGGGAAGGGGCACCACACTCCCTGCAGCTCAGGTGGACCTTGAACAAGGTATTAGCCACAGGTTTCTGCTGATCACACTACCTGCCACTGGACAGCAAATCCTTCCTTGAGGAGGGACCTGTGCGGCACATCTTTGCATCTGCCACAAGCCCAATCTGACAATGACCTAAATGTCTATGAATTAAAGAGCGGTTAGACTGTGCTGTGTTCATACAACATACCCATAATTTCCCAACATTTCCTCATGTATCTCCCGTCTGTTCCAGGGCAATCAATGATCCCATCTTCACCAATACTTAATTTGGTCAGTGTTTTAAAATTCTAGCTCTTCTCACATGTGGTTTAATTAGTATTGCCCTAATGACAAGTGATGTTGAGCATCTTTTCATGTGTTTGTTATCTAAGTTATCTTCTTTGGTAAAGTCTTTAATTCAGGCCTTTGGCTCATTTTAAAATTGTCATATATCATTTTTGTATAAGATTTGTATATGTAATTTTGTATATGGGTCATACATATAGGCCCTTAATCCATATGAAGTTAATTTTTTATATGGTCTATTGTGTGAGTAAGGGTAAAAGTTCATTATGTTGCATATGGCTATCTAACAGTTCTAGCAAGATTTGTTGGAAAGATTGTTTGTTTCCCATTGAGTTGTCTTGGTTCTGACAACCAATTTGAAAACCAATTCATCAAGTACTATATGGGTCTATTTCTAGTTTTACACCAATGTCATAGTTTTCACACTAACCTTTTAATTTACCTGAATTCATTTGGTGTAAGAGCTAAAGTTAAAATCTGGATTTTTTTTTTGTCTGGGCTGGGTGGGGGATTAAGCTTTTCATCTCTACTCTTTTGAGGGAGTTCATTATATACTGATTTATTATGCCATATATAAGAATATATCTGGGCAATTCTTTTTCATTGACCTGGCTGTGGTTTTAGTGTCAGTTCTATGAAGAATGTTTTGATCAATATTCCTACCTGGGAGTAAAGAGGGAGCCCACAATTCTACCTGCTATGGTTAGACCGCCTCCTCAGACCTCCAGATCACTATCAGCAGGAGTGAACAGGGCTCCTGACAAGTACTCTCTCCTCCCACCTTCTGAAAAACCCTGCCTCAGGCCCCTCAGGCTGCTCTCATCAGTCCCTTTATCCCTATTCATATCAGGCCCCACTGGAGGCCCGGAATTCTCAGGGCATCTGTCACCCCAGGACTCTACGTCCCACATGGCTCCATATTTGCCTCTTTGACCCCATCGCCTCCCCTAACCCATGTCCAGAAACTCATGGTCTGGCATCAGTCAGCTTGCCTGTGTCTTCAACCTCATTTTGAAATGTCCCTTTTACTTTCCTGTTCTCATGGAAGACTGCCTCTTCCATAACCATTCCACTCTCCTTGCAGCCTCTCAAGTGGTGGCGTTTTTCCCTCCTGCAGTCCTTGTGTCCCTGGGTCTAGGGATGGGATGTGCCCATTTTGCTCCTTAGTGCCACCTCTAGATAGTTTGCCCTCCTTCTTAGGAAAACCCATGTCAGTCACCCATTTCTCCCCCCTTTTTGCAGTCATTTATAGACCTCCTAGTCACGCCCTATCATTCCTTACAGATGGTAACTCCTTGCCCTCTCTAAGGCCACTCCAGCCTTAGTTTTTATCATGATCTTGGCTTCCACATTGCCTCAGCCTCTCACGCCCATGCCTAGACTTTAAACTGGTTGTTATCTTCAAAGCACTCCATTCATCATCTCAGTTTGCAGCATCCCACTCTCTGATAAACACTGCAGCTCTCCCCAGCTCCCTCCCTCTGGTACCCCTGCTGCAGCAGTTCTTCAGGAACCTAGCAAGTGTTTATCCTCCCACGTGCCTCCTTCCCCAGCCCAGAGTCCGCCATCCAGTATTACGCTCTCTCCCTTGCCCCTCACTGCACTATAGTCACCAGGCAAAACCACATCCCTGGTGAAACTCAACCCTCTTGCTACTCTATACCTGCACCCTCAGGCTGCCCGGGATTGAAGAATACCCTCAACTGAGGTGACCAGTCTCACTTTATTTAGTTAGTTTTTTTTTTTAATTCTTTAGAATTTTTAAAATTATTATTTTAAAAATTTTTATGTAACTTTTCATTTACAGTTATTATGAAGTGTTTCCTATATTCCCAGTGTGGTACGGGATTTCCTCGAGACTATCTTAGACCCAGTACTTCGCGCCTCCCATGCCCCCTTCCCATTGGTAACCTCTAGTTTATCCTCTACATTGGTGAGTCTACTTCTTTTTCGTTATGCTGCCTCACCTTAAATTAATGACCGTAACCCCTCCCTAAAGGAGACCTAAAGGCTGCCCAGCAATAATACTCCATCCCCAAGTCTACTTACACCATCTCTCCCAGCCGATGGCTTCACACCTCCTCCTCCACTTCACTCTCAGCTGACAACCTCTTCCTAGTTTGCTAAGAAAATAGAAGAGAAGTTCCATGGGCTTCACCACTACTTCCTCCACCCACCTGCATCTGTGCTCATCGACTCTGCCTTCCATTTCACTAATATGGGTGAACCTTCCGTGATCCTATTTAAGGACATCTTCCTTTTTTGTGCACCAGATGCCATCTCCACCTGTTTACTCAAGGACTTCACTCCAACTTTTATCCCCCTTCTCACCTGCATCATCAAAATTCCCCTCTCTCCAGGTTTATTCCCATCAACACCCAAAAATACTGCAGTTTTTCTATCATGAAGAAAAACCTTCCCTTGGCCTTATCTACCCCTCAAACTGTCCCCTTCTCTTCTCTTATTTATGGGAAAACTCCTGAAAGGAACTGACTCTTCTTGCTGCCTTCGAGTCCTCTCCTTCCTTCCTTTCTCCCATGCACTTCCATCAGCCCCCACCACTACGGCGAGATGCCTCTGTCAAGGATTCTCCATCTCTCCCTCCTCTGCACCCAGACCATCGCCTCCCTCTCCTGGTTTCCCTCCTGCCTCTCTGACTGCTCCTTCACTGGCCCTCTTGCTGGCATTTCAGGTTCAGTCCCTGGCCCTCTCATCTCCACTCACTCTGTTGTTAATCTCCCCCAGTGTCTTGGCTTTAAATATAATTCAGTTGTTGACGACTTCCAAATTTATATCCCTGGCCTAAATCTTTTTCTGAATTCCAACTCATATTGTCTGTAGGCAGTCTCCTGAAGCTGTATCATGGCTGCTACCCTCCGGTCAGGCCCAAGCTTACCAAGTCTGCCCTGTCTAGAGCTCACCCACTTTCATGTAGACATTTGAGTTTTAAACACCAATCTAGAGGGCAAAGATTAAGCCTTTCCCTCCACACAGTCTTTAGAGCCAGGGCAGTTAGAGTGGCCAAGCAGCTCACGGGGAAGTACTCCAGGCTGGATCAACGTGGCCACTGTGGCTGCATCTTACTTGCATCTAGATGCCTGCCCTGGACACCTGTGCACTCTGTCTGCTCTGTGTCTCCATCCTGCCTTCCTCCCCAGGCGCAGGGACACAGTGACCCTCCAGGAAGGCCCAATCCTGAGGACACTGTCCATCCATCTTGTGGCCTCCATGCCTTGTCTTACCTTTGGACTTCATAGTTCTCTGGGACCCCACGGGGACCAGGCCTAGTGGGGAGCTCTCTAAGGCCCCTCTGGCTCCTTTCCCACCTTCTCTGGAGCCAGACCTGACCTGAGGAGTCCCCCTGGGCTTTCCCAGCCCAGTACCCACAGATGGGAGGCCACGAGCACTATTCTCTGCAGCAGGAGGCGTCAGTCTCCAGGAAGCCTCCTCAGTGGGCTTCTTAGCAGCAAATGGGAAGGGATGTAAGGCAGTCTTCCCCTCCCCACATCACTCAAGGCTGCAATTTTGCAAACCAAGAATTAAAGGCTGGAATACTTGATGCCCTGCGGTCTCCCAAAGAGGGAGGATCCTCACGGAGGATCAGCTTCCCTGAGAAGGCACATTGGCAAGAGGTACCCGGGAAAGCAAGCAGTCTTGGGGCAACGCTAATCTGCTTTTTCCTCTTCTTCAGAGTGTCTGGCTGAGCCTAAATTGAATTATTAATCTAGTCCTGTGTGCCTGTGTCACTTTTCCAGACAACCAGTTTATTCATGACTTGCCCACTATCAATTTCAACATGCAATTTGCAATGAAATTTGACTGATCAGCAATACCATAATTAGTTGCAAATGTCTATGCTTGTATTTGTTTGGTATAGGGGCTTTTTCATTAAAGTGACGGAGGCCAGTAAATGCCTTGACTTTTCTCTGGAAATTGGACTAGCAGCAGTTGTGTTGGACCAGAAACAGGCAGGATGGTAAAGAGACTGTGGGGATTTGAAGCTGCAGCTCCAGGAGCTGTGTGTTACCTTAACCCTTCTGTGTTGACAAAGAGGAATCTGAGTTAGACAGATGATAACCTGTGTCATCTGTGACAAGGGAACCGGAATTACCTTTCTTGGCCTCTCCCTCTATCTCCCCAGATCTGCTTGCATACCTCCAGTAACAGGGGGCTTCCTACCAGATGAGGCAACTCTACTTGTGAGAAGCTTCTTTCTTGCCTGGACTCCCACCTGCCAGTTGTAAGTCTGTCCCACTTAGTCCAGGGTTCTGGTCTCAATGCAGAAATGGTGACATTGCATGAGCTGGGGCCAGTCTCTAAGCCTCAATTTATCCATCTGGAAAAGGGGAATTATGCAGTTGTCTCAAGGATTATAACAGAGTTTCTAGCTGCAAGCAATAGAAATTAACTCTTAAGCAGATCGACTTAATTGACTTAAGCCAAATTAAATTGATTTAAGCCAAAAAATAGTAAGGATATTGAGCAGCTCAGAGAATCTCTAGGCAAAGCAGAGAAGCAGCCCCATAGACTAAAGCAGCCCCATAGTCTACACAGCTTTGAATAAGGCCCCAGGTCACACTGCAGTCCTCAGTTGGGATCTTGCTGCCATCACTGTTGCCACACCACCATGTACTGGGCTGGGCAGGGTGGGCTGCAGCATCCTGTTTACGCCCTCAGGAGTCACCATCCCCAATGCCGTAGGAACGCTGGCCGGCTGCACCCATGATAACCACCAAATGCTTCTTTGGGCACTAGCTCCTGGGTCACAGTCTGGAGCCCATGTGTCTGATGGTCAGAGCGAAGGTCATGTGCCCTTGCCCAGCCACAGGGGGGCTGGGAAACACATGCACGTGCTACTTTCAGCCTCTCTGGTGGGAAGTGGGCTCTGCCTGAGAATGAGGGGAGTTCCCCATCACAGGAAGAGGGTTCAGATCCTGGGTAGCCAGCCAAAAAGAAGAACAAAGAATCATATATGATAGTAGATGTTACAGTGGTTTGAAAAGGTGTCAAACTCTACACACCTGCTAAAGATTATTATTCATTCCAAAAATATTTCTGCAGGTGTAGAGGGGTGAAAGTTGTGGTCCCTGCCCTCAAAGAGAGTACAGTGTAAGCAGAATAAGGAGGCATAGGCTGGTTGATCCCTGTGCTAGGCAGGGGCTGGTAACTCTTGTAGATTTCGGGGTGCACAGATCATACTCTGATTAACTATGAGGTCCTGGGTCCAGTGGAGTGAGCAATATTTGGGGATTTCTGAGGTGATCCAGTGTTTTCCTGGAGGTGGATGCTACCTCATATTCTCACTTTATCCTAGAGCTGTGCATCGGTCCACTGATGTCTTGTACAGATCCAGGTCCAAGGATTCCTGCCCATACACATTTATTTCCTGTTTTAAAACTGTTGTAGCTTCCCTGCTTGGTATTCATCCCTTATCTTCTGGTCTAAGCCATCCAGCTTTCATCGGAGAAGCTACTCCTTATGTTCAGTCATGTACTTCAGGTGGAGTTAATTCTCTGTCTTGAGAGTCACGTGTGAACCAGGCCTGACCAATCAGAGTAGCATAGTGCATTGTGCACTGTTTTGAGTTGCATAATGGTTTAGGAATGAGCATGTGATAAAAGCCAAATCGCGAGGTCCATTTGGAGCCAATACCAGGTATTTAAGTGGCCCAGAAAAAGATGTCGTCCTTTCACCTGGACTTAGAGATGTGAGGGTGTCATCTTAGAC
The DNA here is from genome assembly GCA_004024745.2 of Catagonus wagneri. Classification (NCBI taxonomy): domain Eukaryota; kingdom Metazoa; phylum Chordata; class Mammalia; order Artiodactyla; family Tayassuidae; genus Catagonus; species Catagonus wagneri. The sequence continues at coordinate 50,880,793 of PVHT020004020.1, forward strand.
CTGCTTGCAGCTATCTTGCCATCGCAGTCTAAGAATAGAGTCAATGCTAAAGAAAGCAGAAATGAAGAATGTCCAGGTACATGATGACATTTTTGGAGCCCCTGGACTAAGCTGTGCCTGAAGCCCCTTAATTTTTTCTTTATGTAAACCAACCAAACAGGTAAATAGATTCTTTTTGCTTAAGCAGTTTGTGGTGAGTTACATTTTACTGAAAGCTAAAAGAGTTCTAATTGATCCCCACACACATACACTCTGCTAAAGCACCCTGAGCCAATTCCTTAGGAATATCCACAGTGAAATCAACAGGTGGCCTTCTCTCTGGTACAGTAGTTCTCCAGAACCTCATGATAAGGTAAGTCTCCACAAATCATTCCGTTTTACAGATGGGAACACAGAGGGACAAGTAATCAACAGCCTGTGTAGCTCGGGCTGTTGATTAGTTTCTGGGTCTCAGGATGAGAGTGCTCTGGTACCATCCCCTAACCTCCGCAGATCTTAGCCGTAAATCCACATAAGCCAGTGGACTTCTAGATGTATAACTGTGGCTGAGGTTGGTAGAATAGTCCACCAAGTACATGCATTGTCTATGCAGAGTTCAGGAAACTGACCCAGGTCTACTATTCTTCCTGGCATCAGGGTAATAATCAAACTGAGGGCCGCTGGCCACACCTGGGCCAGGTCTTCTCAAAGACATTTCCAAGGCTTGCTCTCATACCCTCTTACAGTGCACCCCCACTATCACCCTAAAGGGGCCCTGGGTACTGGTTGACCTTCATTGCTTCCAGCAGTGAGCAGTAAACAATGGTGTTTGCTCTTAATGACCCACCTTCAAAGTGTGGAAAGCATTACCCAAACTTGAAGGGAGCCATCTTCTTTCCCAAGTAAGATATTGAGGGGACCTTCTTTGAGAGATGCAGTCGGCTCTGTCATTCCAGGGATTGAAGACCTGGACCAGGTAGAGCGACGTGAGGACAGGCTCCACCTTTGAGGAGCCCTGCTTGAAGGTGTTGATAGTAGCAAGGAATGAGGGTCCCATGAATTAGAAGCTGCTCGGAAAGGGACAGATGGAGACCTTCCCCGTCAGACTCTGAGAACAGCCTTCTAGCACCGTCGGCAGTCCCGAGCTTCTAAGTCAGTTACACTGGTGGATGACCGTGGCACAAGTGGAGAGATCTCTTCGGGTGCAGGGAGCCCCTGTTGTATTTACGGCCCCATGTGACAACGCTGTAATGCCTGAACTGCAGTGGAGCCTCACTGTTCTTACCCACAGTTGGAAAGATGGTACCAAATGGTTCCCGGGATGGTCCCAGCTTCAAGTATATTGCCCAGCTATTTAGACCCCATGTTCCTTTTTGGGCTTTTGAAATGATAGGACCCACTGATGCCTGGACAGGACTCTGTTGCCTCTAGGTCCAAGGATCTGGTACTGTGTGTGCCCTACCGGACTCAGTTCCCCCCAGAAGCCCAAGCTCAGCAGAACTGTTAGAAGGCTGAGGGTAGGGCCTTTGGGGTATGGGCACATCATTTCTGAACTGCTTCTGGAATTGGGCTGGCAAGTATTTGCAGCCTGAGAAATGAGCTGAGCCATTGCCTTGAATCTGTCCTTCTCCAGTTCTGCGTTTCTTCACAAAAGTGTCACTGCTCACTCACACACACTCACACCCAGCCCAGGTTAGGCGCCCACACCGTTGGCCTACCTCTCAAACAGGGGTCAGCAAACTCTGTGTACAGGGTCAGGCAATAAATATTTTAGGCTTTGTGGTCCATGGTTCCATGCAGTCTCGATACAAGTTCATTGCCTGTAATGTGAAAGTAGTCAGAAACAATTATGTAAATGAACGGGCATGGCTGTGTTCCTTTGTTTATGAACACCGAAATATGAATTTCATGTAATTTCCACTTCTCATGAAATATTTTCTTCTTTAATTTTGTTTTCAACCATTAAAAAAATATAAAAACTATTCTTAGCTTATGAGCTGTACAAAATAGGCAGAGAGCCAGATCAGGCCCTCAGGCCATAGTTTGCCAATTCCTGAGCTCCCTAAAGGCTTAGCAGTTACCAATCCAGTGTCATCCCTGCAGTGGTTGGGGTTCGATCCCTAGCCTAGGGAATTCCACGTGCTACAGGTACCGCCAAAAAAATTAATACAGAATAAAAACCTGCACATAGTGTGCCGATTCCCTATTCTAGGACGTGCTGTCCTGGGGCCTGGACCCCCAGCGTCGCTGAGGCAGTCATTTCCTCTAGAAACTTGGGTGGTAATTAAGTGACCGAACCTTCTGATTTGCCCAGAACGGAGGTGTTTCCAAGGATGTGGGGTTTCGGGTGCTAAAACCAGGGCAGTCCCAGGCAAATCAGGACAGTTGGTCACCCTAGGTGGTAATCAATTAGCCGAAGAGCCGGGCCTCAGGAAGGAGCCGGCCAGGGTTCCAGAGTAGCTCCTAGGGCCTGCCCCATGCACTGCCTCCTGCTTGCGGTTTGTGGCGGGGCCTTGTCCCACCCTACGGGGCCCTCAGCAGGGAGATGCCCCCTCCTCCAAGAGAGAAAACCTCTGTGGTCTGGGCGCTCTCAAAAGGCAGGAAGTTGAATCATCAGCTCCGGTAACGTCTCTGTCGGTCTGTGGGTCGGCCTGGGGAGCTCAGGGCTCCAAGCCTAGGGGGCTGGCTCCACTTTGTTTGCTACTTTCTCTGAAGAGAAAAGCTCCAGGAGGAGGCTCCCACTGAGGCATCTGAAGAAAAGAAAGCTTTTGAGTTAGGTGGGGAGGAGAGCTGGTGGGGAGGAGAGCTGGGTGCAGGTCCACTGGGGCTCTCACCTAGCTTTGGCCTGAGCTTGCTGTGTGGCCTTCGGTTGTTCTCTCAACCTCTCTGTTTCTTTGCTTTGGCTTCTTCCATATAAATATTGATTCTTGAAACCCCCTTGATTTAAGAGTGTGGATAGTGACCAAAGTGCGAGCATCCCGCGTGCCTAGAGGAGTCATTCTAGCTTTATGACCAGGGATGCAGGATGCTCAGACCTACATCCCTCTCTACCTTTCACCCGGGAGCAGGGCCTGACCAGCCAACCTGGCTCAGACTGCAGAGGTTTTAGGAAGGTGACTAGACTGGATTTAGGGAGCTGGAGGAGAGGAGCAAAGGAGGAGCAGCAGGTTAGACAGGGATTCCCACAGATAGCGCCGACGATGCTCTCTCCTGCCTGCATGATCTCCTTCGATCCTCGCAATGACCCCGTGGGATAAGGACTATCATTATTTCCATTTTATAAGTGAGCTAAATGAGGTCCAGAGAGGTCGAGTACCTTGCCCATGTTCACAGAGCTGCCAAGTGGTGGAGCAGGTATGAACTGCTTTGTTAGATTAAAGCTTTGAGGTCTGGGGGCTGTGAGCTGTGGCTGGGAAGCCCACAGAGGGCACTGGGAGAGACGAGCCTCCCGGAGAGGTCCAGGGCGGGCCCGGGGTAGATGGCGTTCTTCCTTCCTGATGCTACGCCGGGACCCCCACAGAGTACTTGGAAGGCTGTGGTGTGCTGGGCGGGGGGATCCCGCCCCTGCAGGAAGCCGATGATGCCCCACAGATTCTCCAGATGTTCTCCACCGGCCTGGTGAAGAAACTGGACGCACAGCAGGGTGTACCGCAGAGTGGGGACCAAGCATTCACTTTACAGCCATAGCCAGCCAGCCCTGCCCCACAGGTAGCCCCTGAACACTCTGCGTGCCCCTCCCTGCCCATGCGCGGGTTCCGTGCACAGGGCTCAGGCCATGGGCCACAGAGTCCACGCCGTGCCTTGCTCGGTTTCCCTCTTCCTCTGTGAGGAAAGGGACAGTGAGAGACTGGCAGGTCTGGCCACGCTTAGCAGAGGGCCAAGCCCGAGAGGGGCCAGCAGGGCCACTGATGGGACGTGCTTGCTGGAGTGGAGGCAGCCCCCAGCTTATGTGTGCTTAGCAGCTTAGCAGGTAGGCAATCCTGGGGAAAGACACCAACCCAGCAGTCCAGGCCACTGACCGGACTGCCAGCGTCTGCTCGGGCCAGGCCTAGAGACGCCTTCTTTGATCAGGTTCCAAGCCAGACTCAGCCAAACCCCTGAGCGTACCTTACCCTCTCTGGGGCACCATGAAATTCTCCACAAAGCCCGTCATCTAAAAAGGGATTTTGTTCATGTCCACTCTATGGGCACGCACTGGATTGGTTAAAAATAGGGATTCTTAGAGGTTTCATTAGGACCTACTAGGGGCCAGGCCTGGCTGATGCCTTGGGGTCTGGGGTCTAGGTGCAGGGGCCGAGCCTGCCCTCCTGACCCCTGGATCTGGGCCAGACCGCCACATGCTCCCAACCCCCCAACCCCTTGCCCAGGCCTCCAGAGCCAAACTCTCCTCAAAGACATTTGGCTTCTCTTACCTGGCTATTTTAGGCAGCCCTGCTGAGCTAGGCTTAAGCGTGGCAAAAGTGAGGTAGTTCCTTATTAGACATGCTGGCTAATCCTTCCAAAAGAGCCTTTTTGAGCCTCTCATGTGGAGCATAGCCCTCATCCTACCCTCCAATTCCTCTGGTACAAGTGGAGGAGCAGCCTGGGCAGCGCAGCCTCGTCCAGGGAGTCTGCACAGAATATGAGCTCCACGGGCACGTGTGGGGCTGAGGGCCAGGGGCAGCACAGTGCTCCTGGCCAGGCCTGGGCCCGGCCCGCTTCCCTGGCCCCCGCTCCTTCCCCCAGGAGAAAAGGTAGAATGGGACTGGCCGGTTGAGGACACTGTGGGCTGTGCCCAGGGAGGGACAGCGCCGGGCCTCTCCCTGCTTCCTGTGAGTGTCCGCCTGGGTGTGGGGCCTGGGAGGCCCTAGTCTTTCCCAGTCCAAAGGCCACCAACAGCCCAGGGGCTGCTTGTGGAGGGACTGTTCTGCAGCCAGGGAGGCTTAGCACAAAGGGGGCGGGCTGGAGAGAAGGAAGGGGCTGAGCCGAGTGCATATCCTGGGGCTTGAGTTCACCTCCACCAGGGCAGGCTGGGCTCTGGGAGCTGCTCTCAGCCTCTCCCTACCCTGCAGACTGGACAGAGCCCTGCAGGACAGCCTTTCTTCTTCTTCGGCCCCTCCTGCTCCTGGGTGGCAAGTTTCCTGTAGGACCTGAGTGAGATATCACCAGACTGCCAGTCTCCAGAGGCAAGTCCCTGCCCAGCTACTCCTGGCAAGACAGTCTCCCCTTCAAGGCATTTTTCCTTATCAGGGATGGGTGCTGTCAGACTTGCCAGCGATGGAATTTTTTTTTTTCTTTTTGTCTTTTGTCATTTTAGGGCCTCACCCGCGGCATGTGGAGGTTCCCAGGCTAGGGGTCTAATCGGAGCTGTAGCTGCCGGCCTTCGCCACAGCCACAGCAACGCAGGATCTGAGCCGCGTCTGCAACCTACACCACGGCTCATGGCAACGCTGGATCCTTAACCCACTGAGCAAGGCCAGGGATCAAACCCGCAACCTCATGGTTCCTAGTCGGATTCATTTCCGCTGCGCCACGACAGGAACTCCAGCGATGGAATTTCTTACCTGGGGCCGGTGCGTGAGGGACATGGGAATCTAGTCTGGGAGCCCTTTGCAAGCCTCTCAACTTGCCCCAGGTGGCAGTACTCCACTGTCACCTTGGTCACTGGTGGGACCAGATGGGCTCCATGGGGATCCAAGCGGTGAGAGCGAGGGGAACTCAAAGTGCCCAGGAAGCTCCTGGAAGACCCGGTACGGCCAGCTGGCCGGAGCAAAGGGGACTGCAGCAGTCAGGGCTGTCGGTGTGGGGATGTTTCTGCTCTTAGGCACCAAGTGCCCTGTCTTGGGGACGGCGAGGAGCCTGGGCAGAGATGGTGAGGAGGGAATTTGGAAATGGCTGAGGAGCTGCACTCCAGGCCTCCACCTGGGCGCTGTGCTGTGGGCTGAAGGGGCCCTCACTCAGACCATGAGAGTCTCAGGGATCAGAGGAAGGTCCGGCACTGATTGGGCCAATGGAGAAAGAAAAGCTATTCAGACGGGGGGTGGGGGGCCGTGGCAGCAAGAGTCTGGAGGTGGGAACAGCCAGTTAAGTGTCAGGACCAGTGAGACACCCAGAGGAAATGTGTACAAAGGTTGTGGGTGGAGAGCTCTGGCCTTGAGCTCCATGCCCTCCCAAGCTGTTGCTCACTGTTATGGGTTGAAGTGTGCCCCACAAAAGGTTTATTGAAGTCCTAACCCCTTCCCCATCTGTGAATGTGACCTTATTCAGAAATAGGGTCTTTGCAGATTTAGTTAAGCTGAGGTCATTAGGGTGGGCCCTACTCCAATACGTTAGCTGTGCTTATAGGAAAGGGAGATTTGGACACAGAAATGGGCACACATGAAGAACACCATGCGAAGTCAGAGATACGCAGCCCCAGAGGGAAGACAGCCTTGAGGAGATGAAGACGGAGCTTGAAGTCACACTTCCACAAGCAGGGAACACCACAAGCCACAGAAGCTGGAAGAGACGAGTAAGGATTCTCCCCTAGAGGCTTTGGAGGGAGCTGGGCTGTCCCAAAACCTTAATTTCAAACTTCCAGCCTCCAGAACTGTGAGAGAGCACATTTCTATTGTTTTAAGCCACTCAGTTTGTGGTTCTTGGTTCTGGCTGCCCCAGGAAACTGACAGCCCAGGCTGGTTCTGCTTCCTGGGTTGCCTTTCTGTCCTGTCTGTGCCCCTCTAGCTAGCCTGCTCACTGCCTTCAAGTGCCACACCTGCTCCATGGGGAAGAGTCTAAGGTGGCTTCTCTGTGTCAGTCGATGCTGAGCCCTTGTCCGGTAGGTCTGTAAGATGTGCTGGCCAGCCCACCTCCCAGCCTACACTGTTTCCTCCTTTGGGCAGAGCTGACCTGCAGGAGGACAGCATGGGGCCTCGTACATAGTAGTTGCTTGGTCAGTGTGAGATAAATGGAGTCGGTGAAAATGGCACGTGCCATCTGCTCCTCCACAGCCCGGCCCAGCTCTGGTCGGCTGAGAACTGTCCAGAAAGGATACAGCATCACCCATGCAGGCCACTCGCAGCTCCTCCGCTCTCCAGTTCCCTCCTGGCCCTATGTGAATCTGAAGAACTTGGGGAATTTCCTAACCTCCTCTTTCAGTCGGGTCATTGGCCCTAGGAGTTTGCCTCAACATAACTGCTCAGGTCCCGCCAACAAGGCGACTGTGTCTGTGGCTCGATGACTCATGCCCACGGCTCCATCCCACAGCCTTGGGCGGGCCCCAGGCCTGGGGATGATGCCAGCCGGAGCAGACTAGGAGCTTGGACATCCTGCTGCCCCAGCCCAGTCCCCAGGAACGAAGTGTTCTCGGGGCGAAAATCTGTAAGTAGGGGAAGCAGCTCTCATCTGAACTGAGATCTGAGTGATGAACAGGAGCAGCGGAGGAATCAGTGAGTTCATAGGCCCGGGGGTAGGAATGAGCTTGGCGTGATGAGGACCTGAAAAGAAGGTAGGGGAGGTTAAAGCAAGGGGAAAGAGAGGTGTGGAGCCCTGGTGGCTCAGCCGGTCAAGGACCTGGCATTATCACTGCTGTGATGTGGGCTTGAGCCCTGGCTCAGGAACTTCCTTGTGCCGTGGATGCAGCCAAAACAACAACAACAACAAAAAAGCAGGGAGAGAGAAAGAGAGAAAGAGAGAAGTCAGTGCAGTGGCAGGACGTGTGTTTAGATTGGCCCACCTGGATAATCTGGGAGACTCCCTCCACATCAAGGTTCTTGATTTAATCATATCTGCAAAGTCCCTGTTGCTACATAAGTAACACATTCCGGGTTTTGAGGAGCACAACATAGACATCTTTAGGGGGCATCCTTCTGCCTAATTTGAGCCGCATCTGTGACATATGCCATAGGCTGCAGCACTGCCAGATATTTAACCCACTGGTATCGAACTTGAATCCTTGTGGAAACTAGTTGGGTTCTTAACCCACTGAGCCACAGTAGGAGCTCTTCTCTCATCCTCTTGCCTGTCTCTCTCACTCTATCCCTACATTTCTGTTTACCTCTCTACCTACCTATTTGGATCTGGCCATGGATCTACTCACCTGTCACCTGGTCACAGTTTATCTCTCATCTTACCCCTTATCAAGTATCAGCAAGTTATGTATCAATCTAGCATTCCTCCAGGGCTTTACTCTTTCAACCTAATAATGGCATCACCCCTCAGCCATCTGTCTAATGAACTGACTTTTTTTGGGGGGGTCCTTTTTGTCTTTTAGGGCTGCACCTGTGGCATATAGAGGTTCCCAGGCTAAGGTTCCAACTGGAGCTGCAGCTGCCAGCCTGCACCAGAGTCAGAGCAGCATTAAACTAACTTTTAAACTTATTCTATTATTAAGTGGTCCTCTGTCCATGATGAATTATCAATCATCTTGCTCCATATTTGCACATGTGTCACATGTGTGGACATCCTTTGTCAATGTCTGCAAATAAATTCAATAAATATTCACTGGGTGCTTGTCATGTGCCCGATTTTATGTCGTATATCGGTGAAATAAAGGGCTGATGACACACCTGGTAGCTGTATTGGGTTCTTTTTCATCATCATCATAATTATCACCATCATTGCCAATCCATATACACTGTTCAAATTTGTTATCCTCTGGACCATTTTTATATGAACTTTCCAGCTAAATCCAGAGTGTTTTAGTCTGACTTTTGTTGACTAGCCGTCCTGTGTATGCATAAGTAATGCAGACTCATTTTAACTTGATCTTAGATAAAGTGTGGGTAGAACAGTATATCTGCTGGGCAAGAATCTCATGCATCAAATAACAAATCCTAAAGTTAAATGGAAATTATTTTAGGTTGTCTGGGCAAATAGCTCAAAAGACAGGGATTCCAGAGATGTGGCATCAGGCCTGTGTGGGCTCATACAGCCATACAACACACACTGTTCACGCACATGGGTACACACAACTGCACACATGCACACACAAGCACACGTACACGTGCGCCCTTCCCTCTGCCCCCACGTAGCAGCTCCTTCCTCCCCCCACGCACATGCAGGGCTGAAGCAGACACTTCTGCACTGACTCATGTCCTACCTCATCTTGTTTCCGTGCAGGAATCTCACCTCCCCACCTGGGTGGTGAGATCTTCTGGGGCAAGGATGGTGCCTGCTCTTCTTTGGGCCCACTCTGCCAGCCTGCTCAGCCAGAGGACTGGACACCTAAGAGCTTCTTGCCTCTCCTTGGACTCTGAGAGCTGCTGGGGATCAGAAAGGTAAGGAGCTGGAGTTCCCATCGTGGCACAGTGGAAAGGAATCCGACTAGGAACCATGAGGTTGCGGGTTCAGTCCTTGGCCTCGCTCAGTGGGTTAAGGATTTGGCATTGCTGTGGCTGTGATGTAGGTCGCAGCTCCGATTTGACTACTAACTTGGGAATCTCCATATGCCGCGGATACAGCCCTAAAAAGACAAAAAGAAAAAGAAAAAGAAAGAAAGAAAAAAGAAAAAAGAAAGGTAAGGAGCTGGATGCCTAGTGGCAGAGGCTCTCTAGGGAAGTACCCACTGCCAAACACAGTTTTCCCTGCTCCCTAGGAATCTGTCTTTCCTGTCCTAACTGGATTCCAGGGTAATGCAGGGTCCCTTTCCTCTGTAGAACTCTCCTGAAGGAGCTGTGTTAGCTGGATAAGCTGCCTGGAGCTTGCCTAGCTGGAGAGCAGCTCGACAAGAATTCCTTTGTTCCCAAGCATCTCTGTTGCACAGGCATCCAGTGTCAGTTCCTGTCCAAACCTCTCCCCCAGGACCCTGGCAGGAGACCCAGCACATGGGGAAGCAGCTCGCCACCTGCCAGAGCTGCAGGTCCTAGATGCCCAGAACTTACAGTGCCCAAGGTCACCCTAGGCTCACAGGTCACTTTGTCCACAGTCCTAAGGGAGGGATAGCTTGCTCACTAGTGTCTGGAGAGGCTTCCAAGGCAGCCACCTTGCACCCTGGAACACTTCCTGGCAGTGGAGACTGGTCTAGGCCAGGGCAACATTAATGAAGCCTTGACTGGGGTGAGGCAACTCAGGGCCAGCTGGCCTTGCTGCTTCTGGTTCTACACTGAGCCTCAGTCCTATCTACATATTTGATCCCATCCAAACCCAAAGTATGCCCCTTCTCCATCTGTGCTATCCTCAGGGCAGGGACCTCAAGTAACTCATCCCCGTATCCTGAAGCCAGCCCAGACCAACCCTAGGAGTTGTATGCAGAACAAGTCTCCACCTGTGCACAGCTCACAAGCTCACCAGCATCCCACAGGCCCAGCGCCCAAGCTCTGGTCTCTAGCACCATCTGGGTCTCTCACCCATCCCAGAGCCCTCACTCAGTGGATTTCAGTAACTGTTTAGAGCTCACCAGGTAATGAATTGGCCCCACATTTGTTCCCTAAGGAACCAGGCTGGACTAGGTTTCCTCGGGCCAGATGAGTTGGGAAGAACTGGTACTCTACCTGTCAGAGGAGGGACCTCTTCCTAGAGGCCCTGCTGCTCAGAAACTTCTTTCTTCCCATACTAGTTCCCAGTTATAACCTGGCTCATGCCCAAGTCTCAGCAGGCCAAAGGCCAGGCGGGGCTTTTCCATGCTTTTCCAGGAGCTCAGCCTCGATGGGAAGGGTCTGGAGTGGACTTAGACGCTCCGGCTGGGCCGCTGAAGTAGTCCAGAGAAACCCTGACCCTGGGACCCAGATAGGGCCAAACAGGCTCCAGACCACCCAGGAGTCAGCACTTTTTGCCCCTGCCTGCCAGGCTCTTTACCCCTGCCTGCCAAGACCATGGTCTAACCATTGTTGTGCACATTCGTTCACTCCAATTTTGCTTCTGACTTGGAGAATTCTGAGCACCTGTGGGGCAACCAGCACTGCCCAGAGGGGAGAGGGCTTCCTGGGACCCCCCTAACAACCACAGTCACCTCTTCCTGTCTACCTCCACAGCCCTACCCCAGCCCGTCACCCCTTCCCAACCTCACTCCTTATGCTGCAACACAGGCAACTGCTCATCACCACTTTATTTTTTTTCTGTGAAATTACGTATATCTGTATGTCTACATTCGGATTAAAATGTAGACTTTTTAAATGTCGGCATTTTTAGTGTAAATGGGATCATACTGTGCATATTACCCTGAAACTTTCTTTTCACATAACACTTTTATTAGGGGTCTTTCTACATCAGACATGCAAAACCACACAATGCTTCTTAGTTTGCTGCCTTCTTCTTTTTGCTCGTGGTTTATTTAGTGAGTTCCCTAGTGACAAACATTAAAGCTATTTCAAGTTTTTCAGGGTTACAAACAATGCTGCAATGATGCTCTTAAACAGATCCTCTTGTGCCTACATCAGAGGGTCTCTGTGAGAGAGATCCCTGGAAGTAGACTGCATGTTCTCATCTCCTCCTTCCAACTTGTGGCGGCCTCACGGTCTCACCTTTAACTCTCCATGAGCGTACTAGTATATTTTCCTGTACAAAGGGCAGTTCCCTTTTCCGCAGGAATCTTGGAGCCAGCTGTGGGCATCCTCATGTGTATTCTACGCGCTGCTATAGGCCAGGCAGACACCGTCCAGCTCCCTGGAATATCCTCCATCCTTCCATCTCATCTGAATTGCCATCTGTGTTCAGGTCCATCTCTAAAGCCCTCTCAAGAAACTCTCTTGACCATTCCACCCCACAGGCTCCCAAGACAGCTTGTTACACCTTGAACATGCCATCCGTGCCTAAGAACTTGTCTTCCTAAGTAGACCTCAATCCCTAGAAGATAGGATCTTGACCGAGAACTCACTGCCCTAAGATAGAGCCTTGTTCGTATAGTGCTTGTAAAATGCATGCTCTTTCTAATAAAACCAAGTTACCTCCAGTGTGGCTATGAACTCATCAGTAAATGTATGAGAAGTGTCTTTATAAGACCGCCACCTGGAAGGATATGTGCTTTGATTTATGAGAAACCCTGGAAAAAGGAGAAAGGATTTGTCCTTACACAGTTCCACTTGATTTGGAGCCAGTGCCTTTGGTACTTGATGGTTCTTGGATTGGGCCAGGGCCCTCAGCACCGAGTGGGGTGTCTCACACTTTGATTCTGGTCAAGCTGGCCCCTGGCTTGGCTGCAGTTACTGCCTACTGCCATTTTCTGGGGAGGCATTTGGAGACCCCAGGGAACTTCTTTGCCTTCTGCCATCTGTGGCCACTGGGCTGGGTCTGAGAGTCTGAGAAGGGACAGGTGGCCTGGCTGGCACATCAGCTAGACAGCTCCTGGGGCTGGTCAGTACCATCTTTAAACCAGCTGGCAAAGGCTCCAGAGGGGTTCCTCTCCCCGTCATGCGTTTGTAGCACCACAGGAAAAAGCCAAGGCTGGGTCTTGCCAGAGCAATGCTTCAGCTGTAGATACGATGCTGGGCAGTTTTTCTCTCTGTTCCAAACTGTGGCTGTTTAGCCCCTGCTTAGGGCCTAGGAGGCAGAAGCTGCTAAACTTGTCTTCCCTTGAACGCCAAACTATATGCTTTGCACAGGGCTTGGCACAGAGTAGGCAGCCAGGAAATATTTACTGAATAGCCAATAGAATGTTCACCCTCCCTTAGGGGAGGCCACCCAGTGCCACTGAGAGAGTAAGGACTGAACTCCAGGAACAGAATACAGAAAAAGGAGTGAGCCAGCCTCACTTGCCTCTATGCAGTCTTCCCAGACTTTGCTTTTCCTTTCAGGATTCCCAGGAATTCTCCAGGAACTCTAATGTTAGGACAAGTGTTGCGATCCACTTTTCCTAACCCTTTAAATATGTTCTGCTTCAAGCATAATCCATGGACCAGCAGCATCAGCCAGCAGCATCAGCCTTATCTGGGAACTTGTTAGAGATGCAGACTCTCAGGCCCCACCCCAGACCTAATGAATCAGAGTCCACACTTGAACAAGATCCCAGGTGATTTATTTGCATGTTATGGTTGGAGAAGTACAGCCTTAAGCGGCTAGTGAGTGAACATAGGACTTCTCACCTGGCCCAGAAGTCGGCCGCTAGAGTATGGCAACTACATTTGGGTTTCTGCCTACCTTGATGACTCAGACAAATTATTGAGTCAGATATTTTCTGTCTTTCCAGTCCTTGAATACTGTCCAGAACATAGTAGGCATTCAGCAAATATTCAATGAATAAATGCTGAATGGTTCTTATGCTGTTTTCTCAATTTAGGGTGCTTACAGTATGCTGGACCTCTGCTTCTGGACATAAATTGCAAGCTATTTTGTTTTTTGTCTGTTTGTTTGTTTTTGGTTAACAATAAGAACCCCAGGAAGAATGGGTACCATCAAATGACCAAGTAGAGAATGCCAGGCCAGTGCTTCGTACCACATGGATAAGCTCAGTGTTTTACTAAGTGTGGTTCAAGGTCAAGGGCATGAAGTATGACCAGGTGCTTGTTAAAAATGCAGATCCCCTGGCCTTCCCAGTGAGAACCTTTGGGACTGAGGCCCAGAAGTCTACATTCTAAACAAGCATTCCAGGCACACTAAAGTTTTGAAATTATTGCATCGCTCATTTACAGAGGAGGAAATTGGGGCACAGAGAAGTTAACTGATTTGTGCCAAGTCACAGAGCTGGTGAATGGTGGAGACAGGATTCAAACCATGACTGCCTGAATCTGGAATCTACAGTTTTAACCATATTGTCTATTATGCTGCACAAACTGATGCCCAGGCTGATTGTGTGTATTTAGCCACGTGTATCACTCTGTGTGTATTGCATGTGTCTACAAAGTTTGCTTGATTTTGAGCTCTTAGGAAATCTTGGAAGGCAGTGAATGTTTTATTTCTCTCAGTATCTGTAGCATCCAGTACTGCTGGCATCTGAAATATCCTCAGCAAAAGTCATTTCAATTGAATTTCTATACTTACATAATTATCCATTTCTACACGCATGGAGGATCTCTCATTTTCAGGTAGAATCTTGGACCAAGCCATCACAACCCTAAACGCTCCCACTGTCTTCACTCACTCAGCCTTGAACTCACCCCACTCCACGGACACGGCTCTTGTTAAGATCACCAGTGGCCTCCATGAGGCTGAACTTAGTGATCAATTGTCAGTCCTTATTTTACCCGACCCCTTGGCAGCTTTGGATACAGGGCTTTCCTCTCTCCTGAAACGCTCTCCACTTGGCTTCCAGGACAGTCCCTCTATCTCTCTGAATGCTGTTGCTCCTTTTTTTTTTTTTAATTTTTTTATTGCGGGAGAATATACATAATATGAATTTTATTATCTTAGGGAGTTCCTGTTGTGGCTCAGTGGTTACCAAACCCAACTAGTATCCATGAGGAGGCGGGTTCGATCCCTGGTCTTGCTCAGTGAGTTAAGGATCCGCTTTGCTGTGAGCTGTGGTGTAGGTCGCAGATGTGGCTCGGATCCACCGTTGCTGTGGCTGTGGTGTAGGCCAGCGGCAACAGCTCCTATTTGACCCCTAGCCTGGGAACCTCCATATGCTGTGGGTGCAGCCCTAAAAAGCAAAAAATAAAAATAAGAAAATAAACTTTACTATCTTAACCATTTTAAGTGTACAGTTGTGACATTATGTATATTCATAGTGTTGTGCAACCATCACCAACATCCATCTCCAGAACTCTTTCATCTTGTAAAATTGAAACTCTATGTCTGTTAAACAATAACTCCCCATTTTCTCCCTTCCCCAACCCGGCAACCACCCTTCTACTTTCTGTCTCTATGAATTTCACCACTCTAGATGTTTTATATAAATGGAATCATACATTATTTGTCTTTTTGTGACTGGCTTATTTCACTCAGCATAAGGACCTCAAAGTCCATCCGTGTTGTAGCGTATTGTGGAATTCCTTCTTTTTTAAATTTCAAAGATATTCCATTATATATATATAATTATTATATTATATTATATATATATATATACATATATATCTCACATTTGCTTATCCTTTCATCCATCAGTGAACACCTGGGTTTCTTCCACACTTTAGCTATTGTGAATAATCCCGCTGTGAACATGAGTGTACAAATATCTGTTCAAGACCCTGCTTTTTATTCTTTTGAGTTTGTACCAGAAATAGAATTGCTGAATCATATGGTAATTCTTTTTATAATTTTTTGAGGAATAGCCATACTGTTTACTCTTTTCCATAGTAGCTGTTCTGTTTTACGTTCCCATCAACAGTGCACAAACATTCGAGTTTCTCCATATCCTTGCCAACACTTGTTATTTTCTGTTTTTTTTTTTTTTTAATAGTTCCTATCCTAGGGGAATTCCCTGGTGGTCTAGTGGTTAGGACTCTGTGCTTTCACCACTGCAGCCCAGGTTCAATCTCTGGTCTGGGAACTGAGATCCCACATCAAGCAGCTGCATGCTGCAGCTAAAAAAAAAAAGAAGAAGAAGAAGAAGGAGTCATCCTAATGAGCATGAGGCAGTACCTCACTGTAGCGTTTCCCTGATGATTAGGGATGCTGAGCATCTTTTCATGTGCTTATTGGCCTTTTGTATCTCTTCTTTTGAGAAATGATTGGATACTTTTTTTACCCAAGGCGGCTCCCATGCCATATCGAAGTTTCCGGGCCAGGGATTGAACCCTCATCTCTGCGGGAACCCAAGCCACTGCAGTCGAAACTCTTGAATACTTCTTTTTTGACAACATCTTACTGATTCTTCTTAATCTTCCAGACCACTTAACTGTGCTGTGCCCAAGGACACCATTCTTGGACCTCTTCTCTTTCTACACTCACTTCCTTGGCAACCTCAACCAGCCCTAAAGCTTTAAATACCATCCACCTGCTGACCACCCTCAAATGGTATTTTCCCCAGACCTTGCCCCTGGGCTGAGGCTGCATTTCTAGCTCCCTACAGAATGGCCCCACTTGGATATTTAATTTGTATCTCAAGTTTAGCATGTCTGACTTTGAGCCCCTATCTTCCTCCCAAACCTACTCCTTTCACAGTTTCTCCAAGGTTAATAACTGCCTCTCTGCGTTGGCTTAAGCTAAAACTCTTGTCATCTTTGACTTCTTGTTTTCTTTTTTGGTCTTTTTTGTCATTTTGGGGCCACACTGGTGGCATGTGGAGGTTCCCAGGCTAGGGGTCTAATCGGAGCTGTAGTCACTGGCCTATGCCACAGCCACAGCAACGCAGGATCTTTAACCCACTGAGCAAGGCCAGGGATCGAACCTGCAACCTCATGGTTCCCAGTCAGATTCGTTAACCACTAAGCCATGACTGGAATTCAGATTTCTTGTTTTCTAATCAACAAATCTTGTCAGAGCTATCCTCAAAATATATACAGAATTTGAGCACTTCCACAGCTATTGCACTAGTCCAAGTTAACGTCATCTCTCTTTTTTTTATTATTATTTATTTATTTATTTATTTTTGTCTTTTAGGGCCACACTGGAGGCATATGGAGGTTCCCTGGCTAGGGGTCCAATAGGAGCTGTAGCCGCCGGCCTACACCATGGTCACAGCAATGCTGGATCCGAGCTACATCTGCAACCTACACCACAGCTCATGGCAATGCCGGATCCTTAACCCACTGAGCGAGGCGAGGGATCGAACATGAGTTCTCATGGATGCTAGTCGGGTTTGTTAACCACTGAACCACAATAGGAACTTTCTCATCTTTTTATTATAATGACCTCCTAACTGATCCTGCTTCAGCCTTTCCCCTTAGTCCTTCATCTGGCAGCAGAGTGACCTGTAAAACCCAGGGTCATGATACCTGCCATTCTTCTGCTCAAAACCCTCCATATTACTCCTAGCAAAAGCCAAATTGCTAACAATACCCCATATTATCTCTTCCTTTTACATATACATATTAAGTACATTCCTGCCTTGACCTTTTTTACTTGCTCATCTGTTTATAGAGACAGTGGTTCTTAACCACGGACAACCTTTGGCCATGGACCCCTGTGGACTCCTTTTGAGTATAATATGCTGAAGTCCACAAAATAAGATTCATAAATTATGAAGAAAACCAACTATATTGAAATACAACTCTCAAAAACTTTTTTTTTTGCTTTTTGGCCCACTCGTGGCATATGGAAGTTCCCAAGCCAAGGTCTGAACCTGTGCTGCAGTTACAACCTACTTCACAGCCATGGCAATGCTGGATCATTTAACCTACTGTGCTGGCTATACTTCAGTGGGTTGGGGACTGAATCTGCGTCCTGGTGCTGCAGAGACATCGCTGATACCACCATGCCACAGTAGAAACGCCTCAAAATATTTTTAAAATTTGTGATATAGCAATATATGTAGCTAATTCTTAAATTATAAAAGTTAGCAGGATAAATTTGAAGTAGTGATGAATGTAATGATATTTGAGGATACTCAAAATAACTATAATGTGATGTGAAAATATCTATGGTTTGCATGGACAACAATGTCACAGGTGCAGGTAATATCACTGTGATTTGCTGTCTGCATTCATAATTGAGGAACACACTAAATTTTATTTTCTATTTTTTTTTGTCTTTTTGCCTTACCTAGGGCTGCACCCGCGGCATGTGGAGGTCCCCAGGCTAGGGGTCTAACAGGAGCTGTAGCTGCCGGCCTTCGCCACAGCCACAGCAACGCGGGATCCGAGCTGTGTCTGCGACCTACACCACAGCTCACGGTAACGCCGGATTCTTAACCCACTGAGCAAGGCCAAAGATCGAACCCGCAACCTCATGGTTCCTAGTCGGATTCGTTAACCACTGAGCCACGACGGGAACTCCAGAAACACACTAAATTTTAATTAGTGAAAATCAAGATATAATTTTGGGGGAGTTCCCATAACTGACTAGTATTATGAGGATTCGGGTTCAATCCCTGGCCTTGCTCAGTGGGTTAAGGATCTGGCACTGCTGTGGTGTAGGTCGCAGACGTGGCTTAGATCCTGTGTTCCTGTGGCTGTGCAGTAGGCTGGCAACTGCAGCTCCGAGCCTGGGAACTTCCATATGCCACGAGTGTGGCCCTAAAAAAGCAAAAAAAAAAAAAAAGGAATTTTTGTTTCCTATATGGTCAAGACCTTCTGAATTCTCTCCACAAATAGAGGTGTCTATCTGTGTGTCTGTGGAATCCAGGTTAAAAATCTCTGGCTTAGAATGTTCTTCCCCCATAAACCCTCACAGCTCACTCCTTCCCTTTCTTTTACTCAAAAGCCACCTTTTCAGTGAGCTTTTCGCTGAGGACATTCTCACGTTCCCTATCCCCCTTTCCTACTTAGTTTTTCCCCACAGCACTTACCTTCAAACATAGTATTTTTAAGCCTTCTAAAAAAATGTGTATTTCTTTTATCTAGAAAGTGAGTTCCAATAGTAGACATTTTTGTGTGTCATGTTTGTGCTGTGTCCTCAGCATCCAGAATGATGCCTGGCATACAGAAGGCACTCAATAAATATTTGCTCTAAAAAAAAAATAATGATCACAACTCCATGGATATTACATTTCTTCTCTTTTTTTTTTCTGTGAAAAGTTAATGAATGACTTGAGACTTTTAATAAGGATTAAGGAGTTCTAAGTAGCTTTATTGCTATCATTATGTTTATGTTTCCAAGGTTAGCCTTAAACAGTAGCAGAGAGCTGTGGGAAAACAAGGATTCTGATGGGGCTCCCAGTGCTATGCATAAACTATCTTCCAAGGACTCTTTAGGTGACCTGGATCTCACCCAGACTCGGGGACCTCAGAGGCAAAGTGCTGCTCAAACAATTCTTTCTTGCCAGCATAGCAGTCAGGCTCCCATCCCCAACTGAACCAATAATACTAATTCTTTTTATTTCTGGCAGTGTGGTAAAATGGAAGACAAATACCTAGGTCTCGGGGTGTGCTGGACTAGATGCCGGTTCTGCCACCACTTGCTAGCTGTGTGACTGTTGGTAAGTTGCTAAACCTTTCTGAGTAAGTACCATGGGCTTTTGTGAGGATGAAATGGGAAGACTGACAGCCCACAGCACAGAGCGGTTGACCTGCAAATGGCCATCCACTCCCTCTTCTATCTCTAGGTCACCTTATAGCTGCTTGCCAAGGTTCATGGGATCCTAATGGCTAAATCCTCTCTTGCATGTAAACCCCCTGCAGCCAGACCCAACAAGAGCAGTCCCTGTGAGCTGTGCTACAGTAAATCAGTACCTCCACTGTCACCTCAGATGTGCAGTTACCATCTGGAACTTGACCATGAAGTCCACCATCATTCACAACTTTTTCTCCTAGCCTTTCCTTTTGTCCAGTCTGGGAGTTCTTGTATATGCCTTCCTGTGTATGTCCCTCAGTTTCTCAGTGTTAGCTTTCAGATTGTGCACTCACCCTTCCAAAATGTAGGCACTAGGAAAAGTGCTAATGTGCATTGTGTACTCTTAAGTTAGGCCCTGTGCACATATAGTGTGTGTGTGCACGCATGTGTGCATGTGTGTGCACGCGCGCACGTGTGCGTATGTATGTGTGTGTGCGTATCCTCAGGAACCCCCCTACTGCCCTATTCTACAGAAGAGGAAAAAGAGATCCAGAGATAAGTTCGCTTTCACTTGCCCACATGAAGCGTTAGAGCATAGAGCCCAGGTATTTAACCGTTTTGTTATATACTCAGCCTGGGACATGTGTTTCACTCCACAGAGCTTGAGTTTAGGTAAATCTTACTAACTGACCACAGAAAGCTAGAGCAGGTCTAATTAGGAGGTGATATCTAGCCCCTCAATCTTGCTAGACAAGTCTCCCCAGATTTTGTGAATGAAGGCAAAGGAAGAGAAATGTTGCAGTGACTCTCTTTGAGCTCATATTTCTTTCCTGTTGCAAAAAGTGCTTATTTCAGCATCCATCATCTCCCTCTTTGTAGTGTAGACAGTCCGCCCTGTCGGAGGATTTGTGAGTTTGTTTATTATTAGATTTATTTCTCCTATAAGCAAATGTGTTCACAACATTCCATCGGGAATCTTCTTAATTGTCACATAAATGTCATCTTATGTAAACTGAATATTTATCTTTATAGGCAAGGGGTGGAGGGGAAAGAAAGACTAAACAACCTTCAGTTTTGGAGAGGGAAGGCGGTTCCTGTCCTCGTTCACAACTCACCCACGTGCCTTCCAAGCCAAAGGTGAGCTGAAGAAATTATTGGATCAATTTCTAGGGGCGGAGAAGAAAGGGGAAGAAAAAGTTGGCAATGATGCTTTGAGGACATGGGGCCAGGATCCCAGGTCTTACCCCCCAACACACAGGACCAGAACAACCCCCTCCCTAGCTGGGAGCTTCAGAGAAGGCTGCAGCTTATCCCCCACCTCTTCCCATCCAGAAGGCCAGCCCTGCTCCTTCCTCGAGAGAAGGTGAGCGCGGCGGGCGCAGCGGGTTGAGTGGGTGTGGCCGTGGCTCCGGGAACCGACCCAAGGCCCCGCCACCGCCCGAGAGCCGCCCGACAGCCCGCCTGCCTGGCGAGCGCAAGCTCTTCTTCCAGAAACTGCGAGGATCCGAGCGCACTGTTTGTGCACCACAAGGTCAAGTCGGGAAGTGGAGCCGGAGGAGGAGGGGCGAGGAGGCGACGGGTGGGGAGAAGGGCGCCCCGCTTCCTCCCCAAGTGCCAGTCCTTGGAAGTTGCCCCTCGGTTTTTAACCCTTTAGGGGGAGTGAGAAGAATGAGCCTAGGGGAAGTGAATACCCCGGGGCAAACTAGTACTGGGGCTTGGACGTGCTGCCACCCGCCTGCCCATCACTGCGTTCCCCACCCCCCGGAAATGCGGGTCTGAGCTGGGCGCCAGGAGGCACCCGGGCGGGGGGAAGGGGCGACGATCCCGAGAAGGACCCTCTTTACGGACCGCCCCTCCTTCCTGAGGTCGCCCACAATTTCAAGTTTCCCCCGCCCGGGATGTTAGTTTCCATCTGCTGTGGGTGGGGGAGGAGACCCGCGCCCCCTCCCCCAGACTCGGCGCGCGCCCCTCCCCTCCGCTCCAGCCAGCACTTTCTGCTCACTTCTGGCGTTGCAAAACGCCACGCGATTTATTCGATTCGCGTTTTTAAAGCAGCGATTCAGGAGCAGGGCCTAGAGCGAGGGTCTTCCAGCTCTGGAACCCCGGGAGGCGGGTTGCTCAGTGCAAACCTCGTTCTCTCCGCGAGTGTCGCCTTCAGGCTGTTATTTGCAAAGAAACGTCTTTTTGACGCAGGGAGAAATGGCAAATTTTAAGTACGTCATTAATATGGCGCCAAAAGATTTTTTTTAAGTATAAGCTTGCTTTTTTTTTTTTTTTTAAGGTTGCGGGGGGCGCCGCCCGGGTCTGGGGCTCAAAGGAGGCGGGGTGTGAGCAGAAAGTGTGAGTGAGAGAGTGGAGGGGCGGGGTGTGTGTGAGTGTGTGAAGTGTGAGCAGACCTGATGGGACTTGCACGGGCGCAGCCGCAGCTTGGGCCCGGCTCTGGGGACAGGGCGGACTTGGGGGCGCCCCAGAGCCCGTGGGGAGTCCAGGACCGAGGTGCAGACTGGAGGGCAGCCCGGCAGGGCACCCTCCCCCGGAGGCCTGCGACGCTACCTGGACCCGCTGCTGAAGCCAAACAACTGGGCGGGGGGTGGGGGGGGCGACGGGGGGTGTCAGGAGTGGAGATCGGAGTGAATAAGAAAAAAGTGGCTACTCCCCCTCCCTCGCTCCTCCTGCCCGCCCCCACCCCACCCCACCCCCACACATTTTTTTTTTTTTCTCTAAAGAGATCACAAGGAAGTCTTGGTTTAAAAAGAAACAGAAACATACACAGGGGGGTTGGTGAATGGTGCCGACCGCGGCCATCGCAGTTGGAGGCTCTTTGGGGGGTGGGTGAGAAGGGTCCATGGAGTTACTTTGCGCCCACTCCTAGCGCAAGGGCTTAGGTCCGGCGGGCTGACTGTCCCTGGCCGGGGTGCGGGGCCGGGGACCCCACGGACCCCGCCGCCTCCCTCGCCACGACCCCGGATGGATGCGCGCCCCCCACCCGCCCGCGCCGGCCCCAGGAGCTCAGGGTTTCAGGAGCATCCTTCCCACGCCGGTCCCCGCCGCGGCGTGTAGCCGGGGGTAGCGCCTCTCGGAAGGGCACCGCGGAGCAAGGTAAGATCCAGCCCCCGGCGACTGGCCCTGCGCATCTCCACAGCGTTATTTTGTGTTTTTGCAACAGATCTGCCAGCGCTCCTCGCTCTCTCGCGCTCTCTCTCTCTCTTGCTCGCTCGCTCCCTCTCTCTCCTGCTGGCTGCCTGTTCTAGGAAGCCAGCGCGCGGGGGGGGGGGGGTGCCGATGCACAGCACAGGGGAGAGAGATTGCGCATGTTGGTCAGTCGTGTTTTAAAGAGTACATTGCGGGGAGGCTGAGAGGGGCGCATGCAACAACAACTTTTGGAAGGGTGAGCTTGGCGACCTTCTTTATTAATGACTGCGGCAAAGCGCCCCTGGGCCGGGGAGGGGGCGCGGGCAGGCGGGGGCGCGCCAGGGCTGCAACTTGCCCCGCGGGCTCTGGCAGGGCCGTGGGGCTGCGGCGGGAGACCGGTGCGGAGAGGAGGTCGAGCGGCCGGGGATGGGGGTTCGGAGGACCCGGAGATATCTGCCCTCCTGTCTCCCCGAGTTTCATTTTGTTGATACGCAGCACGTCCGGGCGCCGAACCGGGCTGAGCTGGTGCACATGACCCCGCGCTGGGCTCACGTGCAGCCGGTCCGGTCCCAGACACCTTCCGGGGGCCACCGCCTCCGCCCTGTCGCCCCCTCTCTGGGCTGGGCGCACGCGGGCTCTGCACGCGGGGGCAGCATGCTCAGCTCCCGGGCGCGGAGGCTTTGCACAAATTAAGCAGTTTTTTGGAGGGTCAGGGGACACCCTTTCCAGGTGAGTATGAAAGGTGCGTAGTCCCAGCGCGAGGGCCGCGGGCTGGGGTCTGGGGCAGCCCCCCCACCTCCAAGGCTGCGCGGGAGTCCAGCGGGGGAGAAGCGCTGGGAGTGGAAATGTACCGGCAGCAGCCCGAGCGACGGGTGCGCGCCCGCGGGGCGACGGCAGGGGGCGTGGCCCTTGTTTACCTTCTCCCAACTCTGATGGTTCGCGTCCCGCTCCGGGGATGGTTCTGCAGTCCCTTACCCCCTGCCTCCGCCCCTGCGCCCTGGGTGGTACTGGGTACATGTAGGCAAGCGGCGGCCCGACCCTGGGACTTACACACCTGACCCCCAAAATGAGTGACACTGCAGCCCCCGCCCCCACCAGGCACCGCTGCAGTCCCTCTCCGGATCCCCGGCCCCGCCCCGCCCCCGGCAGTGGCATCTTCCCGGCCTCACCTCCTTCCTCCCTCTCTCCCTCCCTCCTTCCCACCCACTCGCCTGCGCCTGCGGAGCGGCTCCTGCCCGCCTCCTCCCCGCCTGGGTGCAGACTTGTGGCTCCCTCCGGTGCCTTCCCGCTTATCTCCGGGCCCTGAGACTCTCTCTTCTCCAAGCCAAAGGACGAGAGGGGGTCAGCTTGGTGATTCGTAGCTGTGATGTCAGAAAAGGGGAATGTCTGCGAACCAGGCAGGAAGCCTTCACTGTAGCTTCCAGAGGCCCAGGACACCCACCCTCCCCCAACACACACCCTGTCCCTCACTTCACACTGCACTCCCCGCCCCGCCCCAAGGGGCTCGACTGCCCTCACCCGCTACCTAAGCCCCTCCCCTAGCCCCGGGCATCCAGGCCACCTCCCGGCGCCACCCCTGGTCCGAACCGTCTCTTGCCCTTCCTTCGCCTGGGCCAGAGCCCCCCGCAGCCACCTCCGGCTCCTCCTCCCGGCTCCCTCAGTCGGAATCGCGCCGGCGTGCCTCCAGCTTGCTTTCCCGCAGACTGCCTTTAGGGGCAGGCTGGAGGCCCGCGCCATCCCCCTCCCAATCGTCTTAGCTTCTGCTGTGGGCCACGACATTTTTCCTTAGCACCTTGGCCACAGGTCTCAGGTCCTAGGCTGGTGGGGCGGGATGAGCTGCGTTTCCCTTTGTTCGGTGCCAAGGGTGGTCTGCATCCGGCGCGTCTGGCCTCTGCAGATTTCCAAACCTTGCTGCCGCGCTTAGCACTCTCTCCTACCCCCTCAGCCCCCCTCCGTTTGTATTCCAAGACTCAAAGTTTCATTTGGGGTCTGGGTCTGCAGGAGGCCATAGGGAGGCATCGTGTTTGCACTCTGAGCCGAGGAGTTGAGTGAGCACGACTGACCTGCCACCTTGCTTTTGTTGCAAGGGGGAGGAGCCCTGAGCTTTCAAACTGGACAAGCTGTCAGGATGTCCCTTTAACGTTTATGTTTGCACACTGAGTTCTGGACCTGGGTGGTGGTAGGGCCACCTGGCCGGTCTTCCTAAGGTGGCTTTAACGCCCTCCCTTTACTGGTAAAATTCCCAGTAGGACGTTTGGCAGACGAGCTGGGCAGGCAGCTGCCAACCAGGCCTGGCCCTGTTTCCTGGGTTCCTAGGGTGCTGACTTCTCCCCTACCTCGACTTCCTCTCCCACCTTAGAGCCCCAAGTGAAGGCACCGTCTCTCCTGCCCCATCTTCTTCAGGCGGGTTGGGACTCGCAGAGTGATCTAACAAGCAGAGGAGGAAAATAACAACAGAATAACTGTAAGGGGAAGGAATGAGTAATAAAGCCAACCCAGGCAGGGAGGAGGGCTTTCATGTTTAAGAGATGCTATTTGCTTTTTAGGTCATAGGCTGCAAAAACAGGCTTTGATCCGAAGTGGGCGAATAATTTATTGAGAAAGTTTGCATGGTAGGGAAGAAAAGGGATGTTTGTTTGATCTGGAGGCCTCTCAGTTGTCCCAAGTGCTGTTGGCTGTTGTTTAGAGTGGAAAAGCATTTGGTTCCACAGCAAATGCCTCCCCGAGGGAAGTCCTCACCCCAAGCAGCAAGACTCATAGTGAATGTTGATTTTGAAATTGTTTAGCCAAGGGTCTCCCCAGCACTTTTGGAGATGAAGTGTTTAAGGGTAGAGTTGTTTGGGCTCAGGATGCAGCAAATATTTCTAGAACATTTCCCATCCAATGTGCTTTTCCTTTCCCTAAGTTGCCTGGCTAAACAGCCAATAACACTGATCCAAGAGGCTGTCAGAAATCTCCACTTAGCTTTCATTGACAGGTGAGGTGGCACGGCTGACCCCCAGCCCTCAGGTCTTCTCAGGATCTTGAGGTCGGGCTTTCGACACTGGTTTCCACATTCTTGAGGTTGAGTGCGGGGTATTCTGGTTAATCAGTGTGCCGGTTAATTTGGAGGTACTTGTCTTGATACCCAAGAAGCAAGTCAGAGGCTTCCAGTCCAAATTCTTCCCAGCTTATCCTGCAGGCTCTTTGTGGGCCTCGCAGTTTTCCCTTTAGGTTCTCCGAGGGCAGGCCAAGTCAGAGCTGTGAGGAGTGGGGCATGCCTGGCTTGCCCTGTCCTTCACACAGGAGCTTCACTATGTATCTCAGAGTTTAGGAACACAGGAGGGCTCTCAGACAATCCACAGGAATCTGGAGCACCCCTAGCTGTATTCTGGTTTCGTAGGCCTGTGTGCTGCCCACTATGGCCCCTGCGGGGGTAGGGTGGGGTGGGGTGGGGGGACACGACATTATTTGGAGTCAGGCAGTCTAGGTTTGAATGCTGGCTCTGCAGTCACCAGCTGTGGCAGTTGCTCCATGCCTCAATGTCTTCATCTGCAGTTGGGTTTAATAACAGTGCCTATCTCGTGGTGGGTGTCTGGATTAAGTGCTACGTTGCATGAAGAAGACTAAACCCAAAGCCAGGCGTGTGGTAAGTGCTTGGCTTAGTATTAGCTCTTCTTGCTCTCATTGTTAATGACCTGGATAGGACCAAATATAGCTGACCTTTGATCTCTCCCCTTTAGGCTAGGTCAGAGAGCCAGCTCCCTTCTCTAAAGAAGGGATCAGAGGACCCTGCGCTTGCCAATGGGCAGCCATCCGTGGGAGCAAGCTGAACTTTGCCCTCTCTGAGGTGGAAAGTAGAGTGAGACGGTGCCAAAGGACCAAGTAGACAAGGCCCATTTCTGTCTCCCAGGATCCCTTGGTATGTCCCCACAACTGGGACTGGAGGGTGGGTGTGGACATAGTATTCGATCTGGGTGCCCCTTGGGACACTTGCAGGTGGGCAGTGATGGGTGTTGGAGGAGGGCTCAGGCAGAAGCAAATCTGAGGATCTGGGTGTTACAAAATCATTTTTGTCATGGCAGTTACCGACCCTGAGAAGGCATTAAAGTTAATGAGAGATAGGAAAGAGTAGGGCTCTGACCCCCGTTTATAATGCTTTAAGAGTGTGCAGCTCTTGTTTTCCGAATGTCTGGCCTTCCCGACTCAAGCAGACTCTGAGGACAGGTTTTCCAGCCGAAATATCATTAAATTGTATTAGCATCTTATTACACACACGCCTTAGCGGTTTTCCTCAGACAGGGAGAGTTTTTGTTGCTCTTTGAAAGATTGTGTCTGGAATGGTAAATTGCTTGCTTGAAAGCCTCTCCCCACTCCCCCTTCTAAGAAGGAGGACGAAATCCTGCTGTGTGTGGTGGTGGGCGGGTAGGCCTGGTGGCCCCCAGAGAGGAGAGGCCGGAGGCCAGGTTGGGGTGTTTTAACTGCCCCGGGAGCTGCTGCAGTAGCAGGCCTGAAAGGCCCACTGTTTCCAGGGTCAGCTGGAAGGGCGTTAATGGAGGCCCAGGGTGTTTATTTGAGTTTATTTGCGGAGAGGTCTTTAAAGGGGGCTGGCATTGGGCATTGGTATTTCAAGTCCAGACCCGAGGCCCCCACTCAGACCAGTGGCAGTGCTGCCAAGAAAACATCTGCCACCAAATTGCTGCCCTATTACTGAGTTGACATTGATCGTTAGCCAGGAGCCCAACTAAATAAAGCCTCCTGGAAAATGTGTGAGGTTAAGATGGGGAGGGCAGGCTGTGCAAACAGGACAAAATCCTGAGCTGGGGTGTTTGTTCCCTCAAGCTGCGAGCAGGCTGGTTGGGCCTTGTGGCCCCACACTTGCAGAGGCTGGGAACAGGAGTGCACTCAGCACTCCATATGTACCAAGCCCCTTTTATGCGCTGGGTACAACTCCAGGGGACATTGGGGAGCCAGCGGGGATACAAATGGTTGTGCTTTTTACTGTGGTGGAACGTATATTCCCAAGGAGGACGTTCAACAGGTAGATCAACAAGCACAGATTGTGACGGTTGTTCTGAAGAAGCCGAGTAGCAGGGCGGTGGGCTTTCTGTAAATAAAGCAGCTGGCATCAACCTCAGTGCCATCTGAGCTAAAACTTGAAGAATGAACAGTCAGACGTGCCTAGACTTCATGGAATACAGCAGGCAGAGCACACACCTGTGCACAGGTCTTGAAACACGGACTCTTGGATGGTTTCAGGGAATGAAAGGAGGTCAGTTTTGCTGGGAAATGGACTGGTGGTCAGTGTGCGGGAGCCAGGGGCCAGATCATGCAGGGTCTTATGGTCAGAAGCTTGAGTGTTGTCTTTTGATCAGGAGGAAGCTTTTGAAAGATTTTAAATAGGGCATGACATGATCTAATTCATGCTTTTTGAAGATCATTCTGGCTGCTATGTGGATCCTGGATTATAAGAAAATGATAGTGGAAGCTGGGAGATGAATGAGGAGTCCTGCGGGAGATGAGACCGGCCTGCACCAGTGTGGTGGTAGTAGAGTTGGGGGAAAGGTGGGTGGACCCCCAGGGTGTGCTGGAGGGAGTGCCCACTGGACTTGCCAGGGCCGGCGGTGGGGCGGGGGAGGCACGGCGAGGCTGTGGGCCGCTGCTCATTGAGGGGACTTGAGAGCAGCCGCACTCCCGCAGGAGAGCTGTGTGTATCTCCAGCTGGGGCTGGAGCCAGAGACACTTTTCTTTCCCAGTCGCCTTTGTGGGGTAGGGTTTCAGGAGCGCTTTCTGTCCCTCTAAACACCTTATGGCACTGAGGGCCTCTCCCACAGCAGGCATTTGCTTTGGGAGAGACTGGGGGAGCCAGGGGAAAGGGAAAACCAGAGGTCGGGATTGAATCTCCGCCATCTCCCGCCTGTGTGGACAGCCCTGGACTCAGCTTTGGTGAAAGTGTCCTCCCTGTCCCTTTTGCTGGGTTGCTGGGCTGGAGAGGGGGTTCTTGGGGCAAAGGACTGTTCCACCAGGAGCTCAGACCTCATGTGGGGCTTCATTAGCCACTGACAGTAGAGGCTTACCTGAGGCAGGGAGGCCTTTGGAACAGATGTTTCAAAGGGAAGAAGCAAAGCAGTGACTGCCCTCTGAAACCTAGTTATTATTCCAATTAAGCCAGCGCAAAATCTGTTCCTTTAATAACACCCTGCCCAGGAGGACTCTGGGGTGTTTCACGGAGGGCAGGTTGGGCGAGGAGCTGGCTGAGGGTGGGGTGCAGGTCTGCACGCTGACAGATTATTGGTCCTGGGCGGCAGGAGCCAGCGGGACGAGAAGGGCATTGGCAGTCAAGGTGTCCTGTTATGGGGGCCCTTCCTTACTGTACGGCTCGCTGCCTCACTGAGGAGCCCCACCCTCAGGTGGGCACTGGCACAGGGGGCTGCCCACCTGGCCTGAGTCTGCCGCAGTATTAATAACCAGCACCCATACGGAGTGCCAACCGCTGTGCTAAGGGTTTTATGCGCTCTCACTTACTCACCAGCTGATTCTGGCCCACGAATGTGTTTAGTTTGGCCCTCTTGAAGTGTTTTAAAAATTCTGAATCAGTTGCCAACATTTTAAGTTCAGGAGATTTATGTAAAAATCCAGATCCAGTTTGTGTCCTTTGGGAGGTGTGTCTGATGAGGGGTGGAGGTAGGATTGAACTTGGCCTCCCTGAATCCAGAGCTGCTGCTTTTATGCCATGGGAGAGCCTGGCTTGGAAGTGCCCTCTTTGCTGGATATGGAGAGGAATGCGGTTCATGGAGAGGACTGCAGGCAAAACAGGTGGGTGCATTTATAGCACCTCTTCCTCCACCCCTGCCCCACCTGGGACAGGGTTGTGTTGGCAAAATGTAGGGTAGGGTCAGAATTACATTAAAGTCACCTCTGTCACCTCAAACCCCGGAGGACACCCAGCAGCTGTGGGTGGCAGAACATTATTGCCCCATTCAGTCCGTGACCTGAGCCGCTAGGCTGCTTGCAATCTGTAGCACAGAGGCAGAGTAGTCTAAAGGTCAAGAGCATGGTCTCCTAAGCCAGACTTCTTACAAGCACGATTTTCTTGGGCAAGTCACTTTACTTCTGAATTCCATTTTCCTCACCTGCAAAAGTGAAGCAGCCATCATGCCTCCCGGCACCAGAAGGCTATTCTGAGGTCTCGGTGAGGTCCCTTCATAGCAGCACACCCTCTCCCCAAGCAGTGGGCGCTTAGTAATTTGAGCCCTCTTTCCTGCCTCCCTGACATCTGCGGTTCTCAGCACCAGGTGTCCCTCTGTACCTCCACACCCTCCTGGGAGCACTTGGCCTGCACCCTTGGAGCTGGGCAGTGAGCAGCCCCAGCGAGCCTTCCTGTCATCCTGGTCCTGCTGTTGGGGGACACGGGTGGAGAGAAGCTCCTGGTTAAGGTCAAGTTCAAGGCAAGAGGGTCTTCCTGAATAGCTCAGAGTTCTGAGTGGTCATACCCCATCTTAGGGAGCCAGTGCTCTTTGGTCTCTGCAGGGTCACAGTAAAATAAGGTGAACCCCAGGGATTGGCATAAGCAGACTTGGAGTGACAGCAGGTGGCAAATGGGATTCTGAGTGGGGGTGGGGAGCTAGGCTGGCCTGCAGCTGGGATGAGCAATGTGGCCTTCTCCCTACTGCCACTGGCTCCCTGTCCTTTGCTGTGGGCAGTGAGGCATCCCAGGGTCCAGACAGGAGCATGGTGGAAAGCTCTGTGGGCCCTGAGCCCCGGATCTGTTCTCCCGTTTGGACTCAGCCACTGGCTAGCTGTGAGACCTGGGCACCGGTTAACAAGCCATTCAGTGTGCTCCCCTCCAAGAGGGGACAAGAGCAGGCTCTGCCCCCTGAGACTCGGCAGGATTAGAGGAAATAGTGGGTGGGAAAATACTTCCAACAGGCAGGAGCTGACAAGGGCACAAAGGCAGCTCAGTGTGGACTCGGGGATCAGACCATGTGGATTCAAATCCCAGTTCAGCCAGTCCCGGGCAGGACAAGGCACTGAGCCTCCTCAGTAAGTGAGGCTAGGAACTCACCGGGTCGCTAGGAACATGAGACAGCTTGGCCATGTGCGTGGGGGGAGAGCTCAGTGTGGGCGAGCTGCCCTTCCTACCTTGAAGTTAAATACGCTGGTGGAGATTTACAAAAGTGCAGTTGGTCTATAGTTTTACATGGAGAAGGACACTGGGGAGAGAGGAGGCTGGCCAGCCCCATCACCCTGGGCCCGGTGTCTTGGGGACAAAGCTTTTAGCCTCCCTGCTACCACCCCATTTCCACTGCCCTCTGGCTGCCCCTCTCAGGATGTGGCCTCAGTGCTGTCAGGGCTGCCTTGTCCCTCACCCCAGATTCCTGGTCCTCCTGGAAGAATCAGCCTTGTGCCCTATGTCCTCCCTGCTAGGCACCCAGCCGGGTGCGCCTTAGGGTGGATCCTCTGGTGGGCCTGAGTTGCCTTGAGTAGAAGCTGTGGCTGCTCGGAGTTCCCTTCATGGCTCAGCGGTTAATGAACCCGATTAGGATCCAGGAGGATGTGGGTTCGATCTCTGGCCTCTCTCAGTGGGTTAACGCTCCGGCGTTGCCATGAGCTGTGGTGTAGGTCGCAGATGCAGCTTGGATCCCCGCATTGCTGTGACTGTGGCGTAGGCCGGTGTCTACAACTCCGATTCGATCCCTAGCCTGGGAACTTCCATATGCTGTGAGTGCGGCCCTAAAAAGCAAAAAAAAAGAAGAAGCAAAATAAAAAAATAAGCTGGGGCGGCTCACGCGCCCTGCTCTCCCTCTGGGGCATCTTTGACCAGACTCTTGGTTGCCTGAGACTCTGTGTGCAGCAGGTGGGAGGGGAGGTGGCCTCTCCCACCCCAGGGCTCCTGCAGGTGGGTGGGGAGAGAGTGAGGCTGGCCGAGGAGAAGGATAGGGCCCGGCCTCTTTCTCATTCTTTCTCTGCAACAGGGTGAGTGTGGGGAGATTGGTTATTGGGCAGTTTCCTGAGAGATGAGGATTTCCCAAGCCGCCTGTGAGTATAATGGGGCCTGCCTTTTGTTGCAGATGGAAGAGAAGAGGCGAAAATACTCCATCAGCAGCGATAACTCTGATACCACCGACAGTAAGTCTTTCCACTTGGGGCTTCTACAGGGAAAGCATTTGACTAATTATTAGGCGCACATTCCTAGGTGGAGAGACACTGCCCCACGGTTTCAGTGTTTATGCAAGCATAAATCAGACTAGGTCCCTCTGCTCCTAAGAAAGTCCCCACATCACTGTGGCCTCCAGGACCTTGCTATCTTCTTCACTCAACTCCCCTCCAACCTTTAGCTCTCAAGCCCACGTGTTTTCCTCTGGTTGAAACAGGTCAGCTCCCCTCTGGGCCTTTGCATATGTTGTTCCTGGCTGCTGGGAACACATCCCTCTCCCTCTGGCTCTCCTGTTGAGCAAGGGCCCTGTGAAAGTGTCCACACAACAGATCAAAAAACCTGTCAGTCTTTATTATAATCATCTACCAAGTACCATTTCCTAACTGCTGGTAAGCCCCTTGATAAGAGGGCTTGTGCTTTGCGGACTGCTGTACCCAGCTAGATCAGGCCCATGATCAGGAAATGTTTGCTGATGAAATTAATGAAGGACTCTGACCTTTATGGGCTCTTGGCAATAGAATCTCAGAGGCAGACTTGCATGTGGACTCGGTTTACCAGTTGGGTATGGGGTGAGGTCACTGTTACCGAGAAAATGGGGATTAGGGAGCGGCTTCTGAAATACGAGGGAGAGAAGCAAGGTTTATGTCAGGTGACTGGCACTGGGAGGCGGCTCTTCTCAGAGGCCCAGGAACCTGGGCCTGCATGAGGAGGTGGAAGAAAAGAGCTCCATTCTGCCTGTGTCGGGGAGGGACGTGGCTAGGAGGATCCCAGCTAGGGGTGCACCCTGGCAAGAGCCCAGGCTACGCTGCCAGGGCGGCCGGGCCTGGAGCCCTGCAACCATGGACCTTAGTTTGTTCACATACACGGTGAGCAACATATGGAATTAGAGAGCTCAGCTCTCCAAGGCCCCTTGGAGCTCCTGGAGTTCTGTGAACCCCAGGAGCCTGAGGACACTTGCACTAGGATGAGAAGTCCCATCCCCTACTCTTCCACCAGGTTTCACTTACGGTCCTTTGGGTCTCTTTGCTCAGCTTGGCGCTGGTATCTGACCTGGCCAGCTCTTCCTCCTTCCCCGTGGCAGTAGATCATAGCTCCTGGCCTGTGCTCTGTTTCAGCATAACCAAGAAGAAATGTGTCCTCTGCTTCTAACTTTATTGCAGGCCAAGGAGCCCTTGAGGGCAAGGCACTTGCAGGGGTGAGGATCTGGGCAGGTGAGGCCTGTATCTGCATCAGAGCTGGGCCAGGCTGAGGCATGGCCCCTTCTCACCAGTCCCCGCCACTGCCCACCCGTGCCTGCTGCTCTTTGACCCATAGAGGTGGAGTCCAGCAAGGGCCCTTAGACCTTAATGATAATAGGCTATGTTTACTGAGTCAGTGCTGCGTGCCCGGGACTGTGCTAAAACCTTACAGCCATGATATTTCATTCTCACAACTCTTTGAGATAGTTATTCTCAGCTCCCTTTTTAAGAAAAGTAAGCTGAAGCTCAGAGAGGCTAACTCATTTGCCCGGAGTGATAAGCTAGCAAGTGGCTGAGCCAGGGCCCCAGCATGGTCTTCGGGTCCGCTTCAGAGTAGCACTCTTCCCACTGTCCTGTCTAGCCTCTGTATACCCACTGGCATCGTCCCCGAGTGTCTAATCTATGGGAGGTGGAGAGTGGCCTGGGAAGGCTTCTTATAGCTCTCCTTCTCCGAGGAGGAAGCAGAGGGACTTGTCGTGGCTCATGCGATAAGCTATATCCTTTTATCTACCAGGCTGCTTCTGGTTGGCGAGTGGAGGAGGCGTCATCATCCCCATTCGTCACTAGAGAGGCCCAGAACGTCACAGGCCACAGAGGACTCTACTCCCTGAACATTCAAGCTAGAGTTCACCTCATAGGCTTCCTTTCCTTGGACGTGGGAGGGTGGTGTTCCTGGCCTTCCAGGGGCCCCTGATGGGCTCTGCTCTCTCTGCAGGTCACGCTACATCTGCATCAAGATGCTCCAAGTTGCCCAGCAGCACCAAATCCGGCTGGCCCCGGCAGAACGAGAAGAAACCCTCAGAGGTGGGTCGTGAAAAGCATCCTGGAGAAAGATGAAGCAGAGGTGGAGGGGCGACAGGAATGGAGACCTGTGGAGGGGGAGGGATGTGTGGAGGAAGCGCAGTGTGGGGGGAGAGCATTCCTGGCCAGCGGTCAAAGGAGCCTGGTAAGGCTGAGTGGAATGAAAACGGGTGTGTGTGGGGGTGCCAGTTCTCCTAGGTTGTTGTAAAAATGTTCCTATTGATCTGAGTGGGAGGAGAAGCCTTTTAAGGACCATAAGCAGCGTAATGATACAGTCTGAATTTTTTTTGTCTTTTTAGGGCTGCACCTGAGGCATATGGATGTTCCCAGGCTAGGGGTCCAATCGGAGCAATAGCTGCTAGCCTACACCACAGCCACAGCAACACCAGATCTGAGCCGCATCTGCAGCCTACACCACAGCTCACGGCAACGCCGGATCCTTAACTTACTGAGCAAGGCCTGGGATCGAACCTGCGTCCTCGTGGATGCTAGTCAGATTCATTTCCACTGAGCCACTATGGAAACTTTTAATACAAGTCCCGCTGGCTGCTGTGCGAAGGGAATATGACGGACAAGGGTGGGCGCAGAGGGTTCTTTGGCAGCTGTCCAAGAGAGAAATGGTGGTGGCTTAGAGCGGGGTGATGGCAGTGGAGAAAGAAGCAGCCTCCAAATGTGGAACATTTTTGGAGTTCCCATCATGGCTAATCGGAAATGAATCTGACTAGCATCCATGAGGATGCAGGTTTGATCTCTGGCCTCACTCAGTGGGTTAAGGATCCAGTGTGGCTGTGGCTGTGGTGTAGGCTGGGAGCTACAGCTCCGATTCGAGCCCTAGCCTGGGAACCTCCATATGCCATGGGTGTGGCCCTGGAAAAAAAAAAAAAAAGACAAATGTGGGACATTCTGGAGGCTGAGCCAAGAGTTGACAGGATTTGCTGATGTGGGGATAAGGGGTGGAGTCCAGTTAGGTCACCCACTCCTTTTTGGGCCCGTTTCACATGCGTCCGCACTGTGAGCCTTCACTACTTTGCCCACGTGAGAGGTGGACATGCTTATGGCCTCTGGAGCTGTGGAGGAGAGCACTGGGATTGGGTAAACAAATGGACGTGAGATCCTGCCTCCTGCAGCCCCTGAAAAATCGCATCCTGGAGCCTCTCTTTGCTCCCTCTTAGGTCTTGAGTGCCTTGCGCTGTGCACGAAAGTGACCTTCGGCAAGTGCCCCAAGAGCACTGAATAACCCAGAAGAGGTGGGGTTTGAGTCTGACCCTTAAGAGAGATGTTGTTCTGCAGCTCACAGAAGAGCGCCACGCTGGGCTGGACGCTACTTTCTTTCTTTTTTTTTTTTTGTCTTTTGTCATTTTTTTAGGATCCTCATGAATACTAGTTGGTTTCTTAACCACTGAGCCACGTTGGGAACTCCTGGACACTACTTTCTTTTCTCCTTTTTGGCCTCCCCGAGGCCTGTGGAATTCCCAACCTACACTGCAGCTATGGCTGTGCTGGCAATGCTGGATCCTTAACCCACTGTGCTGGGCCTGGGGATCGAACCTGCATCCCAGCGCTCCAGAGACACCACCAGTCACAGTGGGGACTTTTGGACACTCCTTTTTATGATCCTCAAACCTAGCCTAGGGCTCTTAATCCTCCTGTTACAATAAGGAAACTAAAGATGCCAAGGTTATATAGCCAAGGGTTGACGGTGCCAAGAGTGGAAAGGCTCAGAGTGCTGGGCAGAGCACTGGGACCCGCTTTATCAAGAGCCTTGCAGCCTCTTCTGGCCCTCACTGCAAGGGTAGTCCTGGAGCTGTGGTCATTAGCCAACCCCTAGGGGCCCTTCCGCAGAGCCTTGCATTTGGAAAAGGACTCCCCACCTCCTCGGGGAGCTGGTCTATCCTGGGACACTTTGTGTGTGTGTGTGTGTGTGTGTGTGTTTGGGGACGGAGGAAGGGGACACCTTTGAGACCCGAAGCCTCTCATTCCCATCCCCCATCCTGGTGTTCTCCCTGGCCCTGTAGCGGAGGGTGGAGGTGGAAGTAGGTACCTCCAGGAGCGCAGTAAGGACCTGAATGAAAGCCGGGGGTGAGGCGGGCGTGGAGGATGCAGCCCCTGAGGCCCTCGGTGCCCTCCTGGTCTAGCCCTGCCCAGTGGGTGGCATGGCTGTGCTCAAGTGCCCTGGGAAGTAGCAGGCAGAGGGCAGTGTGCGCTAGGGCCCTGGGAGTCCCTGGGACCACGCCTCCGCTCCTCCACCCCCACCTCCGTCTTGAGATCTGCAGGGGTTGGGTTAGCAAATCAATAGCCACCTTTGTGCCTCCCTGGTCCTGGGAGGCAGGAAATGTCCTGCCTGCTTTGGAGCTGAGGAACCTACCTCTAAGAGTCCCACCTGCCCCCTCCTTCCTGGGGCCCTTCAGATGAAGAAGGTTGGGGAAGTTCCCGGAGCTCCTGAGGCCGGCTTGGCTAGTCCTTTCCTCTGGCTTCCCTTCCAAGCACCAGGGGGAGGAGAAGCCTCCTCTCAGGGCTGAGATCCAGGGCCAGGGCTGCCATCCACCCCCAGGATAGGCAGGCAGGCTGGGAGGAAACAGGTGTCAAGCAAAGACGGAGGGGAAAGAGTGATTTGCATGGGGCTGAGAATTCCCCTGCCTCTTGGGTTTTCCAGTGCAGGGCCTTTGAACCTTTCCCCAACTAAAAATAGAGCCAAACCATTGCAGGGGTGTTGATCCCCAGCCCTGCTGGGGCCTTACTATGCACAGTTCTGGTTCAAGCCCAGGATCCTCTGCAGGGGGTTCTGAGGCCTGACTGGAGACACCCGCCCTCGAGTCATGGGCTCCGGGCGGGCTGAGGAAGTCTCCTCTGCCTTGAACTGTCGCCAGGGACAAGCTTTTCCTCCCACAGCAGGCTGGAGAGCAGCCTGTGAGGTTTTCCTCGTCCCCTAAGTGACGAGGCTGAGCCGGAGCCGGCATAAATTCCAAGTTATCGTGGGGCAGAGAGGAAACCGTCAATGAAAGCTTCCAAATTATTTGGCTCATGAGAAGGCGGAGATGAAAGCGAGGATTTGGCGGCAGATAATGTTTGCACTAAATCTCCTCACTGGGCTGTCCCTTCTCTTTTCTGTGCACGGGCTGGAGAGAGGGGCCTTTATAGTCTGCTGGGGGCTAAGGGCTTTGGACACCCTGGTGAAAGGGGGTCTGGAGTTCTTTCCACTCAGTCCCCAGAGGAGGCAGCCTGTGGGCTGGTTTTCAGGCTGCTCACATGGTCTGCGCCCAGTCTGGCCCGAGTTCCCAGCCTCAGTGCTGGCGAGTCAAGGTGTGTGGTTCAGGAGCCCCTGTCCGGTGGCTGCAGGGCCACAGACCCACATTTTCCTCAGTCTTCTTCTCTGTGCAGGCAGGCAGTGATGGGTGTGGACCTGAGGACCGGAGTCCTTAGCACAGCAGCTGCACTGGCACCGGAGAAGCCCCTAGCTGTGGAAAGGGCTGGGGGTGCATTTGGGCGAGATTGGTGGGGCTGTCCTGAGATGACTGTGCTTCGAGGGTGAAAATCAAAGGGCACCCTGTACGCCAGTGGCCGGTGCCCCGGGCTGGAACAGAGTGCTCGGGCCAGGAGTCAGGACCCTGGACAGGGCCAAGGCCTTGAGGCCTAGCTTACCCTCTGGACCTTCACCAGTGGGTGGCCTCCCTCAGCCTGAGTGAAAGGGGAGCACAGACCTCAGTACTGGGGGCTGAGGTGACAGGCCCTGGGATTCCTAGGAGGTCTGGTTTCTGATGGAAGCACATTAGGTCTGAAGTTGCCCGAGGATCGCATTTGGTAGCAGAGGAAAAGGTGGGGCCGACCCCAAGGATACAGGCTGCTGCCTTCCTCTGCTCCGCCTGCCAGCAGGATCCCAAGAAAGCGGAGATCAGTCCTTTGGGGCTTAAGTCAGCCAGGCCAGTCTAGAAGGAGAGGAGGGGATTAGCCTGGCCTGGGGAAGTAGTCTTAGTGTATAAACTTTGCTGAGGCCTTGAATTTCTGGCCTGGCCCTTCTCAGCAAATAGCGTGAACATAACTTTGTGGGTCATGTCCCTGAGAGCCTGATGGAGATCACAGATCATAGATTGTGTTTTCTGAATACCCATGTTGAACCCCGATCCCACATCATCCCTAAGAATTCTGACTCACATGCTCTGGAATGGGGCCCCAGGTACGTATATTTTTAAAAGCCCTCCTTCTGGAAGCAGAGTTGGGAACGGCTGCCGTAGACCTTTTTCCTGACCTGCTGAGACAGGAGTTTCTGGCTTGGTCCTCCCTTGATGTTGAAGGAAGAAGGGGAGGCCGTCCAACCTGGCCCAGTGACCTAAACAAAGGCTGGGAGTGTGCCTGGGGGCATCCTGCAGCTCATCCCCGCTCCCCGCTGGGAGCCTGGTAGGTCTCTGCCAAGCCCACGGCCTGGCAGGGCTGGGAAGGGCCGTTCAGGAAGAGACCCGGAGGCCGGCCCTGTGGTTTGGAGGCGGCTGTTTAAGGTTGCGTCTTCTTAGGCCAGGAGCAGAAAGGCAGAGGGAGGGCAGGCCGAGAAGTGAGGATTTCCCCCAGGCAGGCTGTCTTGGGGTGGAAAGTTGTGTTTTTAGGAAATCAGAGTCCCCACAAGTAGCTAACAGAGGCATAGGCCTTTAGGACCCTGGAACCACTGGTAGTGATTAAATTCAGCAAAGTTGAGAGCACCTACTAGGCGCAGCCTAATGCTAGGGGCACAGAAAAAGTAGGCCCTGTCCCCAGGGAGCTTGTCCTGACTGTCAGCAGGATGCAGGTGCTACACAGGAAAGTGTCAGTTACGAGAGGTGCAGCCA
This sequence comes from Catagonus wagneri, assembly GCA_004024745.2. Taxonomy (NCBI): domain Eukaryota; kingdom Metazoa; phylum Chordata; class Mammalia; order Artiodactyla; family Tayassuidae; genus Catagonus; species Catagonus wagneri. The sequence goes on from PVHT020004020.1 coordinate 50,918,811, forward strand.
GCTTTGCCACTGAGGAGCTCTGTGACCTTGGCAAGTAACAGTTTCTCTCTGAGCCTCAAGGGCAACATCTGTCAAGCCGTACCCTGCAGTTTCTGTTCTGTGGCTGCGACTGTCCTGAGGCCTGTGCAGCCTGGAGGTGGGGGGGGGGGACCCAGAAATGAGCGGAAAGGAAGGTCGCCTCCCTGGGGAGGGAGCCTGGATGGTCCCAGAAGAGCGTGAGCAGGAGCTGAACTCCTTTTTGGGCCCTGGTGAGAAACTGTACGCTGCTAGAGGAGAGAATGGGGCCTTTCTGCGGGTTCTACGGGAGCCTTCATCAGCGCTCAGCTGTTCACCCCGGGACAGGGCCTAGAGGTGACCCCGTGAACAGCCTCTGCCACCAGCGGAATGTCTTCCGGACTCCGTCTAAGGATGGCCTCCCTAGAAAAGGCAGCGAGTGGAGAGTGAGCATGCAGTGGATCCGCTCGACCCACTGCTTACGAAAATGGGCTACCTCTACCCTGGGGGAAGGCAGGGGTGGCCAGATTGTGTTTGGGTGCAAGGCTGCAGGATAATAAGGTATGTTCCCGTAGGAGCAGAGATGTTTACCCAACTGTTTGAAATAACATATTTTATGTTAAAACAATGACGGCCTGTGTTGTAGTAAAACGCAAAATGCTCCCAAACTTGAGAGGTAAAATAGGAGAACACCCCTCCCCAAAAAAGGGCTTTTGTCTGCCCCTGTGGTTTTGAGCCGTGTTTGTAGCCTGCAGTTCCTCTGCTACCCTGGGAAGCAGGTGCGCCGCGAGGGGAGAGCCCTTCCGCTGGGTGAAGCGCCTGCTTCTGAGCCCCCCGCTGCCTTTCTCTGGGGTTGGGGGCAGAATCCACTTCTCCTATAGTCGGAAACATTGTTTCTCCCGCCAGCTGGAAAGGCCTCCTGGCCTCTGGGACTTGTCTTGCAAAAGAAATGTGTGTAATAAATTCTCTTTAAGAGCAGGAAGTGCTATTATCCTTGTGAAAGAGAAAGAGATGTTGAGTGTGTGTGCGTGTGTGTGTGTGCGTGTGTAAGTGTCTGACCAAATTAGCCTGGTGGCAGCATGAATGGGACTGGGCAGAGGGGAGCTAACTCCAGAGCCCCTCTCTGGTGTTTTATGCCTAATTTTAAGTGTTTAAGTATGCTCTTGGCAGCGATACTCTATCAGTTTCCAGCCCAAGAAAGAGATTTATTTTTTTATGGCCACACTTGTGGCATATGGAAGTGACCCAGCCAGGGATAGAATCCGAGCTGCAATTGTGATCTATGCCACAGCTGTAGCAACGCCAGATCGTTTTTAACCCACTGTACCAGTCAGGGTTCGAACCTCTGTGTCCCCAGCAACCTGAGCTGCTGCAGTCAGATTCTTAACCTACTGCGCCACAGTGGGAATTACAGAGTTTTTTTTTTTTAATCTTTTTAGGGCTGCACCCACGGCACATGGAGGTTCCCAGGCTAGGGGTCAAATCAGAGCTGTAGCTGCCAGCCTACACCACAGCCACAGCAATGCCAGATCCGAGCTGCGTCTGCGACCTACACCACAGCTCACGGCAACTCTGGATTCTCAACCCACTGAGCGAGGCCAGGGATTGAACCTTCCTCCTCATGGATGCTGGTCAGATTCGTTTCTGCTGCACCACAACGGGAACTCCAGATTTTATTTTTTTTTAAGCGGAAAATGAATCTAATTAGCATCCATAAGGATGTAGGATCAGTCTCTGGCCTCGCTTAGTGGGTTAAAGATCCGGCATTGCCATGAGCAGTGGTGTAGGTCACAGATGCAGCTTCAATCCCGTGTTGCTGTGGCTGTGGCATAGGCTGGCGGCTACAGCTCTGAGTCAAACCCTAGCCTGGGAACCTCCATATGCCGTGGGTGTGGCCCTAAAAAGCAAAAAAAAAAAAGAGAGAAGAAGAAATAACTGACTGGTTTGCAGGGAGCACTGCAGTGGTTAAAGGACAGTGCAGATCTCAGACAAGGAGTTTAATGTCTCTGAGTCTCAGTCTCCGCATCTGTAAAATGGGAGTTAAATGAATGAGGTGGATATTATGTGGCATTTAGTACAGCACTGGGCGTACTATAACAAGGCAATTACTTTTTACTCTTAGCTATTCTTTCTAGTGAGATGTGGTGCTCAGAAAAAAATTGTGATTTTAATTGAAGTATCTGATAGTAATTTTACTTGGCTCTTTCAAGGCAGACTCTTAAACACCTTTGGGAAATTAGAGAGAGAGAGTTACTCCTAGCTTTGCATTGGAACTTCTGACCTGAACCAGAAGTCAAGGAAAGGCAGTCCTGGCCAAAACCGTTTTCATTGACTTTGGAACAGTGACCAAGGTCCAGTGTTCTGAGGTCCACGTGAAGAATCCTTTGGGCCCGGCCTCTGCCAGAGTTCTCCCTGCTAAGCAGGACGGGAAGCTTCAGAATTCAGCCAGACTTCAGACAAATGCTGGGGTGCATTTATTCATTCACTCAGTTGTTCCACAAGCATTTCTAGAGTACCTGCTATGTGCCAGGCCCTGTGCCACAAACAAACACAATGATAAACAAGACACATGCAGTTTCTGCTTCTCTCAGCTTGATTATTAGAGGAGATGGACGTTAAACAAGTAATTACACAAATAATCATATTTTGTAATTATGGGAAGCGCTGGAGCTTTTCCTTAAGTAACTGAACTTCCTCTTGGTGCCTCTTGGTCTGAAATACACTGCAACACAATACTTCACCCTTGAGAAAAGGAAGCAGAAACCAAGGTCCCAGGACGGAACATTCAAATAACATTCATAAATGCTGTGATCATGTATAGGAACTCTTAGCACAGTGAGAGTTGCCGTATTGTCACTGTCTTCGTTTGCTTTGGGACGTCATGTCAGACTCCACCAATACTTTCTGGCAGAGCCCATTTGGGGTTCTTCCTGGGGAAGTGGTCTAGAAGGCTAGAGAGACTTTTCAGTGCCTGTGGTCTTCAGTCTTGGGAAAAGGAACTAGAGGGCGTGCCATGTGCAGCGTCCCCACATCTGGGCAGAGTGGGGTCTTTAGCTCCCTTCAGAGCTGCATTGGCACCTCCAGCACTCACAGTGGTTATTAGAGTTTAGACCTTTAAATTGTTCCGAGATGCTACAATTAACATCTCCCCAGCAGCTCCGCAGAACTTGGTTGCTAGGCAGCAGACCTTTAAAAGACAATTTGTCAATTTCTGCCAAAAGAGAGAAAAATAGTAAACAGTCACATTTCTTGGACAATTGCTTGTTTTCCAAAAGCTTCCAACTTCCTTGCCATGGCAAGGCCTCCAATTCAGCAGTGTCCATTTTATTTTATTTATTTTTTGTCTTTTTAGGGCCGCACCTGTGGCGTATGGAGGTTCCCAGGCTAGGGGTCTAATTGGAGCTACAGCTGCTGGCCTACACCACAGCCACAGCAATGCGGGATCCAAACCGCATCTGCGACCTACACCACAGCTCATGGCAACCCACTGAGCGAGGCCAGGGGTCGTACCCTCAGCCTCATGGTTCCTAGTCGGATTTGTTGCTCCTGAGCCACGACGGGGACTCCCATCAGTGTCCATCTTCTTCTTTATTTAGTTTTCGTAAACAATTCCAAGGCAGTATAGGAGAGTAATTGAGGCCTTTTTTTAAGCCTAACCTTTGGTAATTCAAAACAGATGTTTGGGTTGCCATATTCGTGGACGGGTCTTATAAGAATGTACCGGGGTTCCTTTGGGAGGAACTCAGCTATAGCCCTGGGCCGTTACCTAGAAGGTGGTGGCAGATCTGGGGAAGCTCTTGAGTCATTCAGCCTTAGTTAGAACCTAGCATGTGCCAGGCCCTGTGTGCGCTGCTGCAGCCTGTGGCCTGGCCAGACCTCAGTGAGCTTACCATCTTCTAGGGAAGACATGGCAGGAGACCAGGAGATTCCAACACAGAAGGTGTGGGAGTCCAGAGGAAGCCTAGAACCCAGCCTGGGATCAGGGAAGGTTTCCCAGAGCAGCTCTGGGTGGAACTAACACCCTGAGGGTGAATCAGGCCACCTCCACGTGGGCAGGGAGAAGAGTGTCCCAGCAGGGCCCTCCCCTGTGCCAGGGGTGAAAAGTATTTGGAAAGGGAGATTGCCAGTGCAGCCGTCTGTGTGGACAAATGGCCTGGTAGTCCCTGCAGCTGGGCCCGAGGGCCGTGGGAAAACCGTGGAAAGCCACTGGGGGGGGGGGGGGGACTTGCAGCTTGCAAAAGCCACCGTCTGATTTGCATATCCCAGCCCTCTGGGAAGCCACCTGATTTGGCTTCAGGTTAACTCAAGGGCATTGGCAATGAGCAGGTGGCCAAGAGGGGCAGGGGTTTGGGGGGTGCTGGATGGCTCTGCAGTAGTCTGGGTTCCTTTGCCACTTCCAACATGCAGGACCTTGTGTAGGTTATTAAACTAACCCGAGATCCAGGTTTCTCGACTGTAAAATAGGGATGATGGGGGAGTTCCCATTGTGGCACAGTGGAAACGAATCTGACTAGTATCCATGAGGGTGCAGGTTCGATCCCTGGCCTCACTCAGTGTGTCAGGGATCCAGTGTTGCTGTTGCTGTGGCCTAAGTGGGCAGCTGTAGCTCTGATTCAACTCCTGGCTTGGGAACTGCCATATGCCTTGGTTGTGGCCCTGGGAAAAAGAAAAAAAACCGAGGGTTCCCGTCGTGGCGCAGCGGAAAATGACTAGGAACCATGACGTTGCAAGTTCGATCCCTGGCCTCGCTCAATGGGTTGAAGATTCAGCGTTGCCATGAGCTGTGGTATAGGTCACAGGCGCGGCTCGGCCCTGGTGTTGCTGTGGCTGAGGCGCAGGCTGGCAGCTACAGCTCTGATTCAACCCCTAGCCTGGGAACCTCCGTACGCTGGGGATGTGGCCCTTAAAAAGCAAAAAAAAAAAAAAAAAAAGCATAGGGCAACCAGCAAGTGGTAGCATCCACTTGCTGAGTTGGTATAGGAACTAATAATAAATTAATTCAAGAACAGCAATTAGAGCAAACGATTTTGGTGTAGGAACTAATAATAAATTAATTCAAGAACAGCCATTAGAGCAAACGATTGCATTTGGAGTAGATAAGCAATGAGATCCTGCTGTATAGCACAGGGAATTATATCTAGTCACTTGTGATGGAATGTGATGGAGAATAATGTGAGAAAAAGAATATAGGCATATATATATGCATATATGTATATATACATATATATATATATGACTAGATCACTTTGCTATACAGTAGAAGTTGACCAAACAACTATAATGGAAAAAATAAAAATCATTAAAAAAAGAACAGCCGTTGGAGTAGTGCTGGGCCACGGTGCTCTTTAAGTGTTGACTAGTACCATTAAAATAGTTCTGCCTTTCCTGTGCTTCCATCGGTCCATTGCCCTAAAGAGCCACTGGGGGGCCAGTGTGCCACCTGCCTCCCGGGTGCCCCCAAATTAAACTTGCAACTCTCTTGGGACCAGACTCCTTCCTCTCTCTCTCCTGAATCTCCATGGCTGAGTTGAGCCTGGGATCCCTTCCTACTGTCAGTTCTCAGTGCCAAGCCTATTCCTAGGTCAGGGCCACCTCTCCCCCAGTGGCGGCGGCTTGAGACTTGGTCTGTGCCCACAGACCAAGGTTGCCTGTTGCTCCATTCAGTCCACATGCTTGGGTTATTTCTGCTATGGATGTAGCCGTGAGGTGTCTTCATCCGTTCATGGGGCTTCAAAAAAAGCATTGCTGAGAAGCCAGCTGGGGGACTCATCAGATAACCCCCCAGAGGGGCCCGTGTATTCACTCCTTTATTTAATCATCCACTCTGTCACTATTTATTGAGCACCTTCTATGTACTAGGCACTGGGAATATTGCAGAGAACAGGACAGGTGTGGCAGGACACGTGATAAGAAACAAAGCAGCATGAGTACACCAGTTAATTTTCAGGAATCTAAGTACTGGGAAGTGAGGCAGCCTGACAGTCAGGTGGTTGGTACTGCCTGAAGGTGATCACTCCGAGGTGGCATTCAAATCATAGCCCAGGATGCGGGAACAGCAAGAGGTTAGTACGAAACCTGTGCCTTTTTGGAGGAGCGTGCAGTGACACTAGGCTCTTACAGGGTTGATTTCTAGTGCAAGATGACAGGCTTTCCCAGGTGGGTGGTTCCCCGTGGCATCAGAGCAACAGGGTGTTAGGTGTCGTACCACGTGGCTTGCCAGGGTGGGAGAACCTTGAGGCAATCATCAGTTCACCCTGGGCTCAGTTGACCCCTGCCAGGTCCTAACTTGGGACCCAGAGGGAAATGACCCAGCCCCAGCCTTGCTGGGCTTGGCAGCGACCTCACCTAGAAAAGGCCCCCAGTCAGCAAAAGGGGTCCCAAGGATCCCACAGAAGCACCAATACCTGAGTTTGTGTCCTTGTAGCAGCCTTCTTGCTGCTTGCTAATAAGATATGCAAATTATTAGGGCTGTGAAATCTTTGCCACATTCATCTTCTGTTTAATTAGCATTTAATCGTAATCTCATTTTAATTTTTTCACACTGGTACCCTAATTAAATGTTAGGGTGTTCATCTTAACAATTAAATAATATTGGCAAATAGAGTCTTCAAGAAACTTGACCTTTTGCAAGCCAGGGCACTCTAGCTAGGTGCAGACATTAATTAGATTTCTGCAAGATGCTGCCTTGAGCCCCCGTTTTGGTTCCCCCATTTCAGTTGTTTCCTTGTGGGTACATCCCTAGAGTCAGATGGGACACACAGCCAGGGAGCGCCGGGAGCCTCTGGAAGGCTGGTGGATGCTAGTTCTTCCAGGGGAGGGACTGGACGTAGAGCTGGGTCTGAGCCTGGAGGACTCCTTGAAGTGGTTTCTCTTGTCTCCTTGAGGTGAACTCTCCTCTCCCTTGTGATTCTCATATGGTGATGGGAAAGTTGGTAGCAAAGCAAATCAGAGTGTCACCCCCAAGTCCTGTGGCAGCCCTTTGTGGGGGCCCGGTGAGGCCAGGCAGCCAGGACAGGCAAGGCACTGCCAGTGCCACTGGGGCTGGGCTTGGATGTTGTTCGGGGGTGGAGGTGGGGGCAAAGACAGAACATTGGAAAGAGGAGTTTCCTCCGAATGAGCAGGTGCCCAAAGAAAACCAGAGCACGAGGGCATATCCGCTCCTGGCCTGGCCCTGAGGGAACTGGGATGGGCTTGACTGCAAAGAAACTTAGGACCCTCCTCCGAGCCCGGCACGCACAGGACGGTGCCGCCCTGCTCCCACCTTGCAGGTCACATGGTGCCCTCGATCTCGGGAGCATGGAGACCCTGACCTATGGGAAGCTGTTCCCTAGGCTGCCCCAAACCCTGGCCTCTCCCTCAGCTGTTTGCATGAGGCCCTGGCATGGAGTTACCTGGACTCTTTTATACTTGAGCTATGGTTGCAATGACAAAGATAAATTTTGAACAGAAATTCCCTGAACTGTCACTTCATGGCAGTATTGCATTCACAGAAGCCTTTCTGCCATCTGATTTTTCCTCATTATTTTTGCTTTTCTTGGTAAGACTTTTTCTTCATTTTGGTCCACAGTGTGTGGAAGTTCCTGAGCCAGAAATCGAACCTGTGCCACAGCATTAACCCAGATCACTGCAATGACAACATCAAGTCCTCAACGCAGTGGGCCACAGGGGAACTCCTCTGGCGAGTTCTTCTTCCCTCGAAGGTCCGCCCTTGCCCACCGCTCAGACTCTGCCCTCGAACAGGTCAGAGCACGTATGTTCGTTTAGCACATTCTTTTTTCTTTTTAGGGCCACACCCGCAGCATATGGACGTTCCCAGGCTAGGGGTCGAATCATAGCTGCACCTGCCAGCCTACACCACAGCCACAGCAACGCAGAATCCAAGCTGCATCTGTGACGCTGCAGCTTGAGGCAGTGCTGGATCCTTAACCCACTGAGTGATACCAGGGATCAAACCCTAATCCTCAAGGACACTGTGTCAGGGTCTTAACTTGCTGAACCACAGCAGGAACTCCCAGCACATTTATTGAAGATCTTCTGTATACAGAGTCCTGTGCCGGGTTCAGAGAAGCTGCATTATTATACTTAGTGCCTGTCGTGTTGTCGTATTTTTGAGCGAGTGGGCAGAAAGCCCACTCGGGTTGCCTTTGCCTTCTCACGTGCTGGCCTGGTGAGGCGCTCTGAGGCCATTCTCTCTCCCGTGCTCCTGACAGGTCTTCCGGACAGACCTGATCACAGCTATGAAGATCCCAGACTCCTACCAGCTCAGCCCGGATGACTATTACATCCTGGCGGACCCGTGGCGACAGGAATGGGAGAAAGGCGTGCAGGTTCCTGCTGGGGCAGAGGCCATTCCAGAGCCCGTGGTCAGGTGAGCTGGGCCGCCCAGGCCGGGGGGGCCACAGGCAGGGGAGGAAAGGGGAGACCAGGGCCAGTCAAGGACCCTTCCAGTCCTGAGATTCCTTTTACTCTGTCTTTAGGGGTTTGGTTTGTTTTGGTCCTAAAAAACAGTGTAGTGTTCCAGAAATACAAGCAGTTTACTTCTGGGGCTAAGGACTTTGGCCTCAGGCTTAGCTCTGGAGCCAGACAGCCTGGATTCAAACTGCTACTCACATTCAGTGGAATGCTGGGCCAGAAATGTAATCTCCCTGGGCCTCAGTTTCCTTGTCTGTGAAATGGGAGTGGTAACAGTAACCCGGCCCCATGCAGCAGTCGAAATGACGTAGGGAAATGATGCAGGGAAGGCCCCGGGCACAGGACCTGGCCCACACCAGCACTCGGTGAAAATGAATGTGGACTAGCCCGCTGTCGATCCAAACTAGGTCCCACCGGAGGATCTTACCAGGGAAGTCTCCAGGCTTTTAACTAGTCCTTAAGACGGAGATAAGCCGTGCTCTTGACTTCTTAAACCTTTTTAAGGAGTCCTTAGGAGGAGGAAATCAAGTGCCTGGCCCACACATCAGATGCTCTGGAAGCAGTTGCTAAGACCAGCCTCTGAGGAGGGCCCCCTGCCAGGTTGGGTCAGGGTTGGGTCATGGATAAGTCCTCTCTGGACTTTGTAGCCTTGCGGTCTTGTGGGTCAGAGAGACCCTAGTGCTCCTTTCAGGAGGTGGCCTCATGGCCTTGGGCTTTGCCTCCGTTGGCAGAGCTCAGCCTAGTACTTCCTTCTGCACCCTGGGAGGTGCTCCCAGGGTGCAGGACACAGGGGCCTGCTATCCTGGCCTACCCTCCCACCAGCCTGCCTGGGCTGGGCAGCTCGTGTCACTGACAGTTTATTCTCAGCCTTGGCAGCCCCAGGGCTCTCGCTTAGGCCCATTTTGACCAGGCCTTGGGCAGGGATCTCGGCCATCACCTTCCGTGACACTGGCACTTTGCTTCCTGGCCTCCGCACTGATGACTGGCTCACAGACACCCAGTGCCCGCCTGGTGCCAGGCTTTTGCTGGGCGTGGGGTTGCAGAGGCAAAGCGGGCTCTAAGCCCCACTCGGTGCTCGGCGAGGACCGGGTCTTGGGCAATGCTCGTCCCCCCGGTACCTGGGAGCTGAGTGCCTGCAGCTCTTGTCCTCCACCCTCCGAGAGCCCAGGGAGGCTCCCCCCTGGATAGAAGTAGATGCAGTATTTGGAAAAAGAACTTATTCGCTGCCTGTCCTGCCCAGTACGAAAGAGGGGGTCAAACTCTTAGCCAGTTTCTCACCCTCACCTCTGTAGACCGAAGGACTGTCACTGACCTCTCTGAGCCTGTTTCCTCCTCTGTAAAATGGAGCTAATAACAGTACACAGTTTGAGACCATGGTGCAGAGGGATATATGAGAATGCTCACGCCCAGGGCCCAGGACCACGAGGCAGAGGGCTGGGCCACTAGCTGGGCAGAGAGACACGCGTGCTGATTAGGTCCAGCCCAGCTATCTGTCCTCTCTCCTTGAAGACAGTGTCAGGTGGTCCCAGAAACATCAGCCAGCCTGGGTGATTAATCGCAGATGCCTCAACACCAGTGGCAGCCAGTGCTGTATCTGTTGACATCAAGACGGGTGCACGTATTCTGACAGCTCTGGCTGCAGCCACATGCACACGGCTGCTGTAGGCTGACAGGAGTCAGGCACTCCCGGCCTGTCCGTGTTCTTTGGAGGGGACAGTCTGGGGGCGGGCACAGGGAGGGATGTTCTGGTGGAGATCTCAGGGCCCCTTCTTTCCCTGTCTCCCTCCAGCCTGGTCCCCCCATCTCCCGGGACACCCGCCACTGCACAACCCTCACCTGGAAGCCAGCATGGCAGCCACTGTGGTTAAGAGTTGTTATAGGAACTCTGTTCCTGAGAACTTGCTGTGCTGAGCCTGCTAGGCTCATCTTCTCATTTAATTACCATATCAGGCCTCTAAGGAACATATTACTGTCCCCATTTGACAGATGAGGAAGTTGGGAAATTCTGGGGAATTCCCTGCACGACCGCCAGGGCCTTGTGGGCTGGGCCAGGAAGTCACAGGCCACAGGAACAGGCCCTGGGTGGCCCTCGGTGGCTCAGAGAGTCTGGTGAGCTGCTCACCTTGGCATGCTGACCCTGACTGCCGTCCCCAGCTGCCCCTGGCCCGCTCCATCCCCCTCTCGTGCCAGCCGAAGGCCGCCCGCCTCATGGTCTGAAATTTCTCTGGATAATGACAACCTCTCACCCGCAGACCAGGAACTGAGGGGGCACCTACAGAGCTCCCTAACTGTGGCCAAAAGACTCCGCCCAGGGCAGACAGAACCCCCTGTGGTGTCTGTGTGGTCTCTGCAGTAGCGAGCCCCGCCCCCTCGA
>PVHT020004020.1:50930590-50984938 GCA_004024745.2 Catagonus wagneri
TCCAGAACCCCCCCTTCCCTTCCAGAGGCCACCTCCTCCCAGCCGACCTCACTCCTACTGGCTGCAGCTGAGACGAGGCCTTGGCCTCCCAGTCCACCCTTGGTAGGAACGTTTCTTGCATAGTCAGAGCCAGAAGAAGCCAAACAGATGATGCTGAGAGCCCCAGGAAGCACAGGAAATGCCTTTTCTGTCCTGAGCCATGTAACCCCAGCTTCCCAGAGAAAGGAATGTGGTCTTGGTCCCAAGAGGTCTGGCTAGGTGGCAGCTGACTGAGCACACAAGTGTGGTAGTTATGTCAGTAAGTGGTGGCCATTCAGACAAGGTTATCTAAAACCCCAGCTAAGCTGGGGACACAGAAAAGCATTTAAAAGAATGTATTAATTCAAGGCGCAGTGGAAATGAATCTGACTAGTATCCATGAGGATGTAGGTTTGATCCCTGGCCTTGCTCAGTGGGTTGGGGATCCGGTGTTGCTGTGAGCTGTGGTGTAGGTTGCAGATGCGGCTTGGATCCTGTGTTGCTGTGGCTGTGGTGTAGGCCGGCAGCTGTAGCTCCGATTCGATCCCTAGCCTGAGAACATCCATATGCTGTGGGTGCGACCCTAAAAAACAAAGAAAAAAAAGGGAATGCATTAATTCAGATAAGAGCCTCATGGAGTTCCCTGATGACCTAGCAGTTAAAGATCCAGCATGTCACTGCTGTGGCTCGGGTTGCTGCTGTTCAGCAAGGTTCAGTCCCTGGCCTGGGAACTTTCAAATGTTGCAGGTGTGGCCAAAAAATAAAAAAATAGAAGACAAAAGCCTCATGGGAAAGGCAGGGCTTTGCAGAACTAGGAGTACTAGTACTGCTTCTGTTTGGAATGATCTGGGCGTCACATCACGGTCATTATCTGCGAGCTTCCTTCATGTGGGCATCTTGCATGGGACAAAGGTGGTGCCAGGCCCCTTCCTGTTCTCCTTTCCCCCTCACCCTCCTCTGGGCCTCTCTCCTGACCTGGAGGCCGCTCTGCCTCCCTGTCTCCTTCATCCTTCCTGCCCCCGTTGGTGACACCCGGGGCACTTCCGGGAGCCCAGGAGCCTTTCCCACAGCTGTGCCATGTCTCTGCGTCCAGAGCCCTGCCCGCCCTCCCAGCGTGTGCCGAGTCACAGCCCCTGGCAGTGCCGCCTCCGACCCCAGGAGGCCTCCTGGGCAAGTGAGGGGCCTCTCAGCCCTGGCAGGGCTGGCCAGACGGAGGCCAGGCTCCACGGCAATAACCATGGCAACTGGTGGGGGGTGGGAAGAGCTAGCATTCTGAACTGGCATGAGGAACTGAGGGGCAGCACACGGCTGAGCCAGGAGAGGAAGCTGTCCCTCCCAAAGCAAGAAGCCCTCACGGTCCATCTCAGAAAGAGCAGAGTGATATCCAGAGATCTTAAAATACGCTCGCACATAGACAGGGCGTACTACCTGCCAGGCACGGTTTTGAGAGCTCTGCGTTGTTCATCCGCTGACGCCTCATGCCCTTGTGGAAGGCAGGTGCTATTGTCACTAGCCCATTTTTTTGGATGAGCTCACGGGGCAGAGAGAAGTGGCTTACCTAGAGTCACGCGTTAAGTAGTAGAGCTGGGCTCAGACCTTGCCCTGAAGCCAGAGCCCTTCTAAGCTGCCCCAGAGGCAGAGCCATGGCTCGAGGCAGGGCTGGCCTGGAATGTGACCCTGACACAGGTGTAGGCGCACCGTTTGTCTCCAGGGGAGGAGGCCTATGTCTGTGGGTGGGGGGAGTCTGACCCCACAGTGAGGGACTCAGGTAGCGTTTTCTGGGGGAAGGACAAGGTGTGCGGGCAAGACTGTGTCCTCTCTGGCAGCCCACCTTTTATCTGAAGAAGGCCACCATGGACACAGCAGTGTAACCACGGGAGGCCTGGCCTCAGTTTCCCTGAGGCCGTTGGTGGGGAGGGGCCAGGGCTTGTGAGGGCCGGCCTGGGGACAATCCCCGGCCTCTCCCCAGCTTTGAGGGGTATACTAAAGGACCCGGAGACCAGCTGCTCTATCCCACTTGTCCCCAAGTGGCTGGCACCAGGCGTTGCCCAGAACAGCACTTGGAATGCCTCCTGTAGCCTCTGCAGAGTAGGCAGGTGGAAAGGGGTGAGCCTGCTTGGGCTTCAAAGCCTCACACTGCACTCGCCCACTAGCTCCTCATCCGGGCTGGTCAGCTCACCAGAGGCCCCAGATCCGGCGGAAGGCAGGCTCCGGGCACCCTCCTCTCGTGACATCCTCTCTTGATTTCTCAGGATTCTGCCACCCTTGGAAGGCCCCCCTTCCCAGGTGTCCCCTAGCAGCTCCGAACTTGGTGAGGGCTCCCAGCCCGATTGGCCAGGGGGCAGCCGCTATGACCTGGACGAGATTGATGCCTACTGGCTGGAACTCATCAACTCAGAGCTCAAGGAGATGGGTAGGTGACCTGCCAGCTGAGAACGGGATGGGGGCAGGCCAGGGAGGGCTTTCTTCTGAACCCCCAGCATCCTCAGGAGGACAGTGGCCACCGCTGGGGCACTGCCCAGACCGGGGTGGGGGGCGTCCCTGCTGCATTACTGCTTACTGTGCTTCGATTTCCGGAGCTGTCACGAAGGCAGCAATGCTACGTCATTTAGGCGGTTCTCGGGGCTGGCGTGGTGAGCCTGACTGTTACAGGAAGAGTGAGTGGGCCCTGGGAGTCCCAGATGACGGGTGGGCCGGGCTCAGCTGGTATATGGGCCTCCGGGAAGGACCAGCTCTGCCCTATTGAGCCGCCTTCCGCGGTTCCCCACGTCCATACCGCTCAAGCAGTGGGTTCCCCAGAGACACGGGCATAATATCTGTGTGTGCACCGGTGCGTGTTGGAACACCAGGGGCCTTCGAGGCTGTGTGGTCCGACGCAGTCGGCTTTCAGACACTGCCCCTGGTGCCCGAGGAGGTGCACACCGTGGGCGGGTGGAAACCCTCCTGTCCACCTGCCCTGAAAGGCCAGGCCCCTGAGCGCCTGCCCTGCTGTCCTCACAGAGAGGCCAGAGCTGGACGAACTGACGCTCGAGCGCGTGCTAGAGGAGCTGGAGACGCTGTGCCGCCAGAACATGGCGCGGGCCATCGAGACGCAGGAGGGGCTGGGCATCGAGTATGACGAGGACGTCGTCTGTGACGTGTGCCGCTCTCCCGAGGGCGAAGATGGCAACGAGATGGTCTTCTGCGACAAGTGCAACGTCTGCGTGCACCAGGTGGGCAGCCCCCCGTCTCGGACGCCACGTTGGGCACAGCTGCTGTGCGGGCAGGCCCCTGTCTAGGCTGGTCAGCTGGCTGTCGGGGTGCAGCAGCGCCACGGGCACAGGCCCCGAAGAAGGAGTGCGGGGGCAGATGGGATCAGCGCGAGTGCCCACGAGGCCAGGGTCAGCCGGGGCCCCTCGGCTCGGCCCCTCAGCCAGGCCCGAGCCACGGTCCATCGGATGGCCTTTCCCTCCCTTCCTGTGGGCCTTCCTCACACCCTCCTCCAAACGCCCCCCACCCTCCTCTGCTCCTCGCCGTCCTGAACGTTCAGAGAGGCAGCACAGTGCAGTGATGGAGAGCAAAGCCTAGAGCCAGGTCACTTCGTTTTAAATCCTGGCTCTGTTGTTTACAAGCTCTGTGCCTTTGAGTGAGTTCTTTAACCTCTCTGAGCCTCTGTTTTCTCAGGTATGAATATAAGTTGTGGGGACGAAGTGCCTACCGTGAGTCATTGCATTAGGACAGCGTAGTGCGGGCTGTACGTGCTTGTTGACGTTATAGGCATCACAAACCAGGTGCGGCCTGACCAGGCTCCCCTCTTGATCTTGGGCCCCCAAGGCTCTAGGTCTTGGCCATCCCTGGGCCTTGTTGGTAGGAGATGTAGAAGACGTGACCGGATCCCAGCGGACCCACTCTGGTCCTGACTCAGCAGCCCTCCTTTGCCCACTCGTGCCAGGGAGCTCAGAGGGCCTCACCTGGCTGGCAAGTGGGTAGGCGGTGTGCCGGCCTCCTCACGTGTCTGCATCCCTTACACTCAGCAGCTCTGAGGTCCAGAAGCCCCAGGCCGGACCGGAAGGATCCCTGTGAAAAGAGGCGAAAACTCTGGGCCTTGTCTTCAGGTGGTGTCCGTGCCGGGTCTGTCTTCCGTTGGGGTAGGGCGGGGCCGCGCCTGCAGTCCGCCGCCGATGGGGAGCCTCCGCTGAGGTGCCTGTCCTCCCAGTAGAGGGCGGAGCTGAGCTCTTTCACAGAAAGGGCTGGGAGATGGTGAAATTTCGGCCCCCGGCCCAGGCAGAGAGCCCCTGAGGAGCCCTTGCGGGGTAGTCCCTCCGGCAGTCGCCGTGGCAGAGATGAGGAGCAGGGTCACTCCAGCGCCTCGCTTCGGCTGGGGCTGGGACCGTGTGCAGCGGCACGCTGATCAGGTGGACTGGCCAGTGCCTCTGCCCCGTGACCGCCCCGCCCTCTCCCCAGGCCTGCTACGGGATCCTCAAGGTGCCCACGGGCAGCTGGCTGTGCCGGACGTGTGCCCTGGGTGTCCAGCCGAAGTGCCTGCTCTGCCCCAAGCGAGGAGGAGCCTTGAAGCCCACCAGAAGCGGGACCAAGTGGGTGCACGTCAGCTGCGCTCTCTGGATTCCTGAGGTGAGCAGACTTGGGCGTGGGGCAGCCCTGGGGCACAGCCCTGGGGAAGTGGGTGTGACCAGAACTCAGAATCCAGGTGGCAGAGCACCGGGCAAAGAAGATGATGGACCACATTCAACGGGGGACTCTCAGGAGTCGAGCCTGGGATGAACTTCCCCTGTGGATTTGGGCAGAACTCAGGTGGTGGTTTCCACGGGGAGATGGGATTCTGAGCCACTGGGCACTGCAGGTGGTAGGAGTGAGATCTGGACAAAAGTTGGGCACCTGACTCTAGGGAACAGCAGGTATGGGTCTGTCCAGACCTAGGCAGGGTCCAAGCCATGGTCAAGCGATTGTTTAGAACACAGATAAGCCAAATGACTTAAAAGGAAATCAGATGGGGAGCCAGACTGGAAGTCGAATGGTAGGGCTGTGGCTGGGAGCGAGTGGCGGGCCTGGGCCTGAGTCTAGGTGGGGAAGGACCATGGGCAACGGGCCGGGCCCACTCTGAGTTATCAGAGGCCTCGGGCTCCCACTGTATTTGAAACATGAAATGCTGACATTGACCGGAGCCTCGGCCTCGGCCTGCTGTGTCCCCGGACCCAGAATGAGGCCCCACTTTGGTGCTGCCTGTGCCTGGAAGCATGCCAGGTGGCCCTGTCAGCAAGCGGCCCCCAGGTGGCCCTATCAGCAGGCGGGACCCTCCCCTTCCCGGGCTTGCAGTCTGACAGTCCTTGCTGGGACCCACATTGCGGGTGTCAGTGATCAGAGTGGTTCTGTCAGCAATAGTCACTTGCTCCCATGTCGGCGTTTTTAAGGCTGGAATTTCATCTGGGCATAGCAGGGACACAGAACCAACAGGGACCTACCATGGGGACCCTTCTGTTCAGGAGCTCCGGACGAGGGCCCTTTTTCCATCCCCAGGCAAGGGCAGTGGGAAAGCAGATGTACCCTGTCTCTGGGGCCGAGGGGTGGGCTGTTCCCAGGAGACAGGCATGGTGGCAGGCCTGTCCCCACAGGAGGGGCTAACCAGGCACATCCCCACTGGCCGAGAAAGCTCTTGGACGCCCCCAAGAAGAGATCCTGCCGTGAGGGGGCTATAGTTGCCACCTAGAAGACTAAGTAAAATAAATACAAGTTATAATAAGAACTCTGAAGATGCTGTTAACAAAAGCCTGAGGTATAGCAAAGGGAGCTTGCATGTACTCGTCTTCACACGCAAGCACATGGAAGAATCTCTTTCTTGAGGCCCACACATCCCAGGCCCACAGTCAGTTCCATGCACTGACATGCACTCTCCCAGTCCCAGTTTAAACCCAGCCACTGGCGAGCACACACTAACACTTAGTGGTCAACTTGGGAAGTCAGGGAGGGCTGGGGACTCTGCCTGCCCTGTCTGCCCACTGCCTGGTTTCAGCAGAAAGCCCCCATTTGGGCGATTCCCAAGCACGCTGGGGGTGAGAGGCCTGATGCAGCTCCCTGTGTCCTGCCCAGGTCAGCATCGGGTGCCCCGAGAAGATGGAGCCCATCACCAAGATCTCGCACATCCCAGCCAGCCGCTGGGCTCTGTCCTGCAGCCTCTGCAAGGAGTGCACAGGCACCTGCATCCAGGTACACGGCCCCTTCACCCCACCACTGCCCAGAAGCCCGTTCAGGAGCCAGCTGCACAGAGGGGCGTGTCCGGGACACCCTGTAAAACAGGCCTAGGCCCCCACCCTCCACCTTCCCCCCGTGATGCTGCGGACAGAACCGCCGTTGGGCCTGGGATGGGGACCAGGGTCAGAACCCCACCTACTGGGCATTCCTTCCTCCCTTGTTCTATTAGTCACAGGCCCTAGGAGCCAGGCTCGCCACCCCATTGCCGTGCTGAGGATGCTGACTTTCCTCAAGAGCAAGTGTGTTTGGGCTTAATAAATACACTGACCTCACGTTTGACGTCAAACTTGTCACGTGGGAGGGGTAGGAATCGAACTTCTTCCAGCTAAGCTAACAGTCTCTCCTGACACAGGGTGGGGCTTCGTTAGTCTGTTGATAGCAGTGGTTCCCAAGTTTTAGCCTGCATTAGTGTCACCCTGAGGACTTGTTAAAACACAGATTGCCTGCTCCCCCCACCATGAGGTCCTGATTCTGTCGATGTGAGGCGGGGCTGAGAATTTGCACTTTTCTAACAGGTTTCTAGGGGATACTGATGCTGCTGCTCTGTAGGCTGGGGGGTGGGAGGGTCCTCCTTTCTGTCCCTAGTCTCTTCATTGCAGACTCCAGGGGTGCCTCTCTGCCCACTTGTGAGACTTTCAGAACGGCTTGTGAGTGCAGAATAAAGGGTCACTAATGTTCGGGTCGGTCACTGCTGAAACAGTTGTCAGCTGTCCACAGCATCATGCCTGGCAACGCAGGCCTCGAGTTGGCCCCCACAGCCTAGGCAAGAGAAGAAGGAAGGGGCTCAACTCCAGCCCCTCTCCCCAGAGGACAAAGGAGGGGTACCACTCCCCATCGCAGATAACGTTGCGGGAGTAGAGGCGGCAGGCACCCATCCCCGGCCTCTTTCTTTGATGCCTCAGAATCCAGAGTCATTTGCCCACGCGGAAATGCAGCTTGTGCCCAGAGGGACTGTCAGTCATCTATTGTGGACTTCCTAGGCTCTCTGGTGCTGAGCCCCATTTCCTTTCCATCCCCCCCTTCCCACCCGCCGCGGCTCCCTCCAGACCCCGCGAGATATCAGGACCCCAGGTCACTTTGTTTAGGGTCCACCCGCCTTCTGCGTTCTCTGCGCAGCCCTGGGGGATGCCCACGTGCTTCTCCCCTCCCGCCAGGGCCCCCTTCGTGCCTGACGCTGCCCGTCATCTCCCTGCAGTGTTCCATGCCTTCCTGCGTCACGGCATTCCACGTCACCTGCGCCTTCGATCACAGCCTGGAAATGAGGACTATACTAGCGGACAACGACGAGGTCAAGTTCAAGTCGTTCTGCCAGGAGCACAGCGACGGGGGCTCACGGGGTGAGGTGACGTCTGAGCCTGCAGAGCCCAGCCAAGCTGGCGAGGACCTGGAGAAGGTGACCCTGCGAAAGCAGCGGCTGCAGCAGCTGGAAGAAGATTTCTACGAGCTGGTGGAGCCGGCTGAGGTGGCCGAGCGCCTGGACCTGGCCGAGGCGCTGGTTGACTTCATCTACCAGTACTGGAAGCTGAAGAGGAAAGCCAACGCCAACCAGCCGCTGCTGACGCCCAAGACTGACGAGGTGGACAACCTGGCCCAGCAGGAGCAGGATGTCCTGTACCGCCGCCTGAAGCTCTTCACGCACCTGCGGCAGGACCTGGAGAGGGTGAGTCACCCCGCCGCCGCTGCCCGCCCGGGCATCCCAGGGTGCCCTGCCGCCGCTCCCTTGCTACCTCAGAGCAGCCGTTCACTGGGGTTCACGCTGTGAGCTCTGGCCAAGGCGCTGAGGGCGTCCAGGTCTCAGACAGGGCGAGGGGAGCTGATGGTTCGCACGACAGGGAAGGCGCCGGCTCTGGGGTCTCTGAGTCTCTCTCTTGTCCCAGCGCTTTCGCAGGCCTGCTGAAGCCTGGGCATCCTGCCGGGCTGGGAGGGCCAGCAGACATCAGAGCTGGGGCAGGGACTCAGGCTTTAGATGCCCGGTGGTCTCTATGGGCCCTGCCTGGTCCCAACACACAAGCTCTGCTTAGAGTCGGGGGCAGGGGAGCAACTGGGAATCACAAGTGAGTTGAATCAGCCCAGCAAGCACATCGGGCCAAGGCAGGGAAGGCCGGTGTGAGCCGGGGATGCTGGCCGAGGGGACGGTGTGAGCAGAGGCGCGGGGATGGCAGGACGGGCTGGAGGCCAGCAGCGACCTGTGTGGCATGGAAGCATGGGGCTGGCTGGGAAGCTGCAGGAGTCTTTTAAGCAGGAACTGTCCTGCTGTGGCTGCAGCTGCCCAGCACTCACCCTGCAGGTGGCAATGCAAGGCCGGGGTGGAGTGAGGGAGCGGGTGGCCAAAACCCCTCAGCTGTGCCCTGGGAGACGGGTGGTTTCTGCTTGGTCTGGGGTCATAGCCCTGGGGGCTGAGTGAGAGGAGGAAGGTGTGCTGAATCCGTGGTTCGGGGCTGGGCTGTGGAGGTGGGGGGCCAGTGAGAGGCGCTTTCCCAGAGCACCGAGGCCTTTCCAAAGCCAGTAACCCCTCCTACTCACCCCAGAAAGGTTGTGGGGGTGGGGGGCCTTCCACCTTCTGTGGAATGTGCCCTTGAAGTTGGCCTTTCTGGTACTGCCCCCAGGTCGAGGACAACCCCGGGGTGAAGCAGGGTGCTGCAGGTCCTGTTCCAGTCCTCTGATCCCCCGTTGCTGTGCTGGCCTCTCCTCTCTGGGACACTCAGTTCTAGGGCTCTGGGGCATGGGTGCGGGTGTGTCAGAGTGTCCTCCGTGGACACATAGGCACGTGCCCACCCTCTCCACAGGCTGTGCCAGGAAACAGCCCGGGGAGGGGAGCATCAAGGGGGCTTCTTTGTGTGACCTGAGACAGCCGCTCTGCTCAGGCGTCTCTCAATTGGCTCGTCTGTAGACTCGTTGCAGCAGCTCAGCAGATGCCCTGTGGGTCCGTGGTGGGGGGCGGGGGGTGAGATGGAGGCTCTGAAACTGGACCTGGCTTCTCCACCCAGCTTCACCGGACTGATCTGCCCCGGTCAGGGGACCCTGCTGGCGTAGCAGGGCGCTTACTGCCTGGTCACCAGCCTATCACTAGGTCAGAAGGTGGGGGCATGGGGGACGCTAAATGTCCACGGCTCCCACCAGGACAGAGAGCAAGGCTGCCTACGTTGCAGTCACCACTTCCTGTGCAGCCCAGGAGCCTCTCACCTGGCAGCACCGTCAGGTACAGATCCTTCTGAGACCAAAGCTGCTTCCACACCTGTCCCCAGGCCGTCCCTGAGTCTCCGCCCCAGAGTCTCCACTGCAAACATCCTGCTTTTACTCCTCGTTTTGCCAGATGGCTCATGACATCTGACTTCCCTGGTTTGTGCTGGTCGCCCCGTGTCTGACCCTGACTAGGCTGTGTAGGGAGGTCAGGGGTGGGCTCAACTATGGGTCATCGTCCTGGAAAAGAGACGAGAGGTGTATGGTGCCGTCCCTAATGTGAGCAGATGGGAACCCTGGGGCTCAGCTAAATAAAGCCTTAGAGGGATGTTTTTTTTCTAGGGTTGAGTTGAATATGGACCCCGGTGGAGGGAGGGCTTTGTCAGAGAGCTGTTGGTTTATTCTCCAGTCTGTCCATTTGGGGGGGCAGAAGTACCCACTTATTGGTCCCCAGCCTCTCGACCCCACTTGGTACAGTTGGGGCCAAGGATGGAGGCTGTCAAGGCTGGGATGCCAGCGCGCCTGCCAGGCAGCTCTGGGGTTCCTGGGCCGCAGAGCCCTCCAGAGTCAGCTGTGAGCTGGCCCAGTCTTATCCCAGGAAGAGGAGGCAAGGCCAAGCCTTGAAGTCTGTGCAGCTTCTTAGGGCTCAGGAGGGCCCCTTAAAAAGCTGCTTCTCCAGTAGCCTCCCAGCTGGGCTGGCAGGTACCCGTGGCATGCAAGGCGAGAGAGGGCACAGCCCGGGCAGGCTGAGGAGAGGACGTCATAGACAACCATGTGCTGGGTTGACCCCTCCGGGCCCAGGCTCAGGACCTTTTGTGGCTCGAGTGAGTGATGCCACGGGGAAGGCTTTCTGCACAGACCCGTGACTGTTGGTGGCCTGGCCAGCAGGCCCAGTCTCTGACCGTGGGCCAGTGCCAACAGGCACAAGTATCCAGCCAGTCACTGGGCACCACGCCAGCTTGGACTGGATCCATCAGGGATGCGGGGTAGGGGTTGATGCTGAGGCTGTGGGTCGCCTGGGGCTGCAGCCAGTTGCAGCTCTTCCCAGCTCCATGCCTTCTGAGTTTCATTTTCCACTTCTGCCTGAGTTCCAGTTTCCTGGTCTGTAAAATGGGAGCAAGGATCTAGTTGACCTCTGATCAAAGAAGGGTGGGGACCAAGCTGAGCACACTGCCCTCTATTGTTAGTGGTGGTCCTTGTTACCGCTCTGGCTCTTAGAAAGGGGGTTGCTCAGAGGGTGCCCACTGGGGAGGACCGAAAGGGCAGCCCCAGTGCTAGGACCCGGGTGTCATGGCATCTTCCCTGACCGGTTTGCCTCCCAAGGCCAGACAGGGAGTTTGCTGAGACATGCAGAAACGGGGACCATGGTGCCATCCCCAGCATGAAATCCGATTTTATGGTCAGCCTGGAAGATGTGCTTTCCTGACATTTCAGCCCTGGCAGTCCGCACAGGAAGGCATGGCCACTGCAGCCTTCCAGAGTTATTCACAGCTGACAGAAAAATTGCAGCAGTGACCATCAGCGAATGCTGGCTAGTGTCCCCTAGCAACGGTACTGGCGGTTTGGGCTACACGAGGCCTCACTGCCTGTGGCTCTGCATCTGGTTACCAAGAGTTCACTGAAGGTTTGACCTGGCCTGAGAGGAGCTGGGAGAGTGGGGCAGCTCTCAGACACATGTATCCCGGAAGACAGACACGTAGAACTCTAGGGCCAAGTTACTGATGGCTCCCCCGACCAGGGGAGGAGCCTGCCCTCCCCTGCGCTTGCCACCTGCTTCCTTGTCAGTTGGTCGTATTCCATTTTACTCCGTCCTCCTCGGGGCCTGGATTGTGGTCTCCTTGACCTCCCACCAAAGCCTGTCTTGTCCTGGGCAGCCCTGGCCTCAGAACTCTTAGTTCCTCAACCCATGTCTCCCAACTCTAGGGCTTTTCCACCCCATTAGCACCTCCACCCACTCAGATCCTGTCCTCTCCAGCTGCTCCTGGTCAGTAACCCGGGAAGCCCCAAATACGCCTTCTCAGCCACAGCCTCCACAGCCTCCGCTCTCCCCGCTCACTTCCTCCTTTGCTGTCCCCTGCTTACTTCACTCCCTCCCCATTTGGCATTAGCTCACTGCCTGTCCCTGGCGCCTGTGGAGAAGCTGCACCCTGGGCAGAGCCTCACCCAGCAGGAACCACTCTGCCCACCAGACGCAAGCCCATAGCAGTGAGCAGGCGAGCCCTCCAAGGTGCCCACTGGCCAGCCTTGGTGGGACACTAGCTAGTGACATTCTGGCCTCCCTAGCCACCACTTGTTTCACCCTTGTCCGCCCTCCTGCAGGGTTCCCCCTCCTCTTTTTATTTTTTTTCCTTTTGCTTTTTTGGGCCGCACCTGCGGCACATGGAAGTTCCCAGGCTAAGTCAAATGGGAGCTGCACCTGCTGGCCTACACCACAGCGATGCAGGATCCGAGCCGTGTCTGCAACCTACCCCACAGCTCACGGCAACGCCAGATTCTTAACCCACTGAAGGAGGCCAGGGCTTGAACCTGCATCCTCATGGTTACTAGTCAAGTTCATTTCCACTGTGGCACGACCGAAGCTTCTGCTCCCCCTCCTCTTAGCAGACAACCTCATTTCCCATCCCTTAGACCAGAGACCTCCAACTCCTTGCCCGGTAGAGCCTTCTGTACCCATTCTCTGCCCTTTTCTCCCCCCTGTCAGGGATCTTTCTCTGTCCCACACCTTGTAGCAAGAAAATCTGTATCTTTTTTTTTTTCTTTTGGCCCCACCCACAGTGTGAAGAAGGTGCCCAGACCAGGGATCGAACCCGTGCCACAGTAGTGACCCGAGCCAAAGCAGTAAGAGTGGCAGATCCTTAACCCACTGCAGCCCCTCTCTCTGTCTTTTCTCTGTCCCCTCTCCATCTCCAGGGTCCCACCAGCATTGGAATCTATTTTACCTTCTTCCGTCTGCAAAAGCAAGTCCTCCCTGTTACCACCCTATTGCCGGACTGTGCACCAGGGCCACCCACAGCCTCCCTGCATTCGGGGGCCACTTGTGCATCCTCATTGCCTAGGTCTCTGCAGTGGCTGCCGCAGTCAGACGTGCCCTTGGTCGTGAAGCACTTCCTGTGGATGCTCTGACCACATTCCCCTCTGAGGCCCAAGTTCTCCTGCTCCCTCTCTGAGTCCTCCTCGGACCCAGTGGCCGTTCACCGTGCTAGACCGCACCTCTCACCGCGCCTCTGCTCCACAGCTCTGCTCTCCATCAGGAGCAGGCCCCAGCCCACAGCCCGTTGCCGTGAGCTGTGGTGTAGGTCGCAGACGCGGCTCGGATCCCGCGTTGCTGTGGCTGTGGCAAAGGCCGGCGGCTACAGCTCCTGTTAGACCCCTAAGCCCGAGAACCTCCACATGCTGCAGGTGCGGCCCTAAATAAGGGGGAAAAAAAGCAGTATTATAAACTCCTGGAATATTCTACAAATACCATGTCATATTTCACACTTTGGGGAGTTCCCGTAGTGGAGCAGTGGTTAACAAATGGGCGCGACACTGGTTCATTCTGGTCCATTCTAGCTCAAGATAACGGGCTGGGAGTCCTCCCTGCCCTCTCCCCTTCTTAAGCCACATCCAGGTTCTCGCCGCAAAACAATCTCATCATAATGTAAAACCTGCGTGCATTACTGATCCCTGTCCTAGTTGGGGGAGACTTTCCCCCGTGATTCATTTCTGTAGTCTTTGGGTTTTTTTAAGAATTTTTTTTATAATCAGAAAAAAAAAATTATCAAGAGTCTGGTAACTTGGCTGGTATCAATGCTTTTCCCCAAAAGCTGTCATGGAAGAGGAATTTTACAGCAGTCATTAACATGTAGCTACGTTACCAAGAATCTTGGGAGAAATTAGAAAAGTAGTTGATGATTTCAAAGTGAGGTGGGAATAAGGGGTAGTGTGACCAAAGTAGCAGCCAAAGAATGGTGGCGTCGTTGGAGTTCTCGCAGTCTTCTACAGCAGGACTCTGCAGGCACAACCGATAGTGTAGTGTTATGTATCCTTATGGGGAAAAACTGAGCGTTTTCCTGCAGTGTATTGTATTTTTAATACCTCATTCATACTTGCCATGGTATATTACAAAAACAAACGTAATCAGAATTTCTAATAGGACAAAGACACTAGAAATTCTTTTTTTTTTGTCTTTTTGCCTTTATCTAGAGCTGTACCCGCGGCATATGGAGGTTGCCAGGCTAGGCGTCTAACAGGAGCTGTAGCTGCCGGCCTTCGCCACAGCCACATCAGTGCAGGATCCGAGCCGTATCTGCAACCTACACCACAGCTCACGGCAACGCCGGATGCTTAACCCACTGAGCAAGGCCAGGGATCGAACCCGCAACCTCATGGTTCTTAGTCCGATTCGTTAACCACTGAGCCACGACGGGAACTCCCTAGAAATTCTTTTTTTAATTATTATTATTATTTTCTTTGTCTTTTTGCCTTTTTATGTAGAGCCGCACCCGCGGCATATGGAGGTTCCCAGGCTAGGGGTCTAACAGGAGCTGTAGCTGCTGGCCTACGCCAGAGCCACAGCAACGCGGGACCCGAGCCACGTCTGCGACCTTCACCACAGCTCACAGCAACGCCGGATCCTTAACCCACTGAGCGAGGCCAGGGATCAAACCCACAACCTCATGGTTCCTATTCGGATCCATTTCCACGGCGCCACAACGGGAACTCTGACACTAGAAATTCTAAGATTTTCCTCCTATGCTGTGACGAGCTCTCGAATTCAACAGCCCATGCAGTTCATGCGGGAAGCCCTGGCCTAGGGCAGTAGTTCTCAGATTCTGCAGCGTTGTATGTGGTTTATATCTGAGGGCCTCACCCCTAGAGAGTGTGATTTTCGCCCAACCCTGGGAATCTGTGTTCTCAGCCAGCCACCCTGGGGACCTTGGGGAAATCTTAGTCCGTGATTCTTTTAGGCACTACTTGAGAAATGGTGCTCTGGTGTTTCAGGTGGAAACTGAAGACAAAAAAGGGAAGAAAGAAAACTGCATCCACTTTTTTTTTGTCTTTTTTCTAGGGCTGCACGTGGCATATGGAGGCTAGGGGTCTAATTGGAGTTGTAGCCGCCGGCCTACGCTACAGCCACAGCAACGCCAGATCCAAGCCATGTCTGTGACCTAAACCACAGCTCACGGCAATGCCCGATCCTTAACCCATTGAGCCAGGCCAGGGATTGAACCCCCAACCTCATGGTTTCTAGTCGGATTCGTTAACCACTGCACCACGAAAGGGAACTCCCTGAATCTGTATTTTAAGGGCAGTAGATCTGGACTGCTCTGTTTTAGCTTGGATATGCTGGCTGGTTTGTTTTCAGGCCTCCAAAGTCGTCTCCATCCCCCTCTCTTTGTCCTCGCTATCCCCACGCCCACCAGGCCACGCGATTGCTGGGAAGGAGAGAAACCAGGGTGTGAAGAGAATAACACGGGGCTGCTTCGCTGTGGCGGACGGGAAGCCTTCTGGAGGTGACCCGTGAGCCAAGACCTGAAGGACGAGAGCCAGTCTTGGAAAGAGAGGGGGGAAGAGCGTTTGGGGCCAGGACTTGAATATACACCAAGGCCTCAAGGCAGGAGTGGGCTGGACACGGAGAGAAGGGCACTGGAGGCAGTGCAGCTGCCTGGAGAACCGTGGGCCGTGGGCTGTGAGGTGACAGTGGGAGATCAGATTGGGCAAGGCTTTGGGCTGCGGCCCTGCTTTTTCAAGTGTGACAGGAAGAAAGCCGTATCTGTTGACTAGGGCGGCTGCGAAGAAGGACTGCAAACTCCTTGACTTTAAACACCATGAATCTGACTTCTCACAGTTTGAGAGGCCAGAAGTCGGAGATCAAAGTGTTGGCAGGACTGTTTCCTTCTAGAGGCTCTGAGCCAAAACCTGTTTGGTACCTCTCTCCTAGTGTCTAGTAGTTGCTGGCAACCCCTAGCATTCTGGGATTTGTAGACCCAGGGCTCCAGTGTCTGGCATGACCTGGCGTTCTCCCTGTGTGTCTTCACGTGGCCTTTTATAAGGACTTTAGTCACTGGCTTTCGGGCCCACTCACATCGAGTGTGACGTCATCTTAACTGCTCACAGCCGAGGGTCCAGGTGGACATAACTTTTGGGAGAGGGCACTGTTCAGTCCAACGGAGAATCCTTTGGCGGTTTTAGAGAGAGAAGGATTTATGCTTCAGGATTTACATTTCTACTTCAGGAAGACTGCTCTGGGATCACTGAGGCCTGAGAAGGGCTGGTTATCCGAGTGAGGACGGTGGGAGTGGCTGGGAAGTGGAGGGAGTCACTTGACCAGGAGGCCAGATGGGACATACTGATGGAGCAGCTGTGGGGGCCAGTGAGGAGGAGCTGGGTCCGAAAGGATGACTCCTGGGTCACAGCTCTTACACACTCCTGCTCCCCCTCCCCTGCCATCACCAGAATCCCTCCTCTGCTGGCCTGGCACTTGGGCCACAAGGCCTTGCTCTGCCTCTCCCGTGCCTGGCCTTACTCAGGATCCTTGTCCTCAGCCTCTGCCCCTTGTGATCGGTCCCCACCCAGCTGACCTGCCCCTCTCTCCGGGGAGCCTCCTGACCACCTAAGTCTGGCTCAGGGCCGCCCGGTCCTGCCCTGCTGGACGGCAGCCCTCAAAGGAAAGGAGCCTGACGACCCCATTCGGAGCTGAGCGCAGGGCCCAACTCTACCGGAGTTTGCGGAACTGTAGCTTGTGCTCAGGGACATGTGGGAGGAGCTTGGCTGCAGAGAGATCCTGAGGGTGTCCAGGGTTTTGAGGAAGTTAGTGCCGGTGTGCCCAGCAAGAGGCTCCCGTCCAGCCAGGTGTCTGCCCCTTGGGGAGGCGCTGACCACAGGAGAGCCTGTCGTTCACGGTCTAGGCCAGGGTGTGGCGTGCTGCTTAGGTGGTGTCCTGGCGCAGGCGTCCCGGGGTCTCCTTCCCAACTCGGCTCAGGGAGGAGAGGCGGAGGCCCATCCCAGCAGAGAGGCCTGACCGCAGCTACCCCCAGGCCAGGAGAAGTGGCGGTCACGACAACGGGCAGGGGCTCTGGAACCTAGAGGTCGTGCCCGGGCAGCTTAGGGACATGCAGACAGAGCCCAGCTGGAGGTGGACCCTGGGGGAAGCCAGGATTCCAGCTCAGCAGCTGCTGGAGACCCTGACCAAGCTGAAGGTAACGCAGAGCGAGACCGGGTCTGGGTGGGGAGGTGGGAGGTGCCCTGGGGGGTGCCGGTGAGGCATGGCCCCTGGTGGACAGGGAGCAACGCGGCCCATCCTTTGGGTGCTTCCAGACCAGCTGCAGGGTGGCCCCTGTCCCGTGAGCTGGTCTCCCAGGCCCTAAGAGTCTCTTCCCAGCTGGCCTCAGGGGCTGAGAGAGGCCCTGCCTCTTTCCCGGAGGAGCTCTGTCTCCAGCTGAGCGAA
Source organism: Catagonus wagneri (assembly GCA_004024745.2). Classification (NCBI taxonomy): domain Eukaryota; kingdom Metazoa; phylum Chordata; class Mammalia; order Artiodactyla; family Tayassuidae; genus Catagonus; species Catagonus wagneri. Next base: position 50,947,464 of record PVHT020004020.1, read on the forward strand.
GGTAGCCAAGTGCACGTGGGGCCTTGACCACAGTAGCCGTGGGCCTGGCTCAGAGCCCATGCGCAGGTGGACCCCAGTGTGTCAGGAGCTGCCTGTCCGCCCAGAACCGCTCTTGCCGGAGCTCTGTCTACTCATATACGGTCATTTGTGTGTCAGGATAGGAGGTGGTTTTTGTCCGAGTGCTTGTGGCTGAAGAGTTTCTTTGATGGGAAAAAGCCTTGGACAGGAGGCTGAGGGATGCACTTGGTGACCTCGCGAGACCCCAGCAGACCTTGGGTCCTTGTGTGTCCAGGGGAGACTTGGGCGATGGCACGGCTCAGCCAGGACGTTTAGGTTGAGAGGAGGAAGGCGGAGTCGCCAGCAGGTGCCGTCCCTGCCCACCCTGGCTCCGCCGGGGGCCACGGGCCCAAGCCTGGCTTACCCCGTGTTTTGGATCAGAGAACTGCACCTCTGGGCTGAGACGCATTCGGGGTCTGGGAATTGGTTCCTGGAGGTGCTGGGCACGTGAAGCAGCCGTGGCCCCCCAGAGCTGGGAGGTCAGCGGTGGTTGCCCTGAGTAAGGTGGCAAATCTCTCTTGTGTTTCCTCAGGTTAGAAATCTGTGCTACATGGTGACAAGGCGCGAGAGAACGAAACACGCCATCTGCAAGCTCCAGGAGCAGATATTCCACCTGCAGATGAAACTTATTGAACAGGATCTGTGTCGAGGTAGGCGCCTTCCCTGCCCGCTGGCCACCCCTCGTGTGCCTGCACTTAAGGGGCCAGGTCCCAGGGAGGATGTGTGTCTTCGGGGCCTTGTGGGGCACGCATGGGGTCGGGGCCACTGGCCCCCGCCCCTGCCCTCTGTGTCCAGATAGTAGGCCCAGGGTCTTAGGTACGTGCGGCTGGCTCGGAGGCAGAGGCTGGAATGTGGGCATCGGGCCTGCCTTCATTTGGGGAGCTTTCTGGTTCCCTGGGACTCTTAGGCAGGGCTGGGGCTGTAGTGGTTCAAGAGCAAATTGCACGTGAACGGGTACAAGCCAGAAGCCCCAGTGGCTCTGGCTGTTCCCAGGGCAGAAAGGGCCCGAGCCGGCGAGCTTCCCTGAGCCCCTATTTGCCAGTGTGTCGATTCTGAGGAAGGCAGCTGCCCGGAGATGTGTGTTCGTTCTCTCTGACCAGGTCTGACGGATTCAGACCCTGGGCCAGTAGTTTTTTTCCTCTGTCTTCTTATGTTCTCGCCATCGCATGTGTTTAATAGGTCTGGAAATCAAAGGTCACGGTAGCTTTGACGGTGACCCTACTGATTAGTTGTGGACATTGCCAGATAACAGGGCCCTTTCCTGGAGTCTTTACATGGTGAGGAGTCCATCGCTTTGCCCAGAAAATGGTGCTCTAATGTCGAATTAGGTGCAGCAAAAATAGCTGCATGGAGAGCGATTTTAAGCTAGGGGCTGTCACTGCTGGGTCTGGAGGAGAAGGAAGGGCCCTGGGCCACCACGGGAGTGAACAACTGAGGACCTGGTCCTGTCCCAGAGCTGAGCTGCCTTGAATGTGCTTAGGGATGACCACCCACTCTGGCCCCAGAAGCCAGCACTGCCAAGTACAGGTGCTGGGTCACAGTGGGTCCCGGCCTCGTAGAGTTCAGGGCTCACCAGGTCCTGCCATGTCTGTGGCAGCTTCCAGGCTCCCTCTCAGCTGCTGGTTCCTTTGGTGAGCGCTGAGTGTAGACAGGATGCTGAGCTCTGGGCTGGGCGCTGTGGGCACCCTGCCACGGACTCAGTGGACAGGTTCCCGACCCCGTAGAGCTCACCATCTGGAAAGACGAAGGAAAGTGGTGTCCAAGGGGCTGCAGTTGGTGCCTGTGCAGGGACAGAGGTGTCAGGGATGGCTTCATGGCGCTGGTGACGCCGGAACTTCTCAGGCTTCCTCACTCAAGGCTGCCACACACCCAGCTGTAAGAAGGCTGCACAGAGTGGCAAGGCAGTGTGGTGCCCTCGGGCACAGGATTCCAGAACCATGGTCAAGAGCCTGGAGGGTCCACGTGCCCAGACTGAACCTGGAGACATTTGCAGCTTCTAGGCCTGAGTGGCAGCATCGGGCCGCCTCTTGGTCAGGGCAGGGCATTTGGAAAGAGGACTTGTTTGCCTCCGCCCGAAGCTGGTGCCCTCAGTGTTGTGATGCTTGACCCCTGTGGTGGGACATGGGCTACAAGCATGTTGCTGAAGCCTGTCTGGCCAGAGTGCTGGGGAGGGTCTGTGGGGGCAGTGATACTCAGGCTGTGTGCTGACCCAGGGGAAGGACAGGACAAGGAAAGCCCCCACTGGGAACTAAGGGCCGGAGCTTGTATTGTTAGAGAAACTGGAAGGAAGCTGGCATGGCTACACCAGAGCAGAAGGAGAATGTCTGAAATGAGGGCTTGCCAGGGTCAGATACGCAAGGTTTTGTGCCCTTGGAAGAGCTCAGGCCATCGGGAGTGCAGGGGGTGCTCGAGAAGCCTCCCTCCAGCTTGTCCAGGCGCTGGTCCCGGGTGATCAGATGAGAAGGCGCAAGGCCTGGTCTGAGGTCTTACCTCAGAGCTGGGAAGGTTCCCGGAGCTGGGGCCACATTCTTCAACCTTCGCTTAAACTCTTACTCAGGAAACCCTCTAGCCTCTGGCAGAGAAGCTGGGAGGAGATTCCTGGCAGCTGGCCCACCTGCCCACACACCCCTCCCCTGTTCTGTCGTGGCCTCTGGCTCCCTAGACCTGTGTGGTCCTGGACTGAAAGCATGTGAGGGCCGAGTGTGCCCACGACTCTCCCCTCTGACCTCTAAAGCGGACCAGGAGACCAAGCAGGGGACTGCCCCGGAGGACCGACCACTGTGTCAGGACTGGAGCCCCAGCCTCTTGACTCCTCAGACAGTGTCCTGTCCTCCTTCACGTCCGGCTCTTTGGCTTGGCATTCTGGGCCCTGCTCTGTCCACTCACCTCCAGCCAGGCTGCCCACCCACCAGGACCCTGCCCTGAGATCTGTAGGCCCTGCCCAGACTGCAGTCCAGGTCCTGCGAGGCCGTCTTCCACCCCCCTCGTGGCCCTGTGCCACCCTCAAGGGCCGTTGCCCCTCTCTCGCACCCGACTGCTCGCCGGCCCGCTGGAGCCCCAGCGCTCCCAGGTCCCATGTGGCTCTGAGCCCAGGCCGCGGAGGCAGGGGTGGTACACTGGAGGCCGAGGTGCTGGGTGATGGAGGGCTCGGGACGCCACGCAGTGGTCCCAGTGCTGGCCAGGCGGCCGGGGTAACCATCTGCCTTCTGCTCCCTCTTCCCCGACACAGAGCGGTCTGGGAGCAGAGCCAAGGGCAAGAGGAGCGACTCGAAAAGGAAAGGCCGCGAGGGCCTGAAGGGCAGCCCCGAGAAGAAAGAGAAAGTGAAGGCAGGGTCCGACTCAGTCCTGGGGCAGCTTGGTGAGTGAGTGGCCGTGCTGGCCTGGCACACACGGCCAAGCTCATAGCGTCACTCCACTTGCTGCTCCCCACCAAAGGCCACCAGGCCACCAGCATCGCTGCCATGGCGGGGGAGGGCCAAGAGGGCTAGGCCAGGTACGCCCACCTTCCAGCCATGGAAGAGACTAGGGTGTCAGAGCCCCATCCCGTGTCCCTAAAGGCCCCTTTTGTAGACTGGAAGCCAGGCCCAGGAGCTCAGGGACCTCTAGGCCATCAGGAACCAGTGCCACGCAGGGAGGTGAGGGCCTGCCACGATCCTCTGTCCTGGTCCCTCTCTGCCTGCATATTCTCAAATGGGCCCTCTTTTCAGTCCCAGCAAATCTTCCCGGAGCCACTCAGAAAGACCCAAAGGAGTGGGCCTGGCCCAGCCCATCTCATGGTCACAGGCCCCTTTCCTGCTGCCCTGTTAGTAGGCATAGCAGCCCTAGAGGGACTCGTGGCCTTGGGCTTTGTCTCCTAGGATGTAGGATGTCACCTCTAGGGTACCTCTCAGGGGTGCAGTAGGGTCGCCTCATCTCCAGCACAGAAGCCCCAAGACATCTTTTATTTTTCTCAGTCTCAGGAAGGGGACAACTTGGTATGTGTTCCAGCTGCCCCCTCCCCAGGCCTCAGTTAAAGGAGGAAGGGCCCATAGCTAGTTAGCGCTGGCTTTAACATCCAAAAGGGACCTCCCGCCCAGACCTACCTTGATGTTCCTTCCTTTCCTGCCTGACTCACTTAGCCAAGTTCCCTGTTCCGGAAGCTCTGGGAAACTGCAGTCGTAAAAAGTCTGACGCCCCCTGGTGGCCTGAGGGCGCTTTTGTCCACGGTTCTGTGTCCTTATGCCCCCAGGACGTGGCCCGGTGGGTAGGGCTGGGTGTGCACCTGTGCGGTCTCCAAGGGCCCTCTCACAGTTTAATGCCCTGCTGTTGCCACTTGGAAATTCGTATCAGTTTCTGAGCTAGTGCTTTCACTCTGCACGCTGTTCCTCAAGCTCTAAAGCCAGTCGCAGGAGCAGGGCGTCCTCCTGGGGGCAGGGCTCTTTGGTGTAGACCCTGCATTCTGGTGGTGTCGGTAGGAGGGATGGATGGACGAAACAAGACAACTGGGTCTGGCACAGAGGGAAAGAAGGAGGACGATGTGCAGGGGAGGATGGGGACTTCCTGCAAGGGCGGGGGACGCACCTACTGGCTTGTCACCGGCCCCCTCTCCCGTCTCCCCCGCCAGGCCTGTCCACCTCATTCCCCATCGACGGCGCCTTCTTCAACAGCTGGCTGGCGCAGTCAGTGCAGATCACGGCCGAGAACATGGCCATGAGCGAGTGGTCGCTAAACAACGGGCACCGCGAGGACCCCGCTCCGGGGCTGCTGTCGGAAGAGCTGCTGCAGGACGAGGAGACGCTGCTGAGCTTCATGCGGGACCCCTCACTGCGACCCGGTGACCCTGCCAGGAAGGCCCGTGGCCGCGCCCGCCTGCCTCCCAAGAAGAAACTGCCACAGGACGGGCCCGGTTCACGGACGACTCCAGACAAACCCCTCAAGAAGCCCTGGGGCCAGGACGCTGGCAGCGGCAAGGGGGGTCAGGGGCCACCCGCCAGGAAGCCGCCACGGCGAACACCTTCTCACCTGCCGTCCAGTCCTACGGCCGGAGACTGTCCCATCCCAGCAGCTCCCGAGAGACCCCCGCCGCTGGCCCCGGAGACCCCGGACGAGGCAGCCCCCACGGCTCCCGACTCGAATGTCCAAGTGCCTGGCCCTACAGCAAGCCCCAAACCCTCGGGCCGGCTCAGGCCACCCCGCGAGAGCAAGGGAACCCGGAGGTCACCGGGTGCCAGGCCCGATGCCGGGGCAGGACCGCCTTCTGCTGTGGCCGAGAGGCCAAAGGTCAGCCTCCACTTTGACACTGAGACTGACGGCTACTTCTCTGATGGGGAGATGAGCGACTCAGACGCGGAGGCCGAGGACAGCGAGGTGCGGCGGGGACCCCGGGAAGCAGGGGCTGAGGAGGTGGTCCGCATGGGGGTGCTGGCCTCCTAAGTCACCCCTGCCCCTGTCCTGGTCCCCCACGAGGCCTCAGCCCAGTCACAACTGCCATTTCCAATCTCTGCTGAGTGTCTCAGGCCCTCGAGGCTGCCACTCTGCTGTGGTTTTATTTTTAATAGAGAGAGAGTTTTGAATTCCACACTATTGTCTTTCCTCTGTGCTGGCCTAGGACATCAGGATTCTTTCCCCGGCTCTGGCCACAGGGGCCACACCAGGTCCTGTGCCCCATTCCTGCTGCGGCCGCATCCCCGCCCGGGCCGCGCAGCACCACTGGGTGACACAGACTCGTTTGGGCATTATTTCCTGGCATGTGGGCCAGCCCAGGGCCTGCCCCGCCTTGCCCCCACATCCCACTGGGGTCCATCTGGGGGGTCCTGCTGCATTCCACCGATCCCCAAGGAAGTTGAATAAGTGATACCTGGCCAGAGTCTACTCAGTCACAAGCACAAGGAGCTTATACGAGAAAGCACTGAGGGGGCGCGGAGGGCCCGCTGGAACCACAGCCGTTCTGATCAACCCACATCATCTGAGGCCTGCCCGCCCACCCCGCCACCCTCCGCCCCCTTGCTGCTCTGCCCCTGCCAGTGCCCAGCCCGGCAGCTCTGGGCAGGGCTTCCCAGAACCCCTCCTGAGCTGTGCCATTTTCTCAGGGGACTCCCGGACGGCCAGCCGCCAGTGCCGGCAGCGGCGGAGGGCTGCGAGGGAGGGCCAGTGCCCGGCCGGGGGTGGGGGGCGCGGGGCTCGGAATCGCCCACTGCAGAGGATCTCTCTGGGGCAGCACCAACTTCCTTCCTTCCTTCGGGGCCAGTCTCGGCGGAGGTCTGCTCCCTCCCAGACAGCTGACCGGACCAGACCGTTTGCCTTTTCGAGTTTCCCAGTCCTGTTAAGAGATGAGCTTCTTCCTCGGTTCCTTTTGGAAACTCCTCCTTCCAACAAGCAGTGGGATCCCGGGGCCCGGGCTGGTCGGTGAGGCCCTACTGGGGCTGTTTTAAGTCTTGCTGGATCTTCCTGGTTCCTGCCCCTCCCCTGTTCCCACCCCCAGCCTTAACCCCGTCCCGGCCGTGCCCTCCTCCCCACTCCCACCGGCACTGTTCTGCCTTCCCCGCCCCACCCTCCAGGTTCCAGGTAGCAGTTCTGAAAAGTTTTGTTGGAGTGGCCCCAGGGTGATAGCTCAGGGAACAAAGGAATTCCGTGAAAACTTGTTCTTTTTCTTTTATGAATTACTCCTGGGTCACTTCTGCCACTGGTAAAGCCAGGACTTCTCCAACAAGAACCTTGCAAAAGTCCAGTGAATCAGTCGAATCATTCTGTGGATGCCAAAGAATATTTTGACCATAATACAGCACAGCCTGGACCTGACACCTTCACTTGGACTCTTTTTTTAAATGGCGTTCTTTAGCACCCGAGTCTAGAAACATGTTCATTGCACACACCCAAGGAGGTGAGCCTGGCTCTTGGACGAGGATGCTGTTCTGCTGCTCAACGGTTGGATCCGGGAACCTGGTGGCGGATCTCAGGTCCTGGGCTGGGCCCACTGCGCGCGCTCTGAAACTCTGAGACGCACCTCGGGGAGGAGACCGATGGCGCGACCAGCGAGGCGGAAGTCCCTCCATGGGGTCCCCCCAACGCGGCCCACAAAGCGCAAATGAGCGGGACGGGGAGCACCTTGACCACCCCGTCCCCCAACTCCAAACTTTCAAGGTACGACAGTGGCATGGTCATTGACACTCCAGTTTCATGTGAATTTTATCAAAACAGGAAACAAAGATAATGACTAAGTTGAAAGGGTGGGACAAATCTGTCCATTCAGAGCAGACTCTGGGGTGGGCGTCAAGGACTCTGGGCGCTGGGACGGCACAAGCTGCTGCGTGGAGGTGAGTCTGCCTGCCTTGGTCGCCGCGGCCAGTGCATTGTCAGCAGCAGCGTCCCAACCCCATTCTCTGTTTACTGCCTTTGAACAGACCCCCTTCCCTCCCCGTGCTTTGGGTCACCTTGGGTCACAACCTTGTCTGCTGGGTGGCCCAGTCTGACCTCACAGGAAGCAAAGGGATGAGCTTTAAAGAACAACCAAACTCTGCCGAGGGTCCGGGGGTGCCAGGAACTGCTCAAGTCCAGCAGGCTCTGCACTCGCCCCCTAACCCCTCACCCATTTGAAGCGGGATCCGGGCTCCCTGGGGGTGGAGGCGAGAAGGGAGCCAGCGTGGGAGGGTAGTGGGTCTGGCCAGGTGGCCGCCACTCTTCCAGGGCTTCCGCTCAAGCTGGCCTCTGGATTCCGACCGTCTTCTCTACTGGCTCTTGCTTTGGACTGAAGTATACTTGGAGCCCATGTCCTATGTGGAACCCAGGTGTCTGTAAGGCTGGCTCTTGGGCGTCTCCCGGGCCAGGCCTTAGAACTGTCCCTGCCAGGCAGCTGTCCACTCCAGGATGCCTGCCAGGGTGCAGAGAGGCCAGCTCCCATGGCTGGCCTTTCTGCCACTAGCCTCAGCCCCTTCGCTCTTTTTCCTGCCTATCAGCCACCGTGTAGGTGGCTCTGCGGCCTCAGAGGTTAAGGTGGGAAGCTGGGAAGAAGGCAGAAGGTCTTTTCCAGAGCAGAGGCTGAGGCAGGTCTTTCACTGCCCACATCGCCCACACTCACTGGCCCTCCTCAGGGAGGGGGACGCTGCCGTGGACTCGTCCCGGCTGCCATGGCCGTTCTCCCAGCCCCCTGCCCACCTCCCTCATCACAGTGAGAAAGGATAATGTGCAAGGAAAGTATTTTTATGGGTCACAAATGTATTTTAGAACAGGTAAGGAGAAGAAAGCTAGAAGGGTTTATTTTCTTAAATGAGCTCTGACTTGGTGACGGTGTGTGAGCATTTGCAGCGTAAAGGTCTCGGGTTCCTTGGAAAAGCCACCCAGGTTTCCAGACGTGGGTGTGGGACTGTGGGTGTGTGTGGGTGTGTGCCAGGGCACGTCTCGTGTGTCCCTGTGCATGCGTGTCTGTGTGTGTCATGTACGGCACGCTATGGGATTTGCTGGGCGATTCCTGGAGAATCAAGTGCCCAAGTCTAACAGACGCTGGCAGCAGCTGGACTTGGCATTTCCTTGCTCACTGCCAGACGTGGCCAACCTCTGCCCATACTCGAAGCTCTGCAGAATGGTCTGGATGCCTGTAGCCAGGCCCCTTGGGAGGCCAATTCCATGCCCCTGGCCTGGCTGGCCACATTGGTCAAGGAGCCAGGGCTGGAGCCTGGAACCTACGGTTGTTCTTTAAGGCGCTTCCTGCCGCCTTGTCTTAGAGGCAGAACACTCTGTGCTCCACATGGGCTCGGGGTGGCGGGGAGGGGGGGTGATATGAATGTCACAGGAGGAGACACCTTCTGTCTTTGTTTCAAAGAAAGTGATGTGCCATTTGTTAATATACAAGAGAAATACTGAAAATATATTGAAAAGAGCAATTTTAAATTATTTTTGGCTTATGTTGCAATATTTATTTTCTTGTATTAGAAAAGATTCCTTTGTAGAGAAAAATGTATTTTTCATTAACGCAAAGACCTATTTCTCCTTTTTGTACATTGTCCGTGTTCGCCACCCCTAATGAGCAATAGAATGTATGGCCGCCGTGGGGCGGCCAGTACCACGTGCCCTGCATGATTCTGTGTTGCTGCTGCTGCGTAGCTCCCGGTCCCATCCTGTCCTGCTCACTCATGGGGGTCTCCCGAGCCCAGCCCCCACCAGGGCCTGTGTCTTCAGGACGCCTCTGCACCCCTCGTGTGTTGGCAAACGCAGTTAATAAAGCAATGTTTTCTGTGCTGGCTGGTGTGAGGCTCCATTGCGTCGCGTGGGGTGGGGGGTGCTCAGTGAAACCGAGCGGTCCCTCCATCGGGAAAGGGTTTTTGCCCCGGCTTGTTTACACCCTGTTTCCTGAGCACTTATCCCGGCCAGGCTCTGCAAAGTGTGGGGAAAGTGGCCTCCATCTCTGCTCTGGGGGAGCTCAGAGCCCAGGGGGGACACAACTGGGGACCTGGGAGGTGCTATGGAGGCCTGGCCCATTGGGCGGAGGTCGGGGGCGGGGCGCTCAGGAAGGGTATCTATTTGTCCGTGCTTTCATCTGTGCGTCCGATTGACAGTAAGCCTACAACCACGCGTCTGCCAGTGGGCTTGGTCACGCACTGTAGATGTCCGCAGGACCCTGCCCTCCCAGAGCTTCCAGGCAACGTGAACTTGAAGAAGAGCTAGTTGCTTGCCTGAGGGAGCTGGATGGGAGGAAGGAACAACAGCACTTTGGGTGAAGACTCTTTGTGTGCCAAGACGGAACAAGCCGTGTGGGAAAGGATCCTGAACCACTTCTGAGAGCCCAAGGGGAGGTTGTGTGGAAAGGGGTTTGAATTGAGACTCAAGGCATCTAGCTTCTGGGACCACTGACTCAGTGGTTGACCACCGTGAAGTGTCCCCTTTCCTCACTGGTGTAACAGCAGGTAAGTCCCCAAGGGCACCCCGGGATCTGAAGCTGTGGGTTTCCACAGTGCACAAGGTGTAGGTCAACCTGTGCGTGTGCTTTGAACACCTGTGGAGGGAGGTGTCCCTTACTGAGGGGCCACAGTCCTGCTACGGGGACCAGGGAACCCCCACAGAGGTGTGTGTGTGTTCTCCAGGGCATTCAGCTGATGGTGAGAAGGGCTCACTCAGCTGCGGAGTCAGCACAGGATGCTGGTAGATCAGCCAGGGGCTCAGGGACTCCTGGGTGGCCAGCCCCGCTAGCTGTGGTCTGGGGCTGTCAGCTCTCTGGGCGGCTGCCCTGAGCTCCCCAGCCTCTCCCTCCTCCCACTTCCGCCCACAGCAAGGCCCACTTGGCCACAGTGTTCCAGAAGTAGGAGGACCCCTCCCCAGGCCCCGCAAGGCCTGCAACTGCAATGCTGCCCCAGCCATAACTGGGGCAGGACTGGTCAAGATCCCTGAGTCTGAAACAGCAATGTGCAATAGAAATAAATGAAATTTCAGTAGCCACATTTTTTTTTGCTTTTTTAGGGTCATACCGCTGCATATAGAAGTTCTCAGGCCAGGGGTCTAATCGGAGCTGTAGCTCATGACAACGCCGGATCCTTAACCCACTGAGCGATGCCAGGGATCGAACCAGCAACCTCATGGTTCTTCGTTGGATTCGGTAACCACTGAGCCAAGACGGGAACTCCCCAGTAGCCACATTTTTACCAAGTAAAAAGAAATAGGTTAGATGAATTAGAATAACATTTTATTTAATCCATTCTATCCAAAACATGATCACTTGAACGTGTAATCAATATGAAAAAATTACCAGGGAGCCAAGGGCACAGGAATCCGAAGACAGGCCAGGGGCGGGCACTTCCCCGGACACGCCCCGCTCCGTGCGCGTGCACGCGCTGATTCAGCACGCGCGCGCCGGGCGCCGCCGAGGACGCGGGAAGACCACGTGCCCCAACGCAGAGACCGGGCGAGTGTGGGAGACGGACTTTAGTCCCACAGCCCCAAAGCAACGTGCAATTACACACGGACAGCGCGGCAGGTGAGTGAACGCTGACGGGAGGGAGTCTCCTCCGCCCACCCTGAACTTTCCTCGTTCCGGAAACTCCTACAACGTGAGGTCTCGGGCGCCATCTGCTGCTCAGCCTCGGTGCCTCCAGCTCCAGGTCCCGAGGCCCACAGGGCCAGCCCTGCGCCCCAGCCTCGGCACTCCAGCCCTCCTCGTCCCCTACACGCCAGTGGCTGTCTCTCCGTGGTGAGCCTTCAGGAACGGGGAGGTGGTTAAGGACAAGAGACCTCCTGGGAGAATAAAGTCTGCTGAGGGCCCACCCTGTGGTGGGAGGGGGGTTGGGCGGAGGCCCTGGAGACCCAGGCCCTGCCTTCCCTGAACCCTGGAGGGTTCAGGTAGGAGCTGGCCCCTGCCCCTCCTACCGCACTCTGTGCCCACAGCTGCCAGAGGAGGCAGCGAACGCCCGTTCTTGGAGATGAAGGCTCGCGACTCCCAGAGGCGCAGTCGAACCAGGATGGAGGTTCCTCTAAGTGGTCCCCTTCACAGAAGACCCCCGCATTTCAGCCGCACCTGGCCAGGCTCTTCAGGGCATCCATGAAAGCCACCACCTTCCTGCTGAGCAAGCCCTAGCCTTGCACTCTTGGTTCCCCTGGTGACAGGCACAGCAGAAGGACATGAGGCAGGGTTCCCCGTCGTGGCGCAGCGGAAACAAATCCGACTAGGAACCATGAGCTTGCGGCTTCCTGACCTGGCTTCGCTCAGTGGGTTGAGGATCTGGTGAGCTGTGGTGTAGGTCGCAGAGGCGGCTCAGATCTGGTGTTGCTGTGGCTGTGGTGTAGGCCGGCGGCTCTCGCTCCAGTTGGACCCCTACCCTGGGAACCTCCATATGCTGCGAGTGCGGCCCTAAAAAGACAAAGAAAAAAAAAACGAAGAAGGACATGAGGCTTCATCACCGTCAACTGGGAGTTGCTCGACAAAGGAAAAGGAGGTCTTAAAGATTTTAGGGCAGCCTTTGGGGTTCAGGCAGACTTGCTGCCAAGAGTCAAAGGGAGGGAGGAAAGGAGGGAGAACCAGTCAAACAGATGACTTAGGAGTCAAGTTTAGTGTAGCTGGGTGGTGCTCGACACCCAGTGCTCCACGTCAGTCCAGAAGCATCCACACCGGCTTGTTCTGAAGGGACCTGGTCGGGACACAGAGGCCCTGGTGCTGGCTGGTGAGGGGGAGCTTCAGTGGGTGGCAGGCGGGGTTGTCAGACTTAGCAAATAGAAATACAGGCCACGGAGTGCCCGTCGTGGCTCAGTGGTTAACGAATCCGACTAAGAACCATGAGGTTGCGGGTTCGATCCCTGGACTTGCTCAGTGGGTTAAGGATCTGGCGTTGCCATGAGCTGTGGTGTAGGTTGCAGATGCGGCTCGGATCCTGTGTTGCTGTGGCGAAGGCTGGCGGCTACAGTTCCTGTTAGACCCCTAGCCTGGGAACCTCCATATGCTGCACGTGCGGCTCTAGATAAAGGCAAAAAGACCAAAAAAAAAAAAAAAAGCAATACAGGCCACACCGTGAAATTATAATTTCAGACAAATGATGAATACTTCCTTAGTCTAAGCTTGTTCCAAATATCTCATCCTGTATTTTCCCTCGCAGTCCTGATGGGAGGTCAGGCTTTCTCCACTCCAGCTGCGTGCCCGGCAGAGGGTTGGTGCTGGCCAGGGATCAATCGCAGTGTATACACTGGAGCAGATTCTGACAGTCCCACCATATTCACCTGGCAGTGCAAGGGCAATGGAAAGAGGCTGTAGCCAGGGAGCAGGACACAGAGAACCCAGCCTGTGCCTGGGTTACGGTGCTGCAGCCCCCATGCATCCCACATCCCAACCCAAGGTTGCCTACAACTCCGAGGTGTCCTGGAAGGGTCCCTGCTCCTGAGAGCTCCTTGAGGCCCATGGCCCATTTGCTTGCTGACTCAGGTCAGCATCTAAAGAGTTCGCGTTGGTTGCAGCACCATTCGCTATAGCCGAGGGTTGGAAACACTCCGGCTGTGAGCAGACAAAGAAAATGTGGTCCATTCATGCAGTCTTGCAGAGGAAGGAAATTCTGACACGTGCTCCAGTATGGATGAACCATGAACACATGATGCTAAGTGAAATAAACCAGTCACAAAAACACACATACTACAAGCTTCCACTGATAGGAGGTATGTAGTCAAACTCACAGAAACAGGAAATGGAGCGGTGGCTGCCAGGAGCTGCGGGCGGAGGAGGTAGGTAGTTGCAGAGGCAGAGTGGGGGTTCCGGGGATCTGGTGCATAGCTGTGTGTGCGTGCGCGGTTGACAATATCACAGTGCACATTTGGAAAGTGTTGGGAGGGTAAACCTGAGGTTATGTGTTTTTTAGCCACAATTTTTTTTTGTTTTTAAAGAATACTGTATATATTGGCGTCCTGTTATGGCTCAGCTGTAGTGAACCCAACTAGCATCCATGAGGACGCAGAGTTTGATCCCTGGCCCTGCTCAGTGGGTTAAGATTTCAGTATTGCCATGAGCTGTGGTGTATGTCGAAGACCTTGGATCCCCAGTTGCTGTGGCTGAGGCATAGGCCAACAGCTGCAGCTCCGATTCGACCCCTGGCCTGGGAACTTCCATATGCTGCAAGTGTGGCCATTAAAACTTTTTTCTAAAAATTTAAAAAATGCAGAAAGTATTCACATGGGCCTCTCTGCCTTTCCTGGGCACCTATGACTTCCTTGGGTCCCTCAACTCAAACTCGAAGCTTTTTTTTTTTTTTTTGGTCTTTTTTTTTGTCCTTTTAGGGCCGCACCCGTGCCATGTGGAGTTTCCCAGGCTAAGGGTCCAATAGGAGCTGTAGCCGCTGGCCTATGCCACAGCCACAGCCACAGTCACATGGGTTCCAAGCCGCGTCTGTGACCTACACCACAGCTCATGGCAACACCAGATCCTCAATCCACTGAGCGAGGCCAGGGATCAAACCCGCAACCTCAGGGTTCCTAGTTGGATTTGTTTCTGCTGCGCCACAACGGGAACTCCTCAAAGCTTCTTTTGATTATCCTTAGTCCCGTCCCCCAAAGTTTTTGAGGAGCGCTCTGAGGGAATAGGGCTGGCCCAGGATGAGGAGACGAGGGTTCTAGTCTTCTCTCTGCTCTTAACTTGGTGTACCTCGGTTTTCCCATCTGTGAAATGGGAGAAGAGGTTGTATATGTTGTTTTCTCTAGCTCCTGGTGGGGGGTGTTCTTTGTCAAAGGACGTGGCCAGTGAGGGTCAAGTGCGAGCCTGCCGGGGCCCTTCATTTCACCTGAAGGCCAGCTGGGTTAGGTGGCGCTGGCTGGCAGAGGGGGCCGCCTGAGGCTCCCGACTGGACTTGGGCAGAGCAAGGGCAGGAGGGAGCGTGGGGCCTTCCCACAGTCAGAATGCCGTTGTGGCCACTGATTCACCTGTCACCAGCGGAGGGGTCACTAGGAGCATAGCATTAGCTGGAGGCGGGATTGTGAGGTGACAGACACCTCTTGGTGTGTTGGGGACGGTGACAGGCACTAAGCCGGGCTGCAGGCGCTGGAAGGAAGCGGGGGCGCCCTCCTCCAGGCTTGGGAATAGGGTGGGGGACTTGGGCGAGAGCAGTTCTGGGGTGGGCTTGCCCACGTCTAGGAGTCTGCGTTTGCTGGGCCATTCCCCTTCTCCCTCCACCCTCAGCCTTAGATACGTGCGGCCGTTCAGGCCCAGAGAATTCACTTGTGTACGCACCAGGAAGGAGAAAGCAATGAGACATGAATTCTCCTGGGCCTCAGGGTAAATTAGGGGGAGGATTAGGGACTCAGGTTTGGCCCTTTCTGGGCCTCGGTTTCTTCATCTGTTAAATGAGGGGGAGAGGAGCTCCCGTTGTGGCACAGCGGAAAGGAATCTGACTAGTATCCATGAGGACGCAGATTCGATCCCTGGCCTTGCTCAGTGGGTTAAGGATCTGCCGTGAGCTGTGGTGTAGGTCGAGGCTCAGATCTGAGTGGCTGTGGCTGTGGCGTAGGCCGGTGGCTGCAGCTCTGATTTGACCCCTAGTCTGGGGACTTCCATATGCCATGGCTGTGGCCCTAAAGAGACAAAAAAAAAAAAAAAATGAGTGGGAGAGTTCCTGCTAGGCCCAGCTCCTGCTGAGAGCCCCAGAGTGGGCAAGGACGTGAGGGGAGCAGAGCGAGGAGCCACTGAAGGGGAGTGGAGGCAGAGGGCGCTCTGACCCTGGTTGACTGACCAGAGGGATTTGCTCACTAACTCCCTCTTCCGGGAACCTGATCCGGTGCAGCCCTTTGGTGTACAGATGCTCAGGGACCTCCCCCTCGCTCAGCCAGGCCCACGGTGGCGTGGGAGCGGGGCGGGCACTGGCCCCGTGGGCTCACCGGGTAGAGGCTGGGGCAGGGCTGCCCAAGGCCCTGGCACTCATCTGGGAAGCCCGTGTCAATCAGCTGCCTGGGGCCTGGCCCGCCTTTCCCCCATTTGGGGTTCCTGGGTGGCCATCCCGGACACCTGAAACCTTGTAACCCAGGAGCCTGGAGGTAGCTGAATTCCTCCTTTGTGGGGGTGTCCCCCCCCTTCTTCGCAAAGAAGGAACATTCCATTGCTAAGGACTGAATGTTGTAATCAACATGAAACTCAAAGAGCACCAGGGTTTGCAGGAGAAGCCACGGGAGAAAAGTGACTCAGCAAAATAAACCTTCAGCTGTGGAGATTCTGAACTGCTATTCTGGGGCGCTGGGTGACTGCCTGGTTCTGGTGACAGGTGCTTGGTATACAAAGCATGGCCTCCCACCTGCCAGTCCTAATAGTCAAGCTCATCAGCTTAGGAAAGGAAGCCGGGGAAGCTGCGGGGGGCCCGGCTCTTAGCTGCCTCATCCATCCTAAGACCCGTAAGTGGGCTTATGTCAGGGGGGGAGCAGTGTGCCCTGTAGGGACACCAGGAACCAGAGAGGATGCTCAAATCTTAGGGACCCCTCTGCCCTCCCAGAGCAAGTCCTTCTGACTGAGAAAGGCTATGAGACCAGCACCAACCTACACCATCAATCCTGGTGCCACCCACCCCCCGCCCTCATCTAAGGAGCCTCACCTGAGTGACAGAACCTCAGGGTTTGGGGGTGAAAGCTCATCTTGCCATGGCCTTCTCCAGGACAGCCTCTGAATTCTGGTGACAGAGAGCCTGTCATTGTATAAGCAACTCACTGCTAAGCCCTCCGTGTTGAACTTAAAAGGTCCTCCTTAAGTTCAACTGTAATTAATCGCCCTGAAACTTGATGTTTCTGTTCACAGGTTGTCCTAAGCCCTGGAGCCACGGAGGTCAAGTCCAGTCCAGTGGTCACCGAGCAGCCCTTGGGCTGTGCGACTTAGGAGACTTTTCAAGTTCAGGACATTCCTACGGGATTAGGAGGCAGGGTATGCTTCTCCTTCAGTCCCAAGACGCATCTTCTCCTTGCCAGATGGGACGGCCTTACAAGGAGCAGGCGAAGCCAGTCCCAGGTAAGAGGTTTTGGGGTGGGGGGCGCGTCAGAGAAGGGCGGATGCAGCCTAACTCCCCCTCCCAGCAGTATCCCCAGTAAGCCTGCAGCCCCCACCCTGTAGGTTGGTAACACCTGCTGTGTCAGCCGCTTCAGCTTGTGTTTTAGTTTGATCTGAAACCTGCATCTCCCCCCTCGTCAGCGCCACACGTCCTGGTGCACATGCTCTGCCATCAGGACGGCATCCTGAAAAGGACACACGTCTATCCAGATGTTCCCAACTTCAAAGAGAGTGTCCAAGTTCCCATCGTGGCTCAGTGGAAAGGAGTCTGACTAGTATTTATGAGGATACAGGTTGGATCCCCGGCCTCGCTCAGTGGGTTAACGATCCGGCGTTGCCGTGAGCTGTGGTGTAGGTCGCAGACACGGCTGGGATTTGGTGCTGCTGTGGCTGTGGTGTGGACGAGCAGCTGTAGCTCCGATTCGAGCCCTAGCCTGGGAACCTCCACATGCCGCGGGTGCAAAAAAGCAAACTGTGTCCAGATCCTGCTCTCTTGGTCCCATGAGCAGACTGTCTTAGTGGATCCCGTGCTCCTATCTGGGGTTGGAAAACATGGTCACACATGAATAAAATGTTGGTTCTGGGAGTTCCCATCGTGGTGCAGCGGCTAACAAATCCAACTAGGAACCATGAGGTTGTGGGTTCAATCCCTAGCCTTGCTTAATGGGTTAATGGTCCGGCGTTGCCGTGAGCCGTGGTGTAGGTCACAGATGCGGCTCGGATCTGGCGTTGCTCCAGCTGTGGTGTAGGCCGGCAGCTGCAGCTCCAATTCGACCCCTAGCCTAGGAACCTCCATATGCCACGGGTGCGGCCCTAAAAAGCAAAAAAAAAAAAAAAAAAAAAAAAAAAAAAAAAAATTGTTGGTTTTGGAATCGGGACTAGAAGTAGCCTACTTGTCGTGACAGGTGAGGAGCACGTCGAAAGATGGGCAAGAGCAGCGCGGCTCATGTCTCCTCCTCCCTCAGGCCTCGTGCTCTCCTCCTCCGCTCCACTCCGGCTCCTCATACCCTCCGCACCGCCCCTCTTCGGGCTCTGCGCTCTACCAGCCCGCCTCGCAGTGCGTCCTTCGCTCCCTTGCGTCCCCTTAGACTGTGCTTTCTCACTCCCTCTCCACCAGCTTGTACTCCTAAAGATTTGGCTCTGGTGCCCCCTTTCTAGAAAGCTAATGGTGTTTGGGGACATTTCCTTTTTTTTTTTGCTTTTTTGCTTTTTAGGGCCACACTGGTGGCATATGGAGGTTTCCAGGCTAGGAGTTGAATTGGAGCTGCAGCTACTGGCCTGTGCCACAGCCACAGCCACTCAGAATCCGAGCTGCATCTGTGACCTACGCCCCAGCTCACGGCACCGCCTGATCCCTGACCCACTGAGCGAGGCCAGGGATTGAAGCCGCATCCTCATGGATACTAGTCGGGTTCGTTTCCACTGCGCCACAACAGGAGCTCCCGGCTTTTCGTTTTTTTCCTTCTGAAACGGTGCCTTGGGCACGTCTCCACCCATTTTGCATCATCCGGTGCCAGCTCCCAGCAGGCAGGTGCTGAGGAGATGCCTGCTGACTGGAGGAAAGGCAGACAGGAAAGCAAGGCCAGGTGCCTGAACCTGAATCCAGCGCCAGCACGATACTTGAAAAATGCTAGTGGTTTCCCCTAGGTGGGGTTCTGGGTGGGTGAGAGACAAAAAGAGAACCCGGTGACTAGGAATCTTGCCTTCTGCTTTGCCCAGCCCAACTGTGGCACAGGGAGCAGTGGCCAGAGGCCGACTGCTTAGCAGGTGATCAGATGGGTCACACTGTTACTCCAAGGAGGGAAGCAGATTAAGGTCCCAGGGACTCCAGAGGGGGTCCCGTCCCCCAGCCACCTGACTGCGAGAGGACTGATTCTGAGCCTGGCCCCCAATGGAAACTCAGCTGGAGAAAAACTCTGGACTGTTCTCTAAATAGCTTTGTGCTGCTGTCACCTGCTGCCGGGAGTTGGGAGAGAAGGCAGCACTGTGTGGTTTCCCCCAGGAGCTGTTACAGCCATGTCGTCAGGCAGTGGAGACCCGAGTTGTAAACAAGCTTCCACCTGCTTGGCCTCTGTAGGGCCCAGAACAGGACCGGGACGCTCCTGTCCTACCCTTTACCCAGAGGGGGCTCTTGGCCATTGGGATCTCAAAAGCCAAGTCCCCGGCATGACGGAAGGCTCACTTGCTTTTCTCCAGACTGCAGGCGATCTGGTGTGGCGTCCCAACCAGGAGCTGGGCCTGGAAACCGCTCCCCCAACCACCCCCGGGCTGAGAGAGCCCGAACACTGGTGCTGTAATGTGGCCGTGTTTACAGTCTCTCTTGGTTCCTAGGTTTTGCTAATCCCAGATGAACTTGGACTGTTAGTCTACTGATGAATTTCGCATTCAGTTCAAGAACGCATTTTAGCTCAAGAAAGCGGCGAACAGTGGAAATGAATCTGACTAGTAACCAGAAGGTGGTGGGTTCAGTTCCTGGTCTCGCTTGGAAGGTTAAGGATGCATCATTGCAATTAGCTGTGGTATAGGCTGGCAGCTGTAGCTTCTATTCAACCCCTAGCCTGGGAACTAGGCGGGTGCGGCCTTAAAAAGCAAAAATGAAAACAAAACAAAACAAAAAAACCCCACAAAGAAAGCAGTGAACAAAAATCTCCATTTTGACCCCCGTGTTTCTCTCCATCCACCTGTACCTTGCCTCCAATTATTCCTTCCCCTTCTGTCCTTTCAACAGCCGTGAAACATGACACCTGTGAAGCCATGGACTGGAGGACTATGGCGTTGACCCAGCCCTTTCATAGGACCAAGTAGGAGAGCTCTTCAGTAGTGCTCTACTGCAGTGGCGTGGTGCCATCCCTGAAGTCTGGGTGACTTTAATAACCATGTTAAATTGTTCACCATAATGTCCCAAGTCAAAATCCACATTCCAAACCAAGCCTTCCTTTGTTTACCAAATAATAGCCAGAAAATTATTGAGCCTGGATATCTAATTTTATTTTTTTATTTTTATTTTTTGTCTTTTTAGGGCTGCACCCCCAGCATATGGAGGTTCCCAGGCTAGGGGTTGAATCGGAGCTGTAGCTGCTGGCCTACACCACAGCCACAGCAATGCCAGATCCGAGCCACATCTGCGACCTACATCACAGCTCACGGCAACGCTGGATCCTTAACCCACTGAGTGAGGCCAGGGGTCGAACCTGCAACCTCATCGCTACTGGTTGGGTTCATTAACCACTGAGCCATGACGGGAACTCCCTGGATATCTAGCTTTAAGTAAATGGAGTTGGGGCTTTGTAAACATAGGCCCTGACCTTTGTCCATTACCCAGATCCCCAGCTAACCGCTGTATAAGGCATGCAGCAGGAACAGGCATGTTTTACGACCTCTGTTTTAAGACTTTTATTTTTAATCATCAGGTTTCTAAGCTGTTGTTCTCACCTTTCAAATAGGAGGATGGTGGGCACCGCCCAAAGGGCTTCATTTACATTGTTTCCTAGTGTCCGTCTTCCCAAGGCGTCGCCTTTCACATTCTCTTGGAGGTTGTGACCTGGCATTACTTGTGCTGTTAGTACGAATATCAGAGAGTCCATTGGAAGGTGAGGTAGCTGAATTTCAAGAAGATGAGCTCAATAACCTGGACTTCACTTTTCTTAGCATTCGTCCCTTCAGTGCATTCACTATAAGTTTCAGTTCCACAATTAACGAGTCCATATTAAATCTCTATTTGATGGATCCAGCTGTAATGGGTTATGTTAAAAGAGCACAAAAAAAGCTTGATGTCATCCTGCACGTTCTCAGTGGGAAGGTTGAAGGGATGGCTGTAGAAAGATTTTATGTTTGGATTTAAGTCTCAAAAGCAGCTTGATAATCCTTTCCAAAATTTTTTCTTCACTGATTGGGCAAGGATCATGTAGTGTTCCTAGTATTTAGTGTTGTTGTTCTGTTACTGTTTCTTCTAAATGAAAAGCTGTGGAGTTTCTGTCTTGGCTCAGTGGTTAATGAACCCGACTAGTAACCATGAGGTTGTGGGTTCGATCCCTGGCTTTGCTCATGGGTTAAAGGATCTGGTGTTGCCTTGAGCTGTGGTGTAGGTCGCAGACTCGGCTCAGATCCTGTGTTTCTGTGGCTGTGATGTAGGCCGGCAGCTGCAGCTCTGATTTGACCCCTAGCCTGGGAACCTCCATGTGCCACAGGTACGGCCGTAAAAAGCAAAAAAAAAAAAAAAAAAAAGCCACATGCTCTTATTAGAAAACCTTGAGAAGCTTGAGGAAGATTCAGATTCCTGTCCTCATTCCCCACCCCAGATTTACTGAATCACAGTGTTTGGTGAGATTTTTTTTTTCCTTTTGTGTTTTTTTATAAGCGCCCCACCTCAAATCCTGGAGACTCTGATGCATGCTAAAGCTGGAGAAACTTGACGTAGATAAAACCAACCAGCTGCCTTATTTTTCACATTTCAACTGAGTCAGTGTTATGTAAGTGCTGCTGCCCTTTGCCCGAAAGCTGTTTTCAGTCTTACAGGGCAAATTAGACCTGCATAGTTCAGCAAAGGTTCCTCGGAATCATGGCACAAAGGGCAAGTTCTATTATCTTAATAATTTCAAAGTCCAGGAAATTTCTAATAAGCACAGTGAAAATTACAATGGGATGATAAAGAAGGAACCTGACATCAGGGTGTTTTCAAGACCAGATAAGCTTTTTATTTTTCTATTTCAGACACTCAAATTCATCGGGGGTGAAAAGATAATAGAACATAATCAAAGTAACATACAGACACAATTCAAGAACATTTAACCACCTGTTGTAGCTGTTCTTTGTATAATACATAGAGGTAAACAGAAATGTCTTTATATAAATTAACGCATAACAATCTGTATACACTGTAAAACAACTGTTAAAATTCACACTAAGATGCTAGTGCAAGCAGTGGTGTACAAAAGTGCAAACAAGGTTAGTGATGAAAACCGGATCACCAACTTACCACTTCAGTATACTCTGCATTCAGCCCAATACTGAAGGCCTCACCCCGGAGATACTTGGATCACTGTTAAAGCAACCTGACTACATTCATGCACCCTGAGTGCTCTGGCCTCAGTAGGGCAGCTGATTGGGAGTTCGGGTTAGGAACAGCACCAGGGCATCCAGAAACCCACGTGGAGCTGGACATTCTGATGTGCGTCTTTATCCTGGATCATGAAAACAATTTCAAGGATAACTTGTATGTCAGAAAGTGTAGAACTGCCACATCCCTTTACCCCTGACTATTTAAAATTAAAATTAAACCTAATCCCCCCCTTCGTTTAAAGAAGAATGCATCCACTCCAGTGCAAGCTTTTCCAAAGATAATAATCCTGCAGTGAAATCACTCAAAAGCCCCTCTCATTTCTGCCCTAAAATCTGTCAGGGATTGTGCCACTCCTGACACAAAGTTGACTCTGGATGAACTTGCTTGTTTTACTGTGATTACTTTGGATTCTCTTTCAAAGTGGGGTCCAAGCCCAGAACAGTCAATCAGTGGTATTAAATATATTAGCTACTTAATATTCCAAGTTATGAGGGTAAAAATTAGTTGGTTCAGAACTGCATCCTCAGTAGACTGTGGATTCCCTTTATCCTCAGGGCTCTTCTTCTCCAGACCTGGCCCAGGCGGCGTGTGGGGGGTGGTTGCAGGGTTCAGGAGCAGAAACATGGTTTTTGCAAAATCCCAGTCACTCGACATAGAGATGCGGTCCTATGGTTCAAGAGCTTGTTCCCTTTCTTTCTTTCCTTCTTTGTTCTTTTGGTTAAAAGCACTAATTTGCATTTCAGAAGGACAGTGATGGAAATGACCAGAAATATGTAGTTGGAGAATTTAGTCCTTAATTGAAGATGTCCTGTTTTCCGAACTCTTAGATATTTACAGTCAAAACATACATAAATAAATAAAATAAAGGTTTATAGAGAACCTTTAATTCCCTCCTAGTTTTGCATCAAGAAATTTATATTTGCTAATCTCTAGTTTTTCATGGTTTCTTGGAGATTTTTTGAAGTGTCACCAACCTTTACATACGTTTAAAATGATCCAAAGAGTATGGTTCAAATAAAACCAACAGCATAAGATATTTTGAGAGACTTCCTTTTATATTAGCTATTTTCAGTGTACTCTGGTCAAAATTTATTTGGCAATAGAAGCCTTACAGACTTCAGGCATGTAAGTGACTGACAAGACTGAAATGCCACCTTGAGTCACATGCCAGATACAGTTTCAAATATGTAAAACTGTCTCCTGAAACCCTTACATCATGTCAACTAGAAGTATGTGTACTGTTCTGAACGACAGAACTTCTGAAAGCTCTGGGTTTTGAATGTGGTTAATCAAATCATTTTTCAGAAGGCAAGAAGCACTGTTATCACAGCTCTTACCTTATTTTAAGGATTTACAAGTAGTTTCTGTGCTGAAAAGCGCTATAGAGAAGTATGAGCCAGTTGAAAACTTTGTAAAAGAAGAGTTCCTGTCGTGGCTCAGCAGAAAGGAGTCCGACTAGGAACCACGAGGTTGCAGGTTCGATCCCTGGCCTTACTCCAGTGGGTTAAGGATCCGGCGTTGCCGTGAGCTGTGGTGTAAGTTGCAGATGCGGCTCAGATCCCGCATTGCTGTGGCCCTGGCGTAGGTTGGCAGCTACAGCTCCTGTTAGACCTCTAGCCTAGAAACCTCCACATGCCGCGGGTGCGGCCCTAAAATGACAAAAGACAAAAACAAACAAAAAACTAAGTGAAAGAAACAACATTCTGTAGATATGTTGTAAACCCCAGTAAACTGTATATGTACACAGGCAAACAAGACTAAAATTTAGGTTTATGCAGACAGTAGCTGAATTTATACTTCTTTGGCACTCAAAGATACTGGGTCAACTAAGCCAATGGTGAAAACTGTTTTTTCACATTTTAGGAAATATCTGTGCCCCAATTTTTAAAATCTCTTAAATTTCCTAAAATCTCTGTTCCAAAAATTCACCCTGATAAACTGGAATCCATCAATTTAACCAGTTATTCAAAAGTATATAATTAGCAGCAGTCATTGAAACAGGTGTGGGGTTAGGACTCTCTGCCGCAGCTGTGACCTATAACACAACTGTGTCAACACCGGATCCTTAACCCACTGCACCACAGCGGGAACCCCTGTATGGAACCCACTCTTTTATACAACAGTGTTAATTACACTTTCACACCTGACGGTGGGAGGCACAACACTAAGCCATGTCCCCAGTACTTCCGCTGAACCCCCAAAGACCACAAGTGCACACGCTTGCTCAGGCACAAAGGAAGGTATGCTTCCCATGTGCTTTTACTGCTTCATAGTGTTCTTTTAACTTGCTCCTCCTGAAGGAATGTGCCCTGGGGAGCTCTCAGGGCTACACCGTGAGCCCACTGGCTCCGTTACTCTCAGGCCCATCTCCCTGAGCTGCAGGAAAGTGCAGCTTCGTTTCCAGAAGTTCAAGCCATAAGACTCTTACATCTTTGGGGAAATCTCCACAGTCTAGCCGTGGTCCACAAAGTGACTTTGTTCCTTCGATCCCAGTGACAGACCTAGGATGAACGCTCTGGAGCAAGATAGTTTGTACCAGAAAGCAGATCCCCTCTAGAGAAACCAGTAAGCTTTTTCCTTTATGCCAATTTATAGCACAATAATTAACTTCCCAGGTATCATAATGGATACGGAAATACTTGAAGAAAGCCATGTTCTTATAAACACTGAAAACCGATACCCTCAACAAGAGGCAGATACTTTTAGTAAGGCTAAATTCTGTTTCGTCAGGACATTAGAAGTGAGAACTTTAAATAGATGTGGCAGAATGAAACAAGAGGCTGAAATGTCATTTCCTACTTTTCCCATGGTGCTGCTGGTGTTTCTAGGCAGGGTGGGAGATATTTATTATCACTTAGAAGGAAGCTGAAAGTGAAACAGAAGAGCTAATTCCTGGAAACCAAATGTCATGGTGAATGCTGGTTTAGCTGACTGGTATTCCTTGCAGGCATAGCTCTCAATCCTTATCTGCTGATGACAGAAAGGATTACAGTAACTCAGATTTGGACAAAAGCTAGAGCAAACACTAATTTTGATATTACAGTTACTCTTGATGGAACTGGAACAGTCTGTTCTCAGTGGAGTTGGTTAAATATACTCTGAAGTCTTGGTTGATAACCAAGAGAGGAATTAAGCTTGAGAGTCTTTAAAAATAAATATTTGGCACTTGTCTTTTAGCTAATTATGGGAGTCTCAGAAATATGGAAAAAAGAACTCAATTTCTTAGGAAATTAAAATGCTTTAAAAAGTGAACTAAAAGCTTATTAGAAAGTCTGTCATGCCGCAGGTGTAGCCAAATAAAAAAAACTAAGGGAGTATGAAGTATTGGGGTTCCCTGGTGGCTCAGTGGGTTAAAGATCCAGCATTTTCACTGCTGTGGTGCAGGTTGGATCCCTGACCGTGGAACTTCCTCATGCCGCAGGTGCGGCCACAAAAAAGAGAAAGATAAAAAAAGTCTCCCAGTGAGGCTTGCAGACACCATCACTGGGCCTGCACTGCACCTAAAAACAAAAGCCTGTGTGCTGTAAAGTAAGAGCTAGCTGAGAATAACCAAGAAAAAAGAAAATGAAATACATGGATTCATTTTCTTTCCACCAAGAAATAAAATATGTCAAAGACCACAGAGGAGCTACAGGAGGGCAGCAAAATCCCCAAACGTGGCGGTGACAACAGAAGCAAAACAGGCTTTCTTTTTCCTCAGACGCAGGCCTCTGCGGTGACACTGTGCACAGGACCCCGCCTGGCACTCGACCCGGTGAGTACCATGACGTATGAAGAGCCTGGGGGGCACCTCTAAACGTGGGGGGACTGGTGCCTGTCACTACGTTTGGTGAAGAGGCGCAGATTACCAAACCAGGAAGATGGGAGCACGTCCGAGTCAGAAAGTGGAACAGGCCTGTCAAACCACAGGTTAACCTTGGCTTGTAGCAGAAGTGAGCTTTTCTTCAGAAGGCCGATTGCACAGGTACTGGCACACGGACCCCTTCGGCCTTGGCAATGACAGTGTTACTGAGAAAAATACACATGATTCCAAGATAAATGTGCTATAAGGTGCAACCAAACACAGCTTGTTCTCCCAGTGACTGCGAAAGTCTCTAGGGACTTAAACATTATTCTAGATATTCTGAAGCAATCTCCTTTCCCAGCAAACCCCTCCTAAGTATACTATTAAATATACAAAATTTCAGCGCATACTAGCCAGATAAGACACGTTAAAATGAAACATTTGCCCAACAAGGATGCCAAACATTAGGGTTTGTTTTATTGCATGACGTTTGCATAAGAAAAAAATACGGAAAACTGTAAGGCATCATGCAATTATCGATAAGCTAATTATTAACTGTTCACTTAAGAGAGGTGGACATACAATCTCAAATTTAAAAACTAGTTCCAAAAAAGTACATAAAAATTTTCACATGATGAGCTTCTTAAATATGGTTTATACTTGTAGTTTCATGTTGTTAAAAAGTGCTTCAGATGTAGTCTGGAAAGTTTTGCTCTTTAAAAATGATGCTGGGGGGTAATGTCAGATTATAAACTGTAAAAATGAATTACTTTTATGGAATTAGAAAGCTAACATTGTGATAGGCAAACTTACTTGAATCAGTTTTCAATCCCTCACTCAAATTAAGTTGATAGAATATTAATAATAATCTAAAAAACATCTGTTTTCTAACCAACAAAAGTCTATTGCATTCAAGTTCTGCATGTTGAGGACTCAAACCTCTGAGTAGGCCTGAACAGTAGGACCTGGAACGACGCGGGCTGGTGTTAATCGATGTACTGGGCCATCCAGCGGAAGCCTTCTCCGTAGCCTTGTCTTTTAAGCACACTGCACATGAACACCTCCAAGGGCCTGGCATTCAGTTCTTTCAGAGATACACTGCCCTAGAAGAGAGGACAGAAATTATGTAGGACGACCCCCCCACCTTTATGAAATAAAAGCTCCTCTCCCCGCCGCCCGAGGAGAATTGCAGCTTGGACACCTTAGAACAAAGGGTGACTGTGGTAAAGCCATGGCTGTTTGGCACCCAAGCCCCCTAAGCCCTCAGGAAGCCTCCTCTCACTCTCCTGGAGGGCAGGATGTCCACTCAGTGGGACAGAGGTGAGCATGTGAGGCAGCAAGAATGAAAGTAATCTGTGACGTAGAAAAAATTCAAGTTACCCAACTGGTTTCATCAATAATTAAAAACAGTCTCTGGTTGGGTTTATAACTAAATAAGATACTTCTTATAAGTAATGTGGAGTTGGCTTATTAAGAAGAAGCCACAGGTAATAGACCGAAGTCTACTTTATCTAACATAGGAGTCTCCTTCCATAGGGTGCAATATTTCTCTATTCTGGGATTTTTCTCCCCCCCTCTTTTTTTTTCCGGCTACACCTGGGGCACACGGATCAGACACCCACCATAGTAGCGACCAGCAGAAAGCAGTGACAATGCTGGATCCTTAACTCACTGAGTCACAAGAGAACTCCTACTCTGAGATTTTTCAATAGTAGGGTCCTTCCCCAAAACAAATACTAGTAAAAATTAATGCAGGGGTGATGTTCCTTAAACCTTATTATAAAGGATGTGTTCAGAAAACCCTAAAATGCTGCCGTGGCTAAGTTTACATTGTATTTTATTTTTTTGTCTTTTTAGGGCTGCGCCTGCAGCACATGGAGGTTCCCAGGCTATGGGTTGAATCCTAGCCTACGCCACAGCCACAGCCACAACAATGTGGGATCCGAGCCGCATCTGCAACCTACACCACGGCTCATGGCAATGCCAGATCCTTAACCCACTGAGTGAGGCCAGGGATAGAACCTGCGTTCCCATGGATACTAGTCAGATTTGTTTCCAATGAGCCACGACGGGAACTCCCTATGATTTCTTTTTATCTGTCGTGAAATCAGGGTCCAAACACTGCATTGGGGGCCTAAATGTATTATCGGTATGCTTAAACATTCAAGTATATTATGCAGTGGCTAATTCTGAAAAAATATGATAAATAAAGCTTTGAAAGCTTTCATTTAGTTTTCCTTAAGCATGAGCTTTGACATTTTTGATATCACCAAGAAAAGGTTTCATTTCATTCAGTGGTAAAAAGAAAACAAATGAGGACATTAAGAAGACCCAGATGGGGAGTTCCTGTTGTGGCGCAGTGGTTAATGAATCCCACTAGGAACCATGAAGTTGTGGGTTCGATCCCTGGCCTCGCTCAGTGGGTTAAGGATCTGGCCTTGCTGTGAGCTGTGGTGTAGGTCGCAGATGCGGCTCGGATCCTGCGTTGGTGTGGCTGTGGCGCAGGCCGGCGGCTACAGCTCTGATTGGACCCCTAGCCTGGGAACCTCCATATGCCGCGGGTGTAGCCCTAAAATGACAAAAGCCAAAAAAAGAGAGACCCAAATGGGAGTTCACTAGTGACTCAGAGGGTTAAGGATTCGTTATTGTCACTGCTGTGGTGTAAGTTCAATCCCTGGCCCAGAAACTTCTGAATGCCACAAATGAGGCCAAAAAAAAAAATAGCTTTTAAGAAAAAAAAAAATGGCTTTATGTGGTCGGGCAATAGTAGTTTAAAGATATCTGGTTGTACACCCGAAACTAATATAATGTTATATGTCCATTATACCCCAATTGGGGGAAAAAAAAGATTGTTCCAGTTGGACTGATAAGCATCGTTCCTGTTAGGGGTAGTACGGCAACAAACTATTTCAGAGGATTAAAACTAACTAAATAAGACATTTGTACTACTGAATTAAATATTCATAACTGGTCAAAAGATTTTTTTTCTTTTTTTTTACCTTTCCTGTTGTCTGACCATATAAACCAAACATCTCTCGTAACCTCTCTTCACTGATGGCTTCAGGTCTGTCGATCTTATTCCCCAGAATCAGTATAGGCACGTTAGCAACAGTCTCATCTGTCATTAGTGACTAAGAAACAAAACAAAATGAAAGATAAGATGTCGACGTGAAACCATCTCAAGGGCTCGTTGTGACAAGATGCCGAATGGGCAGCAAGGATTCATTCTCTGTCATATCCTTTCAGTTTGACCAACTTTCTTTGGCAAATTTCCCTGCATTTCAGAGTGAGCTCAGCGAACCCGTAGCTTAATTCTTCTGCCTCCCTAAGCCTCCTCCTGTAAATGCTCACTCTGCTCACTCTGTGACTAGACCCAACACTTGGAAGGCATGCAGACCTGGTTTCATTTCTAGTTCTGCTGCTTCTGAGTTATGAGATCTTAGGCAAATAAGCGTACCTGAAGTTCAAAGAGAATTTGCAATAGTAGCACCTACATTACAGAGTTAAACTGAGAATTAAATGGGGTAATATGCACAGTGCCTGGCACCAAGTAGGAACTCAGGAATTCCCTGACCTGTTCCAAGACCACAGAACCTACGTGGACTTTTCCACGTGAACAAGTATTTGTTTGCCTGCTCTAGGCAGAGGCATGGTTGCGTCAACCTTCAATCAAGTCATGGACCTGCCTTCTCGGTGGCCCCAGATCTAGCACTGGCCTTGCCTGCTGC
Source organism: Catagonus wagneri (assembly GCA_004024745.2). NCBI lineage: Eukaryota > Metazoa > Chordata > Mammalia > Artiodactyla > Tayassuidae > Catagonus > Catagonus wagneri. The sequence goes on from PVHT020004020.1 coordinate 50,976,545, forward strand.
CCCTGAGCCCTTTTATGAAGCATGTGACCTGGGAAATAGGAGAGGAGGTGGCTACACATGGCCTTGATCACTCCTGGAGAGTGGTGACAAAAATAGCATGTCATACCATTTACAGGTTCTGGCCAACTCCTGAAAGATCTAGGAGGACCAGGGCTCAAGAAAAAGCCATTCTAGGAACATAGCAGACATGAAATATACTACAAGGAGTTCCCGTTGTGGTGCAGCAGAAATGAATCCAACTAGTATCCATGAGGAAGCAGGTTCGATCCCTGGCCTCGCTCAGTGGGTTAAGGATCCGGCATCGTGTTGAGCTGTGGTGCAGGTCACAGATGTGGTTTGGATCCCGCGTTGCTGTGGCTCTGGTGTAGGCCAGCAGCTGTAGCTCCGATTCGACCCCTAGCCTGGGAACTTCCATATGCCGTGGGTGTGGCCCTAAAAAGCGAAAAAAAAAGGAAAAGAAAAAAAAAATGTACAGCAAGGGCACACTGTGCACTGTGCAGAGTACGCTTAGGCCTTCAGGAAGGAAGGCTGGGTCAGTACCTCCTCACTAGCTGCAATTATTCCAAGCTAGTCCCTCTGCATTCTCAGTAGAGCAATCTCAGAGCCCCACAAGTTGTCGGGAGTTACAGCAGAGGCTGCAGAAGAGCTGTACTCTGATACCTCCAGCTCCAACCCACGTCCTCAGGCCTCCCAGAGTGATTCAGCGATGTTCCGTTTTAATTATTTAACTTACATCAAGTTCTTCTTTTGATTCTAACAGCCTTTCATGGTCTGCACAGTCCACCAAAAATACAATGCCATTGATAGCAGGAAGGTAGTTTTTCCACACTCTCCGAGCTGACAAAAACAATCCAGAGTTAGATTTTATTTGCTGGTCAAATCTAGGAGAAGGTTTGATGGAAGAGTCGAACAAGACAGCAAGTGTAATCATCCCCGAGCTGCTGGTACCTCACCGTATACCGAGTTAATCTTTTACCCAATATTGTTAAAATCTTGCCAGAAGACCAAAGAAGAAATTCCAAGTTTTCCCCGATTGTGGGCAAGTCAAATAGTTTACTCTGCCTCAAATTTCCCATGTTAGAAGGAGAATTGGTATTTGCTACTAATGGACAAGGATGCCCATTAAATTCATTGGAAGAAAGCTACTATTTGTTATATGCAGTATTCATTTTTTTTGACATTACTATTTTATCAGTTTTTGCCAGTGATAAATTTGGAGTCAGTGAGAGAAGGAAATTAGTATCGAGTACAGGCTTGTAAGTTAAAATAATAAAGCAGACTGTTCCACTCAAAACAGAAATTAGAGTTTATGAGAACATTAGGGTAATTTTTCCATGACATTCTCTTTTAGAGGAGAAAATAGTTGGGGCGGTACCCTAGGGGAAGGTAACTTTTTTCTCTGACTTCAGTTTTATAACACATCTTAAAGAAAATATAGAATGAAGTCTCAAATTCTATTAGGTTCTAATTCTAATCATTTTATGCCAGATATCACTTTATGTATATTTTAAACAATTAATACATGGCTCAAATGTGCTTTCGCTAGCTACAGCAAGCTTTGTTGTAGTCATTATTTACGAATTACTGTGTGGTAGGTTCTGCTGACTCCTTTGGGGGATATTAAAAAATGTCTGGGAGTTCAGTCCCAGAAAGTTCAGTGGAGGAAATGAGTCTTTTCAAACTCGTAGACACACGCACAAAAGCACTAAGTGCTCTGTGAGTGTGGCTGAGAGCCCTCTCAGCTGGAAGTGGCTTTTCAGGGGCGGCAGCAACCACACTTACACTGGGCCCTGAGGGCGGCTTACTCGTGTGCAGTGGGGATGGCACGAGCACAAAGGCGGGAGAACACTAAGACGATCTGTCTGGTCAGAGGAAACAGAATGGGAAAGGGAATGGTGGGAAACACAGACCTAAAAAGGCAAGTGGGATCTGATCAAGGGACTCCTGAATATGTCAGGTCAGTAAGCGTGGCCTTTATTTTGTAGGTAGTGAGTCAGGCACTGAAGGTTTTTCATATGGAACAATAACATAGTCATAACAGGATTGGGACTGTAAGTGAGAGGTAGATGGAAGTAGAGAAGGAAGGAAGGAAGGAAGGCTACATTTTACTCTATGCTTTACCACCAAAAGCAATGCAGACTTAAACTAGATTGTCATGAAAATCATCCTTTGCCTTTAAAGCATGTATTTGGGGTAATAATTCCTAAACTTTACTCTGGCTTTCCCTGAACAGAATGAGATTTCATGCACTGGAATATAATGGTCACATTTTTATTAAGTAAAATAAAGCAACTAGAAGATTAATAGAATCTTACCTTGAACATGTCCACCCAGATCGAAAGTTGTAAAGGTCATGCCAGCAATGGTTAGTTCCTCTGAAGCTAAATAATAATACAAGATATTTTCACATGAAAATTAGAAATCCATTCCTAGTGTATACTGCTACTTAATGTTTGATTTACTTTAATTGCTAAAATCACAAAATTCAGATCAGAAAGGAATTCTTTGGAGTTCTCTTATAGTACAGTGGGTTAAGGATCCGGATCTGGTGGTGTTACTGCAGCAGCTTGGGTCACTGCCATGGCCTGGCCTGGGTTTGGTCCCTGGCCTAGGAAGTTCCACTAGCCACGGGTGTGCCCGCCCCCAGAAAAAAGGAATTCTTTGTTGTAACTATTATATTCCATTTCATATTGCCAGTATGATATATGATGGTATATACTGGTAAATGGTAACAGTCAGTTCTAGTATTCACGTGTCACTGCAAATCCAGCACTTAGACTTTTCCTTCTCTAGTTATCCTGCTGAAATTGACAGTTTTTTGCTGTGAACTCAAGTGACTAATCCAACCTAGTAATTTTTCATGTAATTCATCTTAAATGATTATTATCATATAATAAATCTTAAATGATAAAGGGTATTCTCTCATGGCTGTCATATTTTGCAGGTGACATTCCTTAATGACAAAAACAATTATAATTTTAAAATTGACTATTATTTCTTTTTTAAAATGGAAGTACAGTTGATTTACAATGCTGTACCAATTTCTGCTATACAGGAATGTGAGTCAGTCATACGTATATATACATTCGCTTTTTAAAATACTATTTTCCGGAGTTCCCGTCATGGCTCAGCAGAAACAAATCCAACTAGGAACCATGAGGTTGTGGGTTTGATCCCTGGCCTTGCTCGGTGGGTTAAGGATCCGGCATTGCTGTGAGCTGTGGTGTAGATTGCAGACGCGGCTTGGATCATGCGTTGCTGTGGCTGTGGTGTAGGCCGACAGCTGTAGCTCCAATTAGACCCCTAGCCTGGGAACCTCTACATGCCACGGGTGTGGCCCTAAAATGACAAAAAAGACTAAATAAATAAATACTATTTTCCATCATGGTCTGTCCCAAGAAATTGGATATAGTTCTCTGTGCTACACAGTAGGACCTTATTGTCTAAATATAATAGTTTGCATCTACTAACCCCAAACTCCCAGTCTATCCCACTCCTTACCATTCTTCCCCTTGGCAACCACAAGTTTGTTCTCCCTGTCTGTGAGTTTGTTTGTTTTGTAATAGGTTCATTTGTGCCACGTTTTAGATTCCAATATATGTGATAACATATAGTATTTGTCTTTCTCTGATTTACTTCACTTATAATCTCTAGTTGCATCCATGTTGATGCAAATGGCAATTATTTTGTTCTTTTTATGGCTGAGTAGTATTCCACTGTATGTATGTACCACCTCTTAATTCATTAGTCAGTAGACATTTAGGTTGTTCCCATGTCTGGCTGTTGTGAAGAGTGCTGCAGTGAATATAGGGGTGCATGTATCTTTTTGAATTATACTTTTGTCTGGATATATGCCCAGGAGTGGGATTGCTGGATCATACAGTAGTTCTATATTTAGTTTTCTGAGGAACCTCCATACTATTTCCCATAGTGGTTGTACCAATTTACATTGCCACCAAAGTGTAGGAGGGGTCCCCTTTCTCCACACCCTCTTCAGCACTTGTTATTTGTAGAGTTATTATTAGTGGTGTTAAGCATTGCTTTATGTGCCTGCTGTCCAACCATTGTCTTCTTTGGAGAAATGTCTATTTAGGTCTTCTGCCCATTTTTCGATTGGCTTGTTTTGTTGTTGAATGAGTTCTTTTTATATTTTGGAGATTAAGCACTTGTTGGTTGCACCATTTGCAACTATTTTCTCCCATTCCCTAGGTTGTCTTTTCATATTTTTTATGGTGTCTTTTGCTGTGGAAGAGCTCGTAAGTTTGACTAGGTCCTATTTATTTTTGGTTATTTTTATCTTAGTTTTTTATTTTTTATTTTTTGCTTTTTAGGGCCACACCTGGGGCATATGGAAGTTCCCAGGCTAGGGGTCAAATTGGAGCCGCATTTGCAACCTATGGCAAAACTTGGCAGCAACGATGGATCCTTAACCCACTGAGCGAGGCCAGGGATCAAACCTGCATCCTCACAGACTCTGTGTCAGGTTTGTAACCCACTAAGATGCAGTGGGAACTCCCCCATACTGTCCTCATTACTGGAGCTTTGTAATATTGTCTGAACTCTGGGAGAATTATGCCTCCTGCTTTGTTTTTTCCCTTGGGATTGCTTTGGCAATTCTGGGTCTTTTATGGTTCCATAAATTTCTGGAATGTTTGTTCTAGGTCTGTGAAAAATGTCGTGGGTAATTTGATAGGGATCACATTAAATCTATAAACTGTTTTGAGTAGTACGGCCCTCTTAACAGTATTAATTATTCCAGTCCAGGAGCATGGAATATCTTTCCATTTCTTTGAATCCCCTTTAATTTCCTTGTTTAATGTTTTATAGTTCTCAACCTATAAGTTTTATACCTCCTTGGTCAGGCTTATTCCTAGGTTTTTTTCTTTCTTTTTTGGCTGCCCCATGGAGTTCCTGGTCCAGGGATCAGATCCGAGCCACAGTTGTAACCTAAACTGCAGCTGCAGCAACGCTAGATCCTTAGCCCCCTGTGCCAGGCTGGGGACGAACCTCTGTCCCACTGCTCCCAAGATGCCACCGATCCCATTGTACCACAGCAGGAACTCCTACTCCTAGGTGGTTTTTTTTGGGGGGGGGTATAATATTACTTTTTCTAATATTTCATTGTTAGTATTCAAAAATGCAACTGATTTCTGAATGTTAATCTTGTATCCTGCTATTTTGCTGAATTTATCTGATTGAGTAGTTTGTTTGTTTGTTTTTTGCTTTGCTTTTGGGTTCCCAGCTAGGGGTGGAATCAGAGCTGCAGCTTCTGGCCTGTGCCACCGCCAGAGCAATGCGAGATCTGAGCCACATCTGTGACCTACACCACAGTTCATAGCAATGTCAGAGTCCCAACCCACTGAAAGAGGCCAGGGATTGAACCTGCATCCTCATGGACACTAGTTGGATTCGTTTCTGCTGTGCCACAATGGGAACTACAGACCATGTAGTTTTTGTGTGGCGATATTAGGGTTTCCTATATATAGTATCATGTCATCTGCATATAGTGTCATGTTTACCTCTTCCCTTCCAATTTGGATACCTTTTATTTCCTTTTCTTGTCTGATTGCTGTGACTAGGACTTCCAATACTATGTTAAATAAAAGTGGTGAGAGTGGGCATTGTTGTCTAGTTACAGATTTTAGCGGGAAGGCTTTCAGCTTTTCTCCATTGAGTACTATAGTACCTGTGGGTTTGTCAAAAATGGCTTTTATTATGTTGATATCTTTCCTCTATACCCACTTAGATAAAGAGTTTTTCCCATGAATGGGATGTTGAATTTTGTCAAATACTTTTTCTGCATCTGTTGAGATGATCATGCAGTTTTTGACTTTTCTTTTGTTAGTGTGGTGTATTACATTGATTGGTTTGCATACATTGAACCATCCTTGTGAACTTGGGATAAATCCCATTTGGTCGTGGTATATAATCTTTTTTATATGTTGTTGGATTCAGTTGGCTAAATTTTTGTTGAGAATTTTTACATCTATATTCATCAAAGATACTGGCCCATAATTTTCTTTTTTGGTAATATTTTTGTCTGGTTTTGGTATTAGGGTGATGGTTGCTTCATGGAATGTCTTTGGGAGTGTTCCTTCTTCAATCATTTGGAAGCGTTTAAGAAGGAACGGTAAAAGTTCATCATCGTATGTTTGGCAGAATTCACCTGTGAAGCCATCTGGTCCTGGATTTTTCTTTGTAGGGAGTTTTTTTTTTTTTTTGGCTTTTTTTTGCCTTATCTAGGGCCGCACCCACGGCATATGGAGGTTCCCAGGCTAGGGGTCTAACAGGAGCTGTAGCTGCCGGCCTTCACCACAGCCACAGCAACGCGGGATCTGAGCCGCGTCTGTGACCTACACCACAGCTCACAGCAACGCCGGATCCTTAACCCACTGAGCAAGGCCAGGGATCGAACCCGCAACCTCATGGTTCTTAGTCAGATTCGTTAACCACTGAGCCACGACGGGAACTCCAGGAGTTTTTTAATTACATATTCAGTTTCACTTCTAGTGATTGATTGGTTCAGATCATCTTAATTCAGTTTTGGTGGGGTGTATGTTTCTGGAAAGTTGTCCATTTCTTCTAGGTTGTCAACATTTTGACTATTATTTTTTCAAAATTTTTTTTCTGCTCCCTCCCTTCCCCTTCTGGAACTTCAGTGATGAGTGTGCTAGACTGCTTACTATTGTCCCACAAGTCATTGAGGCTCTGTTCATCCCCCCCCCCCAGGCACTTTTCTCTCTGTATTTCTTTTAGTTTCTATTGTTTTGGTTGAAGTTCACTGGTCTTTCAACTTCTGCAGTACTGGCACTGTGTAATTTGCTGTTAATCCTATCCAGTGAAAATTTCATTTCAGGTATTTTACTTTTCATTTGTATAAGTTCCATTTGCTTCTGTCTTATATCTTCCATTTCTCTCATTTTTGTTCATGTTTGCCTTAAATCCCTGAGCACATTCATAACAGCTGTTTCACTGTCTTTATCTGCTACTTCCATCATCTTTGTTACTTCTGCCATCATCTTTATAATCTGTTTTTACTGATTGATTTTTTTTTCCTGGTTATGGAACACTCACCTGCTTCTTTGCATGTGTAGTAATTTTTGATTGGATGTTGAATTTTGTTGTATCCTTTTGAAGAAAGTTGCACTTTGTTCTAGAAGGCAGTTAAACTGCTCAGAGATCAGTTTTTAAGTTTTTTAGGGCAGATCTAAAGTAGTCTTTACTGGCATTCCCATCGTGGCTCAGCAGAAACGAATCTGACTAGCATCCTTGGGGATGTAGGTTCGATCCCTGGCCTTGCTCAGTGGATTAAGGACCTGGCGTTGCCCCGAAACATGGTGTAAGTTGCAGACTTGGTTCAGATCTGGCATTGCTGTGGCTGTGGTGTGGGCCGGCAGCTGCAGCTCTGATTGGACTCCTAGCCTGGGAACCTCCATATGCTTCAAGAATGACCCTAAAAAGACATAAAAAAAAGTAGTCTTTACTTTGGAGCTTCTTTAGCCTCATTAGTAAGAGATGATCCTTTTAGAGTCTACTGAATGCCCTGTGTCGTCAACAAGGTCCCTCCTTCTGGCTGGTGGGAACATGTATTTCTGGTCCCACGTGAGTTCTGAGAATTATTCGGCTAAGAGCTCCACTGTAACAGTTTTTCTCCAGAAATTGTTCGTTCCTGGCCACGTGTAGTTTTACTGTACATATGCACAGAAGGGTATGCAGTCATGAAACCTCCTGGAGTTCTTTCTCCGCAGAGCTCCTTCCTCTGGGGTAACCTGCCCAGCAAATTCAAGTCACCTCAGCGTCCCTAGATTCTGATTTCTGTCTCCTCCTCTGCTCTGTAAGACTACTGGGTTATGTTTGGGTTTTCTGTCCCCACACTGTGGTCTGAAAATTATTTATTCAAGTGATAAAACTTGAATAGAAAAGGGTTTGTTTTCTTCTCTTAGGACTCATAGCCCTGCGCTAGCTAGTGCCCAATATCTAAAAACAGTGTAGTATAATTTTTGTCCAGTTTTCTCGTCATTTACAGTGGGAGGATAGTTCTAGCCTCTGTTATTCCTTCACGGCCCAAAGCAGAAGCCCCTTACAACTACAATGAAAGGTTCAGTGGAATTCAGTGTCACTGCTGAAGGCCTTGGGGATAGTTTATCTTGTTAAAAAATTCTGTATTGGGAGCTCCCTTTGTGGCTCAACGGTTAACGAATCCAACTAAGAACCGTGAGGTTGTGGGTTCAATCCCTGGCCTTGCTCAGTGGGTTAAGGATCCAGCGTTGCCGTGAGCTGTGGTGTAGGTCACAGACGCGTCTCGGATCCCACGTTGCTGTGGCTGTGGCGAAGGCCGGCGGCTACAGCTCCTGTTAGACCCCTAGCCTGGGAACCTCCATATGCCACAGGTGC
>PVHT020004020.1:50985938-51084660 GCA_004024745.2 Catagonus wagneri
ACTAGGAACCATGAGGTTGTGGGTTCGATCCCTGGACTCGCTCAGTGGGTTAAGGATCCGGCGATGCCGTGAGCTGTGGTGTAGATTGCAGACGTGGCTCGGATCCTGCGTTGCTGTGGCTGTGGCGTAGGCTGGCAGCTACAGCTCCTGTTAGACTCCTTGCCTGGGAACCTCCATATGCCACGGGTGCGGCCCTAAAATAACAAAAGCAAAAAAAAAAAAAAAAATTCTGTATGAAGACTGCCAGCTAAATAATAAATACAATTTGTACTCAAAGCATGATCCTTTCCATAAGGAAAACAATGCTTGGATGTGGCTGGCAGACTGCCTCTATGGTTACAACCCCCAGTATACCCCGTGCTTTACAAAAGGTTAATTTAAGATATAGAACACTTGTTACCGTCCCAGCAAGTGTCCTCTTGCCCACTTCCCCTCAGTCTACATACACCTCCACTCCCAGAAGTAAGCACTGATCTGAATTCTATCCCCACAGGTTTGTTTTGCCTGTTTTAGAATTTTATATAAATGGTATCATACAGTATGAAATGTTTTGTGACCAGCTCATTCCATGCAATATAATATGCATAGTATGTATCAGTAGTTTACTCCTCTTTCTTATTGCATACAATTCCATTGTTCATCCATTCTTTTTTTGATGGACGTCTGAGCTGTTTCCAGTTTGGGGCTATTATAGATAAAGCTGGTATAAACTTTGTTGTACAAGGATTTTAGTGAACATATGTTTTCATTTCTCCTAAATAAATACCTAGCAGTGGGACCGCCAGATCATATAGGGTGCAAATATATTCTATTTTTTACGTGTGCTTTTGATGAATTGAAGAATGTAAGTTGAAATGAACGTTAGCTGCTGGAAGGTTAGACAGCATCTGTCTTGCACCATGCTTTTACTCTTAGTACTTAGAATAATGTCTGACATAAAGTAGGTGTTCAAGAAGTATTTCAATGAATTTAAAAGGGCAACATCATAAAACCTGTAAAATGACCTACACCTAATGTAAGACCATAATGTAAGACCACTATGTAGTCTCTTCCCATTCTGCTGTTTTGCAGACAATTTTAATATACTCAGTTTCACCATGATCATTTTTTCTTTAAAAATACTATTCTTGTATCAGAATCTTGTCAAACCTCACTTTCTTCTTCTAATAGAAAAAAGTATCAATTTTATGAAACCTTCCTTTTCCAACTTCGCTAATAGTTTTAGTTTTATAGATAAAGTGGTAATTTGTTTTGTTCTGTTCTCCTTCCTTGTTCTTTGTATATTTAATGTACTAAAAAACTATTGTGTTATCTACTTTTCGGTCCAGTTCTCAATTTTATACTCATTATGAAGTCTAACAGTCATTATTTCATAATTAATCTGTGGATTAACTCATCTGGAAACTCTGTGTCTACCTGATCCATAGTCTTTTCAACAGTAAAAATAAGGACACAGGTATTTTAAAATTAGGCTTCTGTGGAGTTCCTTGGTGGCTTAGTAGTTAAAGGATCCAGTGTTGTTACTATGAATTTGATATCTGGCCCAGGAACTTCCACATGCCATGGAAGCAGCAAAGAAAAAATAAAAAGTGGCTCCTGTTTTTAATAGTTTTGTCACTTCACTTTCTCAAACAGTACCTATTACATAATCTTATATACAGGTATGTATTAAGTGATTTACAGAATCATTATTGTCTTTCAGGTAGTTTTTTTTGCTTTTTAGGTCCACAAGTGTGGCACATGGAGGTTCCCTGGCTAGGGGTCAAATTGGAGCTACAGCTGCCGGCCTACACCACAGCCACAGCAACACAGGTTCCAGGCTGCCTCTGTGACCTACACAACAGCTCACAGCAACACTGGATCCTTGACCCACTGAGCAAGGCCAGGGGTCGAACCTGCATCTTTGTGGATACTCGTTGGATTTGTTACCACTGAGCCACAACAGGAACTCCCAATATATTTTTTTAATTGTTTTAAAACTTTCTATAAGTACATCAATACATGCAGTTTTTTGGAGTAATTTTATGGTCTTTATATTAGATATAGTTGAAGTTTGTAAGACTGGAAAAATAACTGGTTAATAAGTTGAGAGCTACCAGCAAAGTATAAGACTATAATCTATAATGTCCACTGAATAATCATTAAGATAGTATAGTTCTAAAATTTGGAGAAATTTAGGTTATGTAACAAGGTAATGGAATCTATTCATAACCTAAGCAATATGTGGTTGAAAAGACCTCAATCATACCATAATCCCTGAGAAAATAGCTTCTTAATTCCTCTAACCAGACAATGGTATACCGATAAGAAGATATGAGTATTATTTCAAGATCTAAATATACTCCCTGGAGTTTAGTCACCTATTATTTACCATACTATATTAAGAACAGGTCAAATGACCTGATCATAATTTATCCACCAACAAACAAACAAACAAACTCCTGGTTAGGGCCTCTGAACTGGCATCACTTGATCAAGTACTACACTGTTTAGTAGGAGAATATACTTACTGGGATGTAACGTTGGGACATGCTGTCCCAGTCTGTCGTCTTTTAGCATGTGTAGTAATGTTGTTTTTCCTGCATTATCCAATCCGAGAAATACCAATTTACCAGTTTTCTTATATAATCCTGCAGAATAAGAATTATGATCAGTCACAGTGATATCCGAAAAAAATTATACAAATAAAATTACTTCAAGAAAAGTATAATATAGTATTCATAATTTAGTTTAGATACTTTTCTTTACGCCAGAATTTTGATAAAAGAAATATTTATTAAACTTTTGACCTTTTAAGATTTTATAAATTGGCCTGAAAAGGCTTAAATTTCTAACCTATTTTTAGTTTTAAAGATATGTATGTATGTGTGTATATATGTATGTATATATATATATATATTTTTTGGCCTTGCCCATGGCATGTAATGGTCCCTAGGCCAAGGATAGGACCTGTGCCACAGCAATGACCTGAGCCATAGCAATGACAACACTGGATCTTTAACCCACTAAGCCACCAGGGAACTCTTTTTTTCTTTTTCATTCTTTTTAACATGCATTTTTAAAATTAAAAAAAAAGTGCTGGGGGAGATCCCATTGTGGCTCAGTGGGTTAAGAACCCGACTACTATCCATGAGGATATGGGTTCAATCCCTGGCCTGGCTCAGTGGGTTAAGGATCCGGTGTTGCTCTGAGCTACGATGTAGGTCGCAGTCGTGGCTCAGATCCCACATTGCTGTTGCTGTGGTGTAGACTGGCAGCTGAAGCTCTAATTCGATCCCTAGCCTGGGAACTTCCATATGCTGCAGGTGCAGCCCTGAAAAGAAAAAAAAAATGTATTGGACTCCTGTGAGGATTAAATGAGATAAAGCACATAAAGCTCTTAGGCTAACCGGATAATAAATGGTAGCTATTCTTGTTAATAATATGACTATCAACAACCTTAAGAAGTAGGAATTATTATTTTACAGATAAGGAAGTTTAGGCTAAAGTGGAGAAAGAAGTTTGTTTAAGATTACCTAAGATTAAAACAGGCATAATGAGTAATCGCACATGTTGGTATGATTCCAGAGCCCACATTTATAACGACTGGGCTACATATAAAGAGGCTCTAGACAAATAAAAGACAGTTTTATATAAGCAGGATTAAATGGGTAACAGAACAGATGGCCTCCCTTACCTAAAAACTGTAGCACACTGCTGAAACCACTGTAAATCCAGTCAAATATGAAGGACATAGCCAAATCTTATAGGGTCTGAAAAAAAGAAGTGTTTTGAATTTGGTAGTCAAGATTAAACATCAATTTTGAGTAAATAATCCTACAAAAGCCTTACTACAAAGGGTTAAACACTCTTATTCCAGGCCAAATCAAACCTGATCTATACTAACATAAAAAACAAAATGCCGGAGTTCCTGTTGAGGCTTAGCAGCAACGAACCCGACTAGTATCCACAAGGACAAGGGTTTGATCCCAAGCCTCCCTCAGTGGGTTAAGGATCCTGCATTGACGTGAGCTGTGATGTAGGTCACAGACATGGCTCGGATCCCACATTGCTGTGGCTGTGGCATAGGCTGGCAGCTGTAGCTCTGATTCAGCCCCTAGCCTGGGGGAACTTCCATATGCCGTGGGTACAGCCCTAAAAAGACCAAAAAAAAAAAAAAAATAATTTTGTTCTTGCAACTAGTTGATCCCTGATTAAGACAGAGTGACTGGCAAACCATGAATAGTTTTAGTTGTCAGTATCACAAGAATGAGAACTACAACAGCAACATAAATATATAAGAATCTATTATCTTAGATGTTCTTATTTTATTCAAGTTGAAAACTGTACTTCCTCTACTGTTATCATTTTAGGTCATGGAGAAATTGAAACTTGTCGTCAGAGAAAATATATACAAGTGGTTTATCTTTTCTGAAGACTTTTATGGTTTTCAAAAGGAATCATAATTCTCACTATAGAAAATCAAATAAAGCAGTGGTGTGTTGAGACAGTTTATTTAGTTCAATATCTATTTACCTAGTTCATAGTACGTCCAAGGTCCTGAGCTGGACATCATAGGGAATACAAATATTGATGGCAAACATGGCCTGCTCTCAGAAAGTTTATACAGTGATAAGTTAGCTATACAGATGCAATTAAAGTGAAAAAAATGTTACAACTGAATACAATATTATCTAAAATGATAACAGCTCACCTTATTTTATTTTATTTTTATTTTTTGTCTTTTAGGGCTGCACCTGCAGCATATGGAGGTTCCCAGGCTAGGAGCTGAATCAGTGCTGTAGCCACCGGCCTACACCAGAGCCACAGCAATGTGGGATCTGAGCCACGTCTGCGACCTACACCACAACTTGCAGCAACGCCAGATCCTTAACCCACTGAGCGAGGCCAGGGATCGAACCCACGTCCTCATGGATGCTAGCTGGGGTTCATTAACCGCTGAGCCACGATAGGAACTCCATGATAACAGCTCACCTTATAGAGTTTCAAGACTTATTTAAATACAAAGAAAAAAAATGCCCGTCATGTAAATCCTAAGCTACTAAGAGATTAATGATCATAAGAGCATAAAAAATGTTAAAAATAAAATAAAGAGATATGAAGTATTTGTGAGCATATCAACAGAAAGAGGTACAGCGTGTTCACAAATGCACTTTACATTAGGTATAAAAAAGAGAAAACCAGCCCTGCTTGTCTCTACATCCAAAATCCTATTTCCAAGGTTCTATGGCAGCAGTAAGGCATAGGAAAGGAAAGGCTTTTTTTTTTTTTGTCTTTTTGCCTTTATCTGGAGCCGCACCTGCGGCATATGGAGGATCCCAGGCTAGGGGTCTAACAGGAGCTGTAGCTGCCGGCCTTCGCCACAGCCACAGCAATGGAGTATCCGAACTGCATCTGCCACCTACACCACAGGTCACGGCAAAGCCGGATCCTTAACCCACTGAGCAAGGCCAGGAATCGAACCCGCAACCTCATGGTTCTTAGTCAGATTCGTTAACCACTGAGCCATGAAGGGAACTCCGGAAAGGCTTTTTGGACAGTGTTTAGCCTGAATGGGTACAGCAAAAAGTCAGGAATTATTAGATGATACGATTGGGGTTAGGGGACCACACATTGAGAGTAAAAATTAATGGGTGACATTAATTAGTGACACAGGAACCAGACTAAGTTTAGATATTTGGTCTTTACACCTTCAACTTTGAATACATGGACATGAGAGATAATACTGAATCTGTCTTTCAATTTAATAAAACAAAGTAAAACCAACAAAAAATATCACCTACCATTTATTGAACCCTTATGAGCGTTATGGTCTAGAGGTTAAGAGCAGGAACTCTCAGAGTTCCCATCGTGGCTCAGTGGAAACGAATCTGACTAGCATCCATGAGGATGCAGGTTCGATCCCTGGCCTCACTCAGTAGGTTAAGGATCTGGCATTTCTGTGAGCTGTGGTATAGGTCACAGAGGAGGCTCGGATCCCGCGTTGCTTGGCGAAGGCCGGCGGCTACAGCTCCTGTTAGACCCCTAGCCTGGGAACCTCCATATGCCGTGGGTGCGGCCCTAGATAAGGCAAAAAAGACAAAAAAAAAAGTGTTTAAGATGAGGGACCTCCCTGGTGGACTGGTGGTTAGGATTCAGCGCTTTCACTGCTGTGGCCCAGGTTTGGTCCCTGCTCTGGGAACTGAGATCTCACATCAAGCCACTGCACACCCGCAGCCAAAAGGCAAAGTTTGAAATGAGATAAGGGAAATGAGATTTTCCTCTTAAGGAAGGGTGAGGCTTGAGAATGTTGATAAATTGAAAGGAAGGAGCCAGTGGCAAGAGAGAGGTTAAAGATACGAGAGAGGAGGAACTTAACCAAAAGGGGAAAGGTGGACAGGTAGCGGAGCCGGGCTGAGAGCAGAGGCTTCCTCTAAGAGAAGGCAGGCCAGGAGATGTATAGTGGAGGTGGCAGGAATCTGAATTCAAAGGCATAGGTTGCATTTGTGGCTCAGATTTGATCCCTGGTCCAGGCAGTTCCATTTGCCGTGGGTGTGGCGGAGTCAGGGTCGGGGGGCAGCAGGAGAGAAGCAGTGTAGATGTAGTAAAAGGGTGCCAGAAGAGCAAGGCGGGTCAGCATTGTGCCAGCAAAGTGGAGAAAAATGTGGGGTTGAGTACTCAAGAAAAGGACTGGGTCTGGGCGGTGGCAAGCTCCAAGGCTTGGCTCTGGCATGCACAGCCGAAGAGCACTGGAGGTGAAAGATACGGGCAGCTGGGCTATGGGATTTGCTGTCCACACTGACGGGAAGTGGAATCAGCTAGAAAATTGGAGGGCAGTGTTACAGAGAGCAAGAAGTGGCAAAGTCCTCAGAGAAGATGACTGTTGATAGGTGAGAGCCATGAGGACGCAAAGTCAGCCATGCAGGTAAATGGATTTTCTTTATAAGGATGGTAGGTACCAACTTGCTGTTGTAAAATTTGTGCCAAGATAAATAATCTAATAACATATGGGAAAACTCTTCTTTAGAAATTTTGAGATATTTATTTTTCAGTAAAGTTGTGGTTTCTGAGATCCTTAAAATGAGCTAGGAGTCATTAGTCATTTTCAAGTAGAGCTAAAAATGCTCAACTAATAATAAAAGTTACTTAGCGACAACCAGATACCTGAGCCCTGAGAACAGGTTACACAACACCATGAACACACTATTAAGACATGGGAAAAGCAAAGGTCAAGAACAAGGAAACATATACACGTCAGCAGATTTATTTATTGCATGAACACCAAACAGGAAAAGTCACTACGCAGATTAAAAAAGTGCTCTACTCGAGTATCATGAAAATCAGTGCAAAGGGTATAATGGAACAGAATCTGAGATTACAAATAACTTCTTGAAAGCTCTGTCTCAAACTTATTTTTCTTCCAATGGTTGGACCATTTATTTTATTTTCATTTTCTAAGTTTTATTGACGTAGAGTTGATTTACAATGTTGTGATCATTTGTGCTGTACGACAAAGTGATTCAGTTATACATGTACACACATCCATTCTCTTTCAGGTTCTTTTCCCACATAGATTATTACAGAATCATTAAACTTATATGGATGATTCTGTTTATCTGAGATGTCCAGAATAGGCAGATCTTTAGTGTAAGTAGAGTAGTGGTTGTCAGACTCAGGGGGAGGGAAATGGGGAGTAGCTGCTAATGAGTACTGGGTTTCTTTTGGGGATGATGGAAATGTTCTGGAGTTAGTGGTGATAGCTGCACAACATTGTGAATATCCTAAAAACACTGAATTGTACACTTACAACGGTAAGAAGTATATGTACAAATACCCTTTATACTATGTACTCTCTCTCAATAAAGTTATTATTAAGAAATTAAAGAAAGAGGAGTTCCTGTCATGGTGCGGTGGAAATGAATCCGATTAGGAACCATGAGGTTGCAGGTTTGATCCTTGGCCTCACTCAGTGGGTTAAAGATCTGGTGTTGTCGTGAGCTGTGGTGTAGGTAGCAGATGCGGCTCAGATCCTGCGTTGCCGTGGCTGTGGTGTAGGCCGGCAGCTGTAACTCCAATTCGACCCCTTAGCCTGGGAACCTCCCATGTGCCGTGGGTGCAGCTCTAAAAAGACAAAAAAAAAAAAAATAAAGAAAGAAAGAAAATTAAATGTTAAAAATTTACATGGACTTTTAATATTTACAACTAATATAACTAGTTTAGCAAAGTCATTTATACATAAAATGACAAGAAACAAATACGCCAGGAGTTTCCTGGTGGGTCAGTGAGTTGAGGATCCACCATTGTTATCGCTGTGGCTCGGGTTGCTGCTGTGGCGCAGGTTGATCCCTGGCCTAGAATTTTTGCATGTTTTGAGCACAGCCAAAAACAAAACAGAACAAAAATACTCCCCGAAGTAGTGGTGGTAGAAAATAGAAGCTATAATATTCTAAGGAAGTAAATACAGCATCAGAATAGGATTCTAGAATCAGTACATTAATAACTTTGGGAAGCAAAGCATGGTAGAGCTTAAATGGATGGAGCATCTGCCCCAGAATTTAAAAAATCTAAACTGTTGGTTTTTTTGTTTGTTTTGTCTTTTACCCTTTTCTAGGGCTGCACTTGGGGCATATGGAGGTTCCCAGGCTAGGGGTCTAACAGGAGCTGTAGCCGCTGTCCTACATCACAGCTACAGCAACACGGGATCCGAGCTGCATCTGCAACCTACACCACAGCTCACGGCAACGCCAGATCCTTAACCCACTTAGAGATGCCAGGGATCGAACTCACAATGTCATGGTTCTTAGTTGGATTTGTTAACCACTGAGCCACAACAGGAACTCCAAAAAATCTAAGCTGAATATGCACCTTCTGAAATACTATTATTTCACTCTGGGGAAGCCAGGCTTTGTGAGCCCCAGTTTGCTCCTACGTATAAGGGAAACATGTGCCTCACGGAATGGTAAGAATGATTAAATATGATAATGTGCATGAAAACACTTTGAATAATATAAGGTGGTATTCATTCATTCAGACTAAATTAGTTGAAATTCAAAGCAGAAAATTTTAAATGCTAATTTTCAAATTAACTTCAATATTAACAACTATTAATATGGAAAAGTAGGGTTTTTTTTTTGGTCTTTTGTCTTTTTAGGGCTGCACCCACAGCACATGGAGGTTCCCAGGCTAGGGGTCGAAACGGAGCGTCGCTGCTGGCCACAGTCACAGCCACAGCAACGCCAGATCTGAGCTGCGTCTGTGACTTACACACAGCTCATGGCAACGCCGGATCCTTAACCCACTGAGCAAGGCCAGGGATCGAACCCGCAACCTCATGGTTCTAGTTGGATTTGTTTCTGCTGCGCCACCATGAGAACTCCCGGAAATTTTTTTTTTGTCTTTTTGCTTTATCTAGGGCCGCACCCGCAGCATATGGAGGTTCCCAGGCTAGAGGTCTAACAGGAGCTGTAGCTGCTGGCCTTCACCACAGCCACAGCAACATGGGATCCGAGCCATGTCTGCAACCTACACCACAGCTCATAGCAAGCCGGATCCTTAACCCACTGAGTAAGGCCAGGGATCGAACCCGCAATCTCATGGTTCCTAGTCGGATTCATTAACCACTGAGCCACGACGGGAACTCCTGGAAAATTTTTTAAATGATGTATATTTTACTTTAAATATTAAACACAGCATCACTATCACTAGAAAAGGCACTAGAATAACTTCCTTCAAATCTAGGTAAATAAATTTCACTAGAAGAGGTTAATCACAATTTTCTACATAATTTTGTCAAGCTTGTGATTAAAATATGTGCAGATTCCATAAGATCGGTATAATGTCTGTAAACTAATTTAGCGACTATACACAGGTTTCTCTCAGATTCAAACAGTGCTAGAAATACAAAAGCCAAACTCCACTTGACCACGTTTTGTAGAATTTCAGTAAGGCCCTGTGCGTTAGGCATTCCTTGGTGTCCTAGAGGACTGGTTCCAGGCCCCTATCGCCATCCTCAAGTCCCTCATAAAAAATGTCCTAATATTTACATATAATCTACGAGCATCCTCCGGTATACCCTAAAGGATTTCTCAATTACCAGTAATATCTAATACAATGCAAATGATAAGCAAATAGTTGTAAATGCCATGTAAATAGTTGCCAGCATGTGGCAATATTAAGTTTTGCTTTTTTAGAACTTTCTGGAATTTTTTCCCCCAAATATTTCCTTCCCATGGTTGAGTCTTCAGAAGCTGAACCTATGGATATGGAGGAACAACTGTACTAAAAGAATGGACAGTGACAATGTTGAATGTTTAAAGACAATGCTGCTTTATAAATACTCTCTCCTAAAATTGTTAGATTTTTCTTTTTACAACTTTTAAAGTATTGAAACAGTCTTACAAATAAAAAACTCACGAAAGCATTTTAGGATTGAATATATAGCAATCATAATAATGGAACTAAACCTTTTGGTATAATGACCCAAAAATACAAACTCAGTTTTCCTTTAAGAGAACTCGATTGAAATAAGGTTATCTATGACAAATATAAATAGGATTTTTTCTAAGAGGAAAGGAAAAAAAAACTCTATTAAAAAAGTTGTTTTTGGAGTTCCTGTCGTGGCACAGCGGTTGGCGAATCCAACTAGGAACCATGTGGTTGCAGGTTCGATCCCTGGCCTTGTTCAGTGGGTTAATGATCCGGTGTTGCCATGAGCTGTGGTGTAGGTCACAGACGCGGCTTGGATCCCGCGTTGCTATGGCTGTGGCATAGGCTGGTAGCTACAGCTCCGATTAGACCCCTAGCCTGGGAACCTCCATATGCCACGGGTGCGGCCCTAAAAAAAAGAAAAAAAAGTTGGTTTTGAGCCTGAGTAATGAACTTGCCTATAAGGAATTAAAATAAAAATTGCCATAAGCAATGACAAATTTTGTCATTAAAATACTTTAAACTCATATTGTTCTAAAAGGTATACACAAAGAAGAGGAACTTTTCATACCATGCTTTTACAATTATCTGTTCAGTAAAGTTTTGCAAAAAAATAATTTAAATTGAGTTTCAGGCAAATATATTTAAAGGAAAGGGTGAAGAAATAATGAATCATTACTGCGGAATTCTGATTTATAAGCTTCCAGTAATGTGGCAGTCACTGACTTTCATTTCTGATAGCCTAATCTTTCGTCTTAAATCTTGCTTGAAGTACAAGGCAAAGGAAGGTTAAAATGTACCTCAGAAAATACCAATGAGAGTTCCTGTTGTGGCTCAGCGGTAGTGAACCCGACTACTATCCATGAGGATGTGTGTTCGATCTCTGGCCCTGCTCAGTACATAAAGGATCCAGCGTTGCCGTGAGCTGCGGTGTAGGTCCCAGATGCGGCTCGGATCCAGCACTGCTGTGGCTGTGGGGTAGACTGGCACCTGCAGCTCAGTTTTGACCCCTAACCTTGGAACTGCCATATGCCACAGGTGTCGCCTTAAAAAGACAAAAAACAAACAAACAAAACCCACAAAACTGATAAGCTATCCTAAAGTTTTTAAAGTTCAAAATATTTTGGTAATGAATGCAGGTCTACTAAAACAATATTTGATATACATGGCTTTGAAATATCATTACTAATTATTGACAAAATGTAAAACTTCCTTTATTCCTTGTCTGTACAATAGAGACAATACTACTGCTTCCTTACGGATTGTTGTATCCATAGCTAGCGCCTTACACATAGTAGATAGTACATGTTCCTTTCCTTCTTTCACTTGCTTCATCAGTATTTACTCTAGAGGCAGATATGAGAAAGAATGAATGTGTATAACTGAATCACTTTGTTGTACAGCAGAAATGATCACAGTATTGTACATCAACTATTCTTCAATGAAACTTTAAAAAATGAAAAAAAAAAACCTCCTTTAGTATCAGGGAAAATAACCGATCGCCCTACAGAAGAAACGCTGATACAGTGACAAGTGTGCCTGTTCCTTTTTTTCTTTTGGCCGGAGGCAAAGGCATATATGGGTTAAAGGATCCACAAGGCCAGATCCCTTAAACCACTGTGCCAGGCTGGGGGCTCGAACCTGCCTCCTGGTGCTGCAGAGACACCACCAATCCGGTTCCACCACAGCGGGAACTCCAAATGTGCCGGTTTTTAATTATCTTAGATGAAGTTGCAAGCAATTCCAAATGTGTCTATAGTGTTGCTTTTTCCAATCTAAATAAAGCACCAGAATAGGCACATTTCTACCAATATCAAATTGACTGTACAGTGTAAAAATCCTTTATAAAACTGATCAAAAATTTTAAGAAGACTTAGTTTAACTGGCATTTTAACACTGAACACAGGACATTCTTAAAGAGTGAAACACGGTGGCAGTACAGATCTTGCTATAAAAAAGTGCGATAATATTAGGTTTAATTTTTTAAATTACACGGATTTCTTCACCCCATTTTCCCCAGTATACCTAATACCTTAAATTCATGATACGTTTGGTTGTTTTGGTCAACAATATCAGACTTCTAGCTGCTGTCAAAATCAATTTCTATCTTGTTGGCGAGTCTTGGAACAATCTGTAAATAATTACAGTTTTCCCCCAACACCGTATCTTTTCCCCACTGAACTCGGTCTTGGGCTATGGCAAAGCGTTAACTACTAATAGTAAAGAAGCTCGGTTTGTCCCCACACTAGGTGGGGAGCTGAAAACAACACGCCGCGTCACAGCCTCTTGACCTGTCAGTGATCCCCGCCGCCTTCCCGGGTGAGGAAACTGAGGCCGAGGGGAAGGAAAGGCCTGCCTGCAGTTCCGAGTCATCTCGTTCCTTCCTGAAATCCCCCATCGTTTGACAGTAGCGCTGTCCTGTCCCGATGACCCTCAGAAAGGCTCCGAGGAGCACGAAAGGAACCCGTTCTCTTATCCCGTCGCCAGATTCCGGGACTGAAAACAGAAGCCCCTTCCTCGGCCGAGGACAGGCAGGGGCATCGGGTGGCTCCAGGCCCGAAAAGTGCTCTTTTCCCGGGGCCCACAGCTGCTGCCCGCCGGTTCTCCCGGGAGGAGAGGCCATCACTCACCGGCGATTGGAGAGAAGGCGATTCCTTTCTTGGCGTCGTCCCTAGTCACTCCGATGTCAAGCGCGATGGCTGCCGCGGCCCTAACTCGCGTCAGCTCCTTCCGGGCCGGCGGGTGCTTCACTCCCGAAGGTTCTCAGGACTGCAGCGCCGCGCGCCGAAGTTCCGCCTCCTGGCGGTTCCGCGACCAATCCCACCGTGAGGGAGCCAGGAGCTGGGGCGAGCTCCTGACAGCCACCTGAACGCGCTTCTGTGACCGCGGGCCTAGGCAGAGAAGGGAACACAGGTCCCTAGCTTGGGGAATTATACGTGACATCCCTTTTTGAAAAACACATTTTAAAGTACACGTATTTCTTGAATTCGACAAGTAATTTACAAACTGTAACTGCACGCCAGATAATATGTTGGCTGTTGGCTATTGAGCTTTAAGTAAGACAGTCTGACTCCGGAGTTCTTTGCTAATAGATATTACCTTTCTTAAATGTATTCAGATGGGATTACTTGGGTGCCTTGCGTGAAAGTGTGATGACTGTGCTTCCAAGATTGCTCTCACCTAGGATTCTAGGTGATGCGGACAGAACAAGGTGGTGTTTGGGGACTGAAGCAGAGTTTCCCGGTAGATTCTCAACAAAGCCTATATATGGCTCTGCTAGAGCTCCTCCTCTTTCCCTCAAGCCTCAGGAAATGCCTTACTCATGGGCCCTTTCTTCGCGCTTGTCATTTCTCTGCCAGAACTTCTTCCCCAGATAGTTCCTCTCCACCCAGCTAACTCCTACACACTCTTCCTGTCTCAGCACAGGTAGCCTCCCTCTAGGACTTGGTAAAAGCCTTGCATTACAGGCTTACCAGCAACTGTACAATTTACCTTGTTATTGAAGTTATCTTGCTTGTAATTGTACAATTAGATTTGTATGATTATTTATCTATAGCTTTCCCCAGCAGATATTCTATTAAGGTTCCTTAGATCAGGAACCACATCTGCTTTTTTCCCTGTTGAATCCATTTTCAGTGCCTGGCATATGATAGGTGCATCATATATATGAGCAAATGGAAGTTCCTGTTGTGGTGCAGTGGAAATTAATCCAACTAATATTCATGAAGATGTGCACTGGATCCCTGGCCTCAGTCAGGCTGGGATGTGGCATTGCCGTTAGCTGTGGTGTAGGTCGCAGACATGGCTCGGATCCCATGTTACTGTGGCTGTGATGTAGGCTGGCAGCTGCAGCTCCGATTTGACTCCTAACCTGGGAACTTCCATACGCCAGGGGTGCAGACCTATTTAAAAAAAAAGAAAAAAAAAACTATATATACGAGCAAGTGATTCATTCATAATATGAAGGACTCCTGGGTACATTTTTTGTCCTCAGGGAGGTTAAAGAATTTCCCTAGAGTCCATGATCTGAGTTGAAAGAGCCTGCTGTTCCAGTTTGTGTTCCCTTCTATTCTTCTTTCCACTTACCTAGTCTTGAATTCAGTCTGGTTTAATAAATACTTTTACGTGGCCTGTGGCATTTCACCTGGCTCCTCAAAATTACTCCATGGCCCTTTTCCTGGATTGCCTTCTTTCCTGATATTCCTGCCATTTTA
The DNA here is from genome assembly GCA_004024745.2 of Catagonus wagneri. Taxonomy (NCBI): domain Eukaryota; kingdom Metazoa; phylum Chordata; class Mammalia; order Artiodactyla; family Tayassuidae; genus Catagonus; species Catagonus wagneri. The sequence goes on from PVHT020004020.1 coordinate 51,000,557, forward strand.
GTCAGCCTTTAGATAAAAATCTAAATTATAATCCTGCTGGCTTCAGCAACAGACTGTAAAATGACTAGGAATGGAGAATGAAAATAAGCAAGTCACAGGCTCTTTCCTTGAGGACCTTATAGTTTGGCAGAGAGAAGTGTTAGGCCACAACTAACTGTAAAAGGAGATGGGGAGGGGGGAAAGGTTAACAAAGTACAAACCTGTGGTATGTGTGAAGAAGTAGAAAGGCAGGAGATATCAGTGTTTGCGAAGACTCTTCGAGGATATTCACGGAGGAGTTCCCGTCGTGGCTCAGTGGTTAACGAGCCTGACTAGCATCCATGAGGACTTGGGTTTGATCCCTGGCCTTGCTCAGTGGGCTAAGGATCCTGTGTTGCCGTGAGCTGTGGTGTAGGTCGCAGACACGGCTCGGATCCACCATTGCTATTGCTGTGGCTGTGGTGTAAGCCAGCGGCTGTAGCTCTGATTCGATCCTCAGCCTGGGAACCTCCATAGGCCAAGTGTGTGGCCCTAAAAGACAAAAAAGAAAAAAAAAGAGATAGAGAAAGGAAGGAAAAGAGATGAGAAAAGCACCAGGCAAGTATTGTGGTGTGACCAAATAATTTAAACTGGGCTACCAAGGACCTGGACTCCCAAATTATAGAGCCTTTGAAGGTTATGAACAGCATAGGAACATGGTCAGAGTCGTATTTTTGAAAGTTTGGTATGGCAGCAGTTTACATTTTTATTGTATTTCCTGCACTGTAAACTCCACAGAAGGAAGAGAGCCTGTCTGTCCTGTGATGTTTTTGCTCGGTACCTGACAAATGGAAGGCATTTAATCAATATTAGTTGAAAGAATGAATGAAGGAAGGAAGGAAGGAGGGAGCTGGTGAAGTCACTCAGTAGACAGTACAATGAAAAGATGGATGTAGAGGAGTTCCCGTTGTGGCTCAGTGGTTAACGAATCCGACTAGGAACCATGAGGTTGTGGGTTCCATCCCTGGCATCGCTAAGTGGCTTAAGGATCCGGCATTGCCGTGAGCTGTGGTGTAGGTTGAAGCTGTGGCTCGGATCCTGCCTTGCTATGGCTGTGGCTGTGGCGTAGGCCGGCGGCTATAGCTCCGATTAGACCCCTAGCCTGGGAATTTCCATATGCTGCGGGTACGGCCCTAGAAAAAGCAAAAAGACCAAAAAAAAAAAAAAAAAAGGGAAAGGAAAAAGAATTGACCATTGATATTGTACCTCCAGTGCTACCCAGAGGGTAGAGAGCTGACCAGAGGCTGACACTATTTCAACTACACCACCAGGTCAGTATCAGATGGGACACCATGTACCATAATAGTTAAGAATCTAAAAGAATTAGAGAACAGTTTAGAAACAAGTGCTAGTGATGTGGTTTAGACTACAAGTGCAATATGAACTTATAATAGTGAATCAGGAGGGACAAGATATTCAGAACAGAAGATTGGAAGAGATGACTGACACTTTAAATTTATCCATTCAAAATTGTTTATTGAGTTCCTGTCGTGGCGCAGTGGTTAATGAATCCAACTAGGAACCATGATGTTGCGGGTTTGATCCCTAGCCTTGCTCAGTGGGTTAACCATCCGGCGTCGCCGTGAGCTGTGGTGTAGGTTGCATATGCGGCTTGGATCCTGGGAACCTCCATATGCTGCAGGGGTGGCCCTAAAAATTAAAAAACAAAAACAAAAACAGATATATGTCAATGATAAGTTCTGTGAAGAAAAAAGTCAGGGTAAAAAGGATAGAAAGTGAGTAGGAGGATATGCTGTTGCATACAGTGTCCCGAGAAGGCCATGCCATAACGTGTCATTTGTATAAAGGCTGAAGGGATTGAGCTAGATGGGTGTATTGGGAAAGAGCATCCTGGGTAATTTTTAAAATTTTATTTATTTATTTTGCTTTTTTTTTTTTTTTAGGGCCGCACCTGCGGCATATGGAAGTTCCCAGGTTAGGGACTGAATAGAAGCTCCAGCTGCCAGCCTACACCACAGCCACAGCAACCTGGGATCCAAGTTGTGTCTGTGACCTACACTATAGCTCTCAGCGATGGCAGATCCTTAACCCCGAGTGAGGCCAGGGGTCGAACCTGCATCCTCATAGATACTAGTCAGGTTTGTTACTGCTGAGCCATGACGGACACTCCCTGGCAATTGAAGTAAGTGTTGAGTCTGACTTGTGCTTGGGTAGCTGGAGAGAGAGCAAGTGTGTCTGGAGTGGTGAGTGAGAGGGAGTGTGAAAGATGATGAGAAAGAGGTAGCCTGGCCACGTCACGTGAGGCCTTGAAGGCTATTAGCAGGACTTTGGCGTTTACCCAGAATGAGATGAGAATGCAGAGAAACTCTAACTTGATGAAGCAAAAGGAGCAATTACAGCTTTTAGGGTCTAGGAAATCAAATTAGCACTCCGGAGCTCAATTCAATGTGTAGGATGGATGGGAGAGACTAAAACCAGAAAGACTATCCCTATTTAGTTCAAGTGCAAGAGGATAGAAACAAAGTGGGTAGTGAGAATGGCAAGGACGACATGGAGATGAAAAGTTTTCAAAGAAAGCAATGGGATTTACTGGCTTGGTATGGGATGAATATACTGTCATGTAACTTCAAAGCTACCGACTTCAGATACAAACAGATGTCATGTCAGAGGCAAATGAGGCCAAGGGAACTGCTCCCAAAACGAAGCCACAGAGGAGTTTCAGAACAAACCTGCTGCTTGTAACTGAAACTAGGTGTTTGTTTGAAATAGAAACAAATTTAAAAAAAAATAGAAGACTTAAAATAATTTCCCCCATCCTGAAAAGTAAACAGAATTGGTCCTGCTTATCAGTGATAATTCAACAGTCAGGAGAAGGCAGGCAGAGTGGACTTAGGCTGATGTGGGCCCAAGTCCACTTCTGCATATCAGCAAATTTTATTAGGAATGCCTGTCTCTCTCTTCCGGGTCTAAATAAGTAATTGAATTTAATGAAATATTCTTTGTATAGTATTGTCTCCTTACTGAAACACTTTACTGTGGCTTATTTTCTTGTTTATAATTTTCTTAAATAGGGTTGAAAGCTCTGAAAATAACATGCAGAAAATCTGGTACACAGATATATGTGAAGGAGCACAGGGAGTTGCCTGGAGCCTCAGCGGGTTAATGATTTGACTTTGTCATTGTGGCAGCTTAGGTCGCCACTGTGGCCCAGGTTTGATTGCTGACCCAGGAACTTTCACATGCTGTAGGTGTGGCCAAAAAAAAAAAAAAAAAAAAGACACAGAAGGGGGCCTATGTGGTAGAAGGGTCCTGCTGTTCCGGAAAACAAGGATAACAAAATAGAATATATTATTATTATTATTATTATTATTATTATTGTTATTTTGCTTTTTTAGGGCCGCACCCACGGCATATGGAAGTTCCCAGGCTAGGGGTCAAATCAGAGCTGCAGCTGCCACAGCTCACAGCAACATCAGATACTTAACCCACTGAGTGGGGCCAGGGATTGAACCTCCATCCTCATGGATCCTAGTCAAGTTCATTACTGCTGAGCCATGAAGGGAACTCCAAGATAGAATATATTACTGACATTAGTTTAGGAAAGTGTATGGTAGTGTAAGGTAGACATAGATAACAAAAATGTTGATTCCCTTAACAACTGGTAATAACACTAATATTTTTCCGTAAAACGTATGTGAGCACACTTTAAGAAGCCAGAGAAGGATTTGGCAATGTGTGGATAATATTTAATATGAAAAGTACTTAACTTTTTAAATAAGTTGTCTCACCTCAATTACTTAAACATACCTCTTACTAGTCCTGAGGGTATGCAGGTGACAAATGATTCCTTAAAGCTGACTATATTGAAAATGTAAAAAACATTTGAAAGACTTAACCATAGTTTGCGGTGGGTTTTGCAGGGCTCGGGGGAGGGAGTAATAACATCAACAGGGCTACTTAGGAACAGATTTTACAAAAAGCGTTGTTTACTTAATAGGAAATTATTTATGTTTATTTAACTGGATTTATTTATTTATTTATTGCCGATTCTAGGGCTGCACTCATGGCACATGGAGGTTCCCAGGCTAGGGGTCTAATCGGAGCTGTAGCCGCCGGCCTTCGCCACAGCCACAGCAATGCGGGATCCGAGCCTCGTCTGCAACCTACACCACAGCTCACGGCAACACCAGATCCTTAACCCACTGAATGAGGCCAAGGATCGAACCCGCAACCTCATGGTTTCTATAGTTGGATTTGTTAACCACTGAGCCATGACGGGAACTCCTATTTAACTGGATTTAACCAGAAGTTACTTACCTTTTTAAAATGGCTAATTCTGGAGTTCCTGCTGTGGCGCAGCAGAAACGAATCCGACTAGGAACCATGAGATTGCGGGTTCAATCCCTGGCCTCGTTCAGTGGGTTAATGACCCGGCGTTGCCGTGAGCTGTGGTGTAGGTTGCAGATGTGGCTCAGATCTGGCGTTGCTGTGGCTCTGGGGTAGGCCGGCAGCAACAGCTCCAATTAGACCCCTAGCCTTGGAACCTCCACATGCCGTGGGTGCGGCCCTAAAAAGACAAAAAATGAAATAAAAAGTTAAAAAATAAAATAGCTGCTTTTTCTTCAATGATTTTTTTTCCTGAACACAGATATTGCTTAAACAGAACAGAGTCCAAAGAAAATGTGATTTAACCAAATTAAACTCCTGTGCCAAGGTCAATAAACTAAGATCATTAAAAAGTTGCATTTGGAGTTCCTGTTGTGGCTCAGTGGAAATGAATCTGACTAGCATCCATGAGGATGCAGGTTTGATCCCTGGCCTTGCTCATTGGGTTAAGAATCCAGCGTTGCTGCGAGCTGTGGTGTAGGTCACAGTCAAGGGTCGGATCCCGTGTTGCTGTGGCTGTGGTGCAGGCCTGGAGCTACTGCTCCAATTCGACCCCTAGCCTGGGAACTTCCATATGTCACGAGTGTGGCCCTAATAAGTGGAAAAAAATAAAAAAGAAAATAAAGAGAATTAAACTAATGCAAGTTTGAGGCCAGGTGTAAGGCTTTTCTCTTTTGAAGAGTGATAACTGATTTTCTGTCTGACCTCAGGGAGGTTCAGTTCTGACTATTCTCTCTTTAAACCACTGAGAGGCTTGTGTTTGTGTATGTTTTCAAGTGTTCTTGGGATATATGATTTGGGATTTTGTTATAGGGGCTCTAAGCTGAAAACAATTTAAATGAAAAGTGTCATCTTTATTCTAAAGAAGGCTTCATACTTGTATCTTGTACAAGGAGTTTGATTTTTCAGTTTCACACTCTGCAAATACATTTTTACACACCTGAGGCAGATGACAGAAAATGGGATAAAGGTTAATAGTTATTTGAATTTTTACTATTCTTTTTCAGGTCTTAGCAGTTCAGTTCTTACTCTTTCTGTATGTAAAATAACATTTCATAGCAGGCATTTGATAGTATATGAATTAAATAAGATGTATTTTATCTTTCACGGGTTTCAAAACCCTTGGCATAACATTTTAATCAACAGTACAAATCTGTTGTTTCAAGAAGGGCTTTATCATGAGCTCAGCACAGGAAAAACCTAAGTATAATGAAGGTGGCTAAGATGAGGACTGAGATAATTAATTAACTATGTTGTCTAATTAGTCCAGTTTCTACCTCCCTTTGACCTCAAAAGTAAAAAGTCTACTTGCCAAAAAAAAAAAGAAAAAAAAACTCATTGCCCAAAAAGGAAGTTTGAATGTTGTACCTTACAGTAAACTCTTAGAAGAGGAAGTAAAACTGCCATTTAAATATGTTAATGAAAATTGGCGTGACCATGCTATGAATCAGCGAATTTCAAAATTAAAATTACTTCTGAATCCTCCGGTCAAAAAGGCAAGGCCTCCTCTTGGATTTGATTATATATATGTACATCATTAACCACCCCTTTACAAAATTCCCTTACAATTTACACCTGTAATATGACGAAAAGTGAAATGAAATACTGCGACGAGCATTAATCGGTCCAGCTATCCGAGCTATAGTCTCAACAGGGGATGATGACATCTGTCGCCTCAGGTAATCCTCCCAAAAACTAGAGAGGAACTGTCAGTCCCACCCCGTGAAAGCTGCCACTGAAGCCGGGACTGCACTTGGATCCCGGCAGCGCTGGCGAGATGACGTTCACGGCGATGGGGATTTCCGTATCGGTGACACACGCCACTTCCGGTCGCTGGTGAGAGTCAGTGACGTGGCAGACGAGGCCAAGCACGGTCCTTCGGGCCAGGACACCCAGAGCAGTCAGGTGGCTTCTGGACAGCCCCACAGGGAGAGACGAGCTCACCCGCAGCTACAGCGGCGGCGGAGGGGGAGAGGCCGGAGCCGGAAGTGCCACGTGTCCCGATTGCGCCTGCGCGGCCGGCGGCTGACAGGCAGTTCCGGCCGGGGCCTCCCTCCGTCTCTCTCAGTTTGGCTGCTGCCTCCCAGCCCGGCGTTCCCGGCCCGGCCGGCACGACTCTCAAGCCTCAGCACCCAGGCCAGGCCCTGGCCACCGGCGGGCTGGGGAGGCTGCGGCGCCATGCCTAGGGCTTTCTGCGCCTCCAGCTCTCTATCCCACCTCCAGTCCTAAGTCGTTAGCCCCCTCCCTCCGCTTCCAGCCGTCGCCTTTCAGCTTGGCTTGGCGCTGTCGCAGACCCCGACCGGCCCCGACAAGCCTCGTCGTCATGTCCCAGCCCGGGATACCGGCCTCTGGCGGCGCCACCACGGGCCTCCAGGCCCAGAACGGGGCCGCCCCGGCCTCGGGGTCTCATTACACCAATGGTAAGTGCCGCTCCGAGGTGGCGTGGGGGCGGGGGTCGACCAAGTTCGGGCGCCCGGCTTGAGTTGACCTTTGGTTGCTGCCGCCGCCTGAGGCGACGGAGGAGGGGAGGGTGACCTCCCTTGCCGGGGTCGGGAGCGGCTGGGGGAGAGGGCCCGGCCACCGAGACCGCGGCTCGTCTTAGTGTTTCGTATTTAATTATTTATTCATTCGTTCAGCAAGCAGTTGTTGAGTCCTTGCCGTATGGAACGTCCAGGGTATACATGAGTGAAGAACACAGATTCGGTCCAAACCTCAGAATTCGCGTCCGAGGCTTATAGTGTCTGTTAATGTGCCTTTCCCCTCCGCGCCGCCTCACCCACCTCTTCTAGAGAGCAGGATTTGGGGTTTGATTCATTTCAGTTCGGCAGGGCCTGCGGTGGGGTGGGAGTCGTACTCAAATGTGAATTTGCGGAGAGGAACGAGTGAATGATTGTGCTTTGGAGAGACACCTTTAGGGCTGACCTCTTTAGGGCCTGCTCATCTCTCCCTGAACCTTCCCCAAATTGTAGTTAGGACACCTGTTCTGGTTTTCAGTTTCGAAACAACTAAGTCGAGGGGAGGATCTCCTGTTCAATTTCCAGAGGTCTTCAGATCACTTGGGAAGTGGTTGTACAAGTCTCTGAACCTCTGACCAGAGTGTGCATGTGGCACTATAATTTTCATTTGGTATGAGGATGTCTGCTAATTGTATACCCTTCTAGGTTTCTTTAAAATGTCCTGTATTGTGATTTACTAAGTTTGTTATAATCGTTATTATTATATAAGATAGGTTTTCTGCCAGCAGTTTGCCAAGTTAGTACTGTACTTGTAAAACTTTGGTTCTTGGAAACAAGTAGTGGAATAATTCAGAAATGCTTAATTGCCCGTTGGAATCTAGGATTGCTGGCAAACTGGAGAAAATAGCCAGTGACTAAACTAACTACATTGTATTTTAGAGACTACTGTTTTCTTTACAAAGAAGGCTTTAAAAGACTTTTAAAAATGTCTGTGAGTAGGCAGGTGTGTAGGCAGAAGCAAGAATAAGTGGGGCTAAGCCCTGAAATGGTATTAAGTTTAATCAGTTTTTCTTTCTCAGATTTACTATGACAGTTTATGTAAACTACATTTTATTTTAGGCTGTTTAGTTATATTTTCACTGAGGATGACGTGATTTTAAGACATTCACTTTAAGGTAAAAAACTTAAGCAAGATGTATGATTATAGCTTTTTCTTATAATCCATAAATTACAGTTTTACATGAACTGTAAATGGCAAATCCTGCAAATATGGTTGTAAATTTATATGTAGGTAAAATCTTGATAATTTTGAAATTTTAAAGCAACTTAGCTACTGTATATACTGTATTGGAGATGTCACTATGTTGATTTGATCCAGTCCGATAGACATTTACCACATACCTAAGTTCTGTCCTTAGAAATATAAGAAAGTAAGAAAAGAGTCCCTAGACACAGGTTTCTCAAACCATTTTGTGAGTCAGATAGGGAAGGAAATCATAGGACTGCAAATATGTGCCCCTCCCCCATTTTAAAAAATGTTTCAGGTGTATAGCATTATAATTATAACATCTGTATGCACTACAGAGTGACTGCCATCACAAGTCTGTTCACCGTCTGTCACCATACAGTTGACCCCTTTACCTATTTCACCCACCCCCCCAGCCCCCTTGCCATTGGTAACCACTAATCTGATCTCTGTATCTATGAGTTTTGTAAATTTATTTGTTCTATTCCATATATGAGTGAAATTATATGGTATCTGTCTTGGTCTGCTTACTTCACTTCACATAATACCTTCACGTTCCATCCATGTTCTTGCAAGTGGCAGGATTTCATTTTTTGTATGGCTGAGTAGTATTCCATTGTGTGTATGTACACATCTTCTTTATTCATCCATTGATGGACAGTTAGGTTGTTTCAATATCTTGGCTGTTGTAAATAATGCTGCATTGGGAGTTCCCTTCGTGGCTCAGTGGTTAACGAATCCGACTAAGAACCATGAGGTTGCGGGTTCGATCCCTGGCCTTGCTCAGTGGGTTAAGAATCCGGCGTTGCCGTGAGCTGTGGTGTAGGCTGCAGACACAGCTCAGATCCCGCGTTGCTGTGGCTGTGGCGAAGGCCGGCGGCTGCAGTTCCTGTTAGACCCCTAGCCTGGGAACCTCCATATGCCGCGGGTGCGGCTCTACATAAAAGGCAAAAAGACAAAAATAAAATAAAATAAAATAATGCTGCATTGAACACTGGGGTACATATATCTTTCTGAATTAGTGTTTTTGTGTTCTTAGGATAAATGTCCAAAAGTAGAATAGCTGGGTCATATGGTATATACCCTTGTTTAAATATAGTTTTGACAGTCTTTTTATAAGCCTTATTTCTATAGCTTTTTGTAAAATTAGTCACAGTAAAATGGCTAATGTCTTGTATTGGGTTCCTTTGTTGTTTATCCCATAGAGAGAGTAGGGATGTGGAGAATTGGAGGGGAGGTTATTCTCTAGAAGGTGCAAAAAAATTTAGTGTTAGAACCTAATTTTTTTTGGTCAACTCTTTCTCACTGCTGCTTAAATATTCTATTGAATACTCCTTTTTTGTTTGTTTTTTTTTTAGGGGTGCAGCCAGGGCATATGGAAGTTCCCAGACTACAGGTTGAATTGGAGCTACAGCTCCTGACCTACACCACAGCTCATGGCGATGCTGTATCCTTAAGCCACGGAGCAAGGCCAGGGATTGAACCCACGTCCTCATGGATGCTGGTGGGGTTCATTACTGCTGAGCGCACAAAAGAAGCTCCTCTCAAATATTCGTTTGTTTGTTTTTTTCCTTTTCTAGAGCCCAGGGGTCTAATCAGAGCTGTAGCCGCTGGCCTGCGCCACAGCCACAGCAACGCGGGATCTGAGCCGCGTTTGCAACCTACACCACAGCTCATGGCAACGCCAGATCCTTAACTCACTGAGCGAGGCCAGGGATTGAACCGGCAAACTCATTGTTCCTAGTTGGGTTCATTAACCACTGAGCTATGATGGGAACTCCATCTATTGATACTCTTAAGCTTTAGGTTTCACGTAGCTTGCTTAAATTATGTATTCAGTTCGATTTTTAGATTTTTTTTAGATTGTAATAGTCACCTTTTTCATTTTTCTCTAAGTTGATTTCATATTATGTAATGTCATTATATTACAGAATGCCTCACACACTTAGACATTTCTTTCTGTGGTGGACTGCACTGCACTCCATTGATTATCTAGACAGTTTTTTTTGAAACTCTTTGTAGATTTGTGTACATTTATTTCTTTTGCATAAATTGACAGTGAAACTGCAAGACTACTTAAATTGGCAGATCTTCATCTGATTACCACATATGAAGACTAAAGGCAAATCTTGACTCCCACTTTTAATTAGCTGTTTCTTTTTCTTCCCCCCCCCCCTTTTTTTTTTTGTCTTTTTAGGGCCATATTTGCGGCATATGGGAGTTCCCAGGCTAGGGGTTGAAGTAGAGCTGTTTCCGCCAGCCTATGCCACAGCTCACGATCCTTAATCCACTGAGGTCAGGGATCGAACCTGCATCCTCATGGATACTGGTCAGGTTCGTTAGTGCTGAGCCACAACAGGAACTCCCATAATTAGCTTATTTATTGTCTCTCTGAGTCAGTTTGCCAAGGCAGTTAGAAACTGTAATTTTTTGTTTTTTGGGAGCTTTTTTTTCTTTTTTTAGGGCCACACCTGTGGCATGTAGAGGTTCCCAGGCTAGGAGTCGATTGGAATTGCAGCTACCAGCCTATACCACAGCCGGCAACACCAAATCTGAGCCATGTCTGCAACCTACAAAGGGGTTGGACATCAGCTTAATACTAGACTTGTGCTCGTACCTCTGTTTTAGACAGGAGAGAAATGTAAATCTCTTTTTGTTTTACTCTGAGGTAAACCGTATTTATGACTGTGTGTTTTTAATATAGTAAGTCTTTAGTCATAATCAAAGCATGCTAAGACTAAAATTGGCATGTGGCCTATAACATTGATTGTTGTGGCCGAGTTCCCTTTAATGTTTTCAGTGGGGGCGGTCTTTACACTCCCATAAGACTCTTTGCATAATGCCTCTAATAGAATTTATTGCTTTGAGTTTCTTGTTAGTCTCTACTAATAGACTAGCTCCTGAAATACATAATATAGTAACAATGAGAACTAAATTTTTTGCTTACTTACTCTATGCCCAGTCACTTTGCTATGTTGCATTACATGCATCATTACCTCTAATCTACACAACAGCCCAATGAGGTAAGAACTGTTAGGTTTACTGACAATGAAACTGAGATGAATGGTCAAGCAGCTCATTCAAGGTCACACAGCTGATAAGTTGTGGAACCTAGATTTAGACTGGGCAGTCTTAACCACTTATTCAGCTTATTTGGTAGTTATGCCTGAATCAAAGATCAGACCCTTCTCTTTGGTTTCTTTAGGTAGGTAGATACATATAATTACAGTAAGTATTTGCTGGTATTTTTCAGAGTTGCCACCTAATTTATTTTCCTTTGGATTATAATTAATACATAACCTGGTCCTCATTTTTTTTAGTATTTAGTCCTTTGCTATTTCAACATCACATTTCATAAATGTTTTCTAGACTCTGGAATTGCCTCTATCCCCACTTAGATTGTTATCATTTGCTCTTCACTTCTGATTGCTTTCTTAAAGCCCTTACTCTTAGTGACTGATCCACAAGTTATACTCATGCAATAGCATCCACTTGTTGCACTTAAAGTTTGAGTTGTTCAACTCTTTTAAGTGATCAGAGTGTATTTTGATGTGCGGGGTGAGGTGCTAAATCAGTTTGCCCTCACCCCAGCATTTAATGTACCCTTCAAACATATATTTAAAGGCACATACACAGAAAGAACTTTTCAAGGTTTAAGGAACACATTGCTGTCTAATTACTGATGTTTTATAATTTTTGTTTGTTTTGCTTTCTAGGGCCACTACTGCAGCATATTATTTTGTTCATTTTGATGATATTTGGCTTTCACTTGGCTACACTTGGCTTGACGGCCTCTGGCATACTTGCCTGGGATAAAATGCTAAATACAAATATGAGAGTGGGCCATGAAATTTTGTGAGATGTCAGTTTTTATACAAATGACCGAAAATATGCTTCTAAGTTGAGATTCTTTTATGTCCTAACCTTCTGCCTCACTTCAGACGCTTGACTCAGGCACTTGGCTTTGCTCTGCAGCACTGATTTTTCACAATGCCCTTTCATGACCACAGGCTATTGCACAAGTTGTTCCTTTTTCTTGGAACACCCTTGACAATCCTTTTACTGGGGCTAACTCCTATTATCTCTTAAGATTTCACTCTCTGTTGTCGTGGAACCTGATTGTCTTCCCATTTGGACTATAGCTACTTGAGGGAAGGGATGGAGTGGACCTTAACTCACCTTGTGTCCTCAGAAGATATTTAACAAAATGTGTCTTTTCAGTTAGAAAGTGAATGGAATGTCTCTATTCTATTTGAAATAAAATTCTAATTGGAATAAAATGAATGGTTAGCCTAAATGTAGTGTTGATGATGAAATTAATTAGTAGTCTAAGATCTAAAAAAGAAATGGAAAATTTTATTCCAGCCTATTTGAGGATTAACACCTGACAGTCTTTCAGAAAGCTGTGAGGAATATTTCACCTATTACAGATCAAAGTACAGTTATATGCCTTTTTTGAGACAAATCATTATACATCAAATGATGTATTGACAGTTTACAGGATCCAGATCTACATGTACAAAGCAGGTAGTGAGTCACCGTGACCCTTTACAAGATTGATAAGGAAGGTTATCTCCTGAGTAGGTCTGGTTGATACGATGCAAAATACATACAGAAGGGAGGAGGCCCAAATGGGCACAGAAAATTTTTATGTTTAAATTTTCTTAGAGTTCCCATTGTGGCTCATTGGTTAAGAATCTGACTAGTATCCATGAGGATGTGGGTGTGATTCCTGGTCTCGCTTAGTGGATTAAGGATTCAGCACAGGTTGCAGATTCGGCTCCAGTTTGATCCCTCACCTGGGAACTTCCATATGCCACAAGTGTAGCCAAATAAGGACAAAGAAAATTTCTTGTCTTGCCATATAACAGGAATTTTATTTCATTAATCTCCCCCCTTTGATTATTAATCCTTTGATAGAAAGCACTAGGCAATCAAATGCTTGGTCCCTTGATGCCAGTGTGATGGCTTACCTGCCATCGCTCTATCATGTCCCTCTATGTTGGGTCTTAATAGCCTGGTTCTTTCTTTCCTTTTTGGCCTTTGTAGGTGAGATGTCTGGCAAAGACTAAGGTTAATTCCAAGTTGTCCAGTAGGACTTACGGCAACTTTATCTTGCGTGTACATTGTGTATGTTCATTAATTCATAGAGAACTGTGGATGTAATCAATACTTTAAAAGTTCAAGTGAAGATCTTCCCAAAACCAAAACATTTTCCTAGTATTTTCCCAAAACTGGAAAGATCTTTTACAGTAGAAATTTGATTCTTCATCTGTCGTGATGTGAGTTATATCAAAAGATTCATCAGAGAGTTCCTGTTGTGTCTCAGCAGGTTATAAACCCAACTGGTATCCATGAGGATGTGAATTCGATTCCTGGACTCTCTCAGTAGGTGAAGGATCCTGCGTTGCCCTGAGCTGTGGTGTAGGTTGCAGACGTGGCTTGGACCCGGTGTTGCTGTGGCTGTGGTGTAGATTGGCAGCTGCAGCTTTGGTTCGACACCTAGCCTGGAAATTTACTATGCCTTGGGTGCGGCCCTAAAAAGAAAAGAAGAAGAAAAAGAATTTTAATTAGAAAAAAGACTCATTGGATATAAAACAGTGTTCAGTACGTATTATAGCATAAGTTAACCTTTGGAAAGCAGTTAGAATCTCAAGAGTCATGCATTTCTATAGGGCCACTTTTTCTCATCAAGGAGACTTCTGAATTAAGCAGCTAATGGCTTGATAATTGTCATTCAAAGCCTGCTCAATATATTTTGTTAAAACCTCTAGGTAACTAATGCTATCTTCTGTTCCAAGTGAAAAATATCATGGCTAAATGACCATATCATTGGAAAACTGATCAAACCCTAGAATTAAAAGCAGATTGGCAGAGCCTGTTTCCAAGGCTACTCATAGGTGACCTTGAGCCCAAGAGAAACCAGTTGTGTGTCTTCCTAACTAACCTAGGGAGAGCATAAGCCATAAACTTGTTCTATAAATTAGTTTAAGAACTACCCAAAATTTAATATCTAGTAAAAAAGAATATTTATAGCCAGGTTCAGAAAGGTGTCATAAATTGGACAGGTAAGAGGTCCACTTAGTGATATTGGCAGTAGCTTGCATTGTACTAGATTTTCTTACAAAAATTTTCTTCTGGAGTTCCCTTGCAAGCTCAAGTTAAAGATCTCAGGTTGATTCTGTGGCGTGGGTTCAGTACCTGGCCTGGAAACTTCCACTTATTGTAGGCGTGGCCAAAAAGAAGAAAAGAAATTCTAAGGGCAATCCAATTAGAGCCTAGAAAAGGAGAAATACATCAAGGTAACCCAGGAGTACTGGTCATAGGTAATTGGCCACAAACCCAACAGTTGTATTCATTTTTGAAGCTTGGCTTATGATTGATCCCAAGAAAGAAATACATTTGAGAGTTCCTGTTCTGGCTCAGTGGTAATGAACCGGACTAGTATCCATAAGGATGCGGGTTCGATCCCTGGCCTTGCTCAGTGGGTTAAAGGATCCCGTGTTGCCGTGAGCTGTGGTGTAAGTCGCAGCTCGGATCTTGAGTTGCTGTGGCTGTGGCATAGGCTGGTAGCTAAAGCTCCGATTCAACCCCGCTGGTGAAGGCCGGCAGCTACAGCTCCTGTTAGACCCCTAGCCTGGGAACCTCCATGTGCCACGGGTGCGGCCCTAGATAAGGCAAAAAGGCAAAAAACCTTAGTTTCTAGTGAAAACCAAGAAGTAAGCAATTATGAGCTGTCTTTTACATTAGCATTCTGTAGATTGGCAAACTTATATTTTTGGTTTCTAAAAAACATATACTCTCTTATATAAACTTTTTTTTTTTCAGTATGACACTAAACAATTTTTTTTTTTTTTTTGCCTTTTTAGGGCTACACCTGCAGCATATGGAATTTCCCAGGCTAGGGGTTGAATTGGAGCTGTAGCTGTCGACCTGCTCCACAGCCACAGCACCACCAGATCCGAGCCTTGTCTGCAACCTATACCACAGCTCATGGCAACGCCAGATCCTTTAACCCACTGAGCGAGGCCAGGGATTGAACCTGTAACCTCATGGATACTAGTTGGGTTACTGCTGAGTCAAGTTACTGCTGAGTCGAATTACTTCTGAGTCGAGTTACTGCCAAGCCAAAACGGGACCTCTTCTAAACCTTTTTTAGTAGTCCTAAGTATCTTTAGTTTCTCTGTAAAAGGAAACCTATGTTCAGTAATTAATATTCCAGTATCTTATTTTATTTGGGAATTACTTAGATTTTTCTATCATTTAACTTAGTAAAACTTGTTTCAAATTGCCAAAAAGATTTGGAAAAACTCTTTTAAAAATTTTTAAGAAACCTTTTTTTTTGCTTTTTTGGGCCTCACTTGTGGCATATGGAAGTTCCCAGGTTAGGGGTCGAATCGGAGTTATTGCTGCTGGCCTACACCATAGCTCACGGCAGTGAATGCCAGATCCTTAACCCACTGAGCAAGGCCAGGGATTGAACCTGTGTCCTCATAAATACTAGTTGGGTTCAGTTACCGCTGAGCCACATGGGAAATCTCTGTGTTATAACATTTATTCTTAGGGTCATTCAGCAAACATTTACTGAGTACCAACTATGTGCTCATATTTTAGGTGCTGATAATAAAAGTCTGTACCTTCACGGGTCTTATATAACAGTGAAATAGACCAACCTATAGATAAATAACATAGAGCCAGGTAAGCACTAGAAAGAAAAATAAGGTAGATTCAGAAGGGAAGGAAATGAAAGAGGTGATATTTTAGATAAGGTGTTCAGGTCATGCCTCTTTGAGGAAATCATATCTGAGGAAATCATATCTGAGAGAGCCTTGAAATGAAGTGATGGAGTGAGATTATCTGGAGGAGTAGTGCTCTTTTTTATTTTTTATTTTATTTTTTATTTGTCTTTTTGCCTTTATGTAGAGCCACACCCGCGGCATATGGAGGTTCCCAGGCTAGGGGTCTAACAGGAGCTGTAGCCGCCGGCCTTCGCCACAGCCACAGCAACGCGGGATCCGAGCCGCGTCTGCAACCTTCACCACAACTCACGGCAATGCCGGATCCTTAACCCACTGAGCAAGGCCAGGGATCGAACCCGCAACCTCATGGTTCTTAGTCGGATTCGTTAACCACTGAGCCACAAAGGGAACTCCTGGAGGAGTAGTGTTCTTGTCAGAGTAAAAAGTGAAGAATCCTGTAGTCAAAGCTGCTTGTTAAAGGAATGTGTCCTTTTTTTTTTTTTTATTTTTGGTTTTTGGCCGTGACATGTTGCAGCCTGATGTGGAATCTCAGTTCCTAGACCAGGCGGGCCAGGGATTGAACCTAGGCTGCAGTGGTGGAAGCACTGAATCCTAACCATTAGGGCACTAGGGAAATCTCAGAAATTCTTTGAATAGTGTGCTAGTAAAGGCCTTTGGCCATTAAAGTAGAGTAATTGATGACAGTTCACATAGTGACATTTCAGTAGGCATTTATTAAACAAAGGATTGAGGTTCCGTTATACATACACATTTAAAAGGGACTTCCAGTCTTTAGTGAGTATTCATTAAGCTGTTTTATATTGTATGATAAACTGCTATAAGGTAGAACTATAAAGGCATGTGTTTGTTTGGAACCGCCCATCTGCTCCATGTTGGCTTAAATACAGCCTGCATAGACGCCTTTCCAGGGTTAGAGGTATCAGATAAAAAGATTCCTTGACCTGTATAGATTAACAAATATTATTAAGTAATAGCAAAAGCAAATTAGAAGCCTAATAAGAGAAGATCTAAGAAGAATTAATGCATCAAGGATAGATCTTATGCATTTAAGGTTCAAGACATTGGCCAATTTCTTGTCTGAGTTAACATAGTTTATGTTAAACTTAAATTTTTTTTTTTTGGCTTTTTGCCTTTTCTAGGGCCGCACTTGAGGCATATGGAGGTTCCCAGGCTAGGGGTCTAATCGGAGCTATAGCTGCTGGCCTACGCCACAGCAATGCGGGATCTGAGCCGCGTCTGCAACCTACACCACAGCTCCCTGCAACACCGGTTCCTTTACCCATGGAGCGAGGCTAGGGATTGAACCTGCAACCTCATGCTTCCTAGTTGGATTCGTTAACCACTGAGCCATGACGGGAGCTCCTAAACGTAATCTTAAACAAAAATTGAACTTCATACTAAAATTTGCTTAAAGAACAAGAAAGAAAGAAATAGAACCAGAAGACTACAGGATACTTCCAAATCAGAAAAGAGCACATAGGAATTCGCTGGTGGGCCTAGTGATTAAGGATTCAGCATTGTCACTGCCGTGGTTCATGTTTGATCCCCGACCTGGGAACTTTTGCATGCTGTGGGCATGACCAAAAAAAATTTTTTTTTGTCTTTTTGCCTTTATCTAGAGCCGCACCTGAGGCATATGGAGGTTCCCAGGCTAGGGGTCTAACAGGAGCTGTAGCTGCTGGCCTTTGCCACAGCCACAGCAATGCGGGATCCGAGCCGTGTCTGCAACCTACACCACAGCTGACGGCAACGCCGGATCCTTAACCCACTGAGTAAGGCCAGGGATCAAACCCGCAACCTCATGGTTCTTAGTTGGATTCGTTAAGCACTGAGCCACGAAGGAAACTCCCCCCAATTTTTTTTTGAAAGAAAGAACATATGTATTATCCTGACACTGTTTCATTAAAATAAAATGAACGTTCATTATTTGAAAAAGAAAAGTAGCAAAATCATAGAGGGATAAAGGAGGATGCAGAGGTATTAGGTGATCACAGGTTTTCAGATTTTGATGATAATCTACAATAAGAAACACATTATATTTTATTTATTTACTTTTTGGCCACCCCGGTGGCATGCAGAGTGACCCAAGCCACGGCAGGGACAGTGCTGGATCCTTAACTTGCTGAACCATCTGGAGACTCCAAGAAAAATATTTTTAATAGTGACCCAGTGTGTATATTTATATATTCATATATTTGTAATGAAGCCACTTTACTTGCGCTTATTACCTGTAACGTCCTGTGATATTGTCCATTCTTAACTATCTTCTATTTCATTACTAAAAATGTGATTTGTAACTTACTGATTTCATAGCCCATTAATCATTTGTACCTACAGTTTGAATCAGTGTTAATCTACTATGACAAAGCATTGTTGTACAATGAGAACATTTGTAGAGACTCATGTATAAGGTGACTTCTTTTTTGAGAAATAATTTTTGAGTGAAATCTTACCTTATAATTGAGCATTTATGGTACTTTGAATAATATATTGCCTTTTAACTAGTTAGAAATGAAATAAATGTTCTGTTCATAGTATTTACAAACTATAAAATGCCTAGCAATGTTAACTAAATGTAATTTACTTAAGATATAGGACATCTTTACAAAAAAAGCAGGAAATAGAATTGAAAGATATAAGTTTGAGTAAATGGAGAGATATATACCATGTTCCTAAATGGAAAAACTTTCTATCATAAAAATGTCAACCCAAAATTAATATGTAAATCAAATGTGATTCCTATCAATATTTCACATTTTTTGTGTGAGAGAATGCATAAAGTAGTCCTATATTTTTGTGTATGTCTAAAAATTTTCACAAGTTTATAAGAAAGTTATCGTACATCCCTATAACTTCCTTTTATCTCTCTCTTTCTCTCTTTTTTTTGCCATGTCCATGGTATGTGAAAGTTCCCGGGCTAGGGATCAAACCCGTGCCACAGCAGTGACCAGAGCCACAGCAATGACAATGCTGGATCCTTAACCCTCTGAGCCACCAGGGAACTCCTCCCTTTTTCTCTTAATATTCTTTTTGTAATTTATCTCAGTAGATGTACATCTAGTTTATTCATTTTATTGATAATTTGTTTCATGACTGACTTACAATTTAGTCTCCTGTTGACGTATATTTAATTTGTTTCCAATTTTTAGTTATTATAAACAGTGCTGCAACTAATATATTTGAATCTATTCTCTTTGTCCTGGAAGGATACCTTTTTTTTTCCCCCAGAGCAAGCATATAGACTAATTCCCTCTCTGCAGCTTCATACTGTTTATGTGTATATGCTTTTTTAGGCACCCCATCCTTCCTCTTTCTTTGCATGCATTTGCTTATGTATGTTTGTATAAGCATTGTGTAATTTATGAAAGGGTTCAGATCAGGCTGAGAATATTGAACACTGGTTGCATGGATTGAGGGGGTATGATTGGAAGATAAATATTTTCTTTTTCTACCTTTCATTTATTTATTTTTTAATGGGCAGATTATTTATTTACTTTTTCTTTTTTGGCCACCCTGCAGCAAATGGAGTTCCTGGGCCAGGGATTAGGTCTGAGCCTCAGCCGGCAATGTGGGATCCTCTTAAGTCACTGTGCCAGGCTGTGAGGCTGGAACCTGTGTCCTGGCACTGCAGAGGCGCCACAGCAGGAACTCCTCTTTCTTTATCTGTTAAATGTAAAAAGTCCAAAGAAAAAGCTGTGAATGCCTTTTAAAAAATATTCTTTTTTGGGGGCAGTGTTTATTTATTTTATTTTGGCTTCTCCTGTGGCATGTGGAAATTCTGGGGCCAGGGGTTGAACCTGCACCACAGCCGTGACAGTACCAAATTCTTAATCCACTGAGCTACCAGCAAACTCCCATCTTGTTTCTTTTTATTGTCTAGCTTTTTTAAAAAATTTCATGACTACACCTGTGGCATATGGAAGTTCCTGGGCCAGGGATCGAACCCAAGCCACAGCTGTGTCCTCACTGGATCCTTAACCCACTGTGTGATAGCAGGAACCCTGTTGTCTAGTTTTATGGACAGAAGTGATAGCGTTTTCCTGAGTACAAGTGGTAACTCTAGAGATTAATTTTTTAATAATAGCTTTAAAATATACAGTTTGATGATTTTTAGTGTATTCACAGTGTTTTACAACCATCTTACAATCAGTTTTTAAATATTTTTGTCACCCCCCAAAAGAAATCCCATACCCGTCAACACTTACTACCCATTCCCTCATCCCAGCAGTTGTAACCACAAATCTACCTCTGGATTTTCCTGTTCTGATTTATATGGTGTGTGTTCTTTTGCAACTAGCACGTTTTACTTAGCATAAAGTTGGTGTTTTTTTTTTGTTTTTGCTTTTTAGGTCTGTACCCACGGCATATGGAGGTTCCCAGGCTAGGAGCTGAATCAGAGCTATAGCTGCCGGCCTCCACCACAGCCACAGCAGAGCTGTGTCTGTGACCTACAGCACAACTCATGGCAACGCCAGATACTTAACCCACTGAATGAAGCCAGTAATCAAACCTGCAACCTCATGCTTCCTAATTGGACTTATTAACCACTGAGCCACAAAGGGAACTCTTAGCATAAAGTTTTCAAGGTTCATCTATGTTACAGCATATCATCACTATTTCATTCCTTTTTATGACCAAATAATATTCCACTATATGGTTATACCCTCTTTTGTTTATGTTTTCATCAGTTGATGGACATTGAGTATTTTTTTTTTTTTTTACTCTTACAAATAGTGATATTATGAACATTTGTGTACAGGTTTTTATGCAAATAAGGAGTGGAATTGCCGGATTATGTGGTAACTATGTTTAACATTTTGAGGAACTGCCAAACTTTTTTACAGTGTAATTGCACTGTTTTATCTTTCCGCTAGCAATGTATGAGGGTTCCGATTTCTTTCCATCCCTGTCGACCTTCACTGTTTTCCATTTTTTTCATTTTAACCATCCTAGTTGGTGTGAGTGGTATCTCATTTTAGTTTTGATTTGCAGTTCTCTAATGACTCATGATGTTGAACATTTCGCAAGTGTTTACTGGCCATTTGTTTACCTCTTTGGAAGCACGTTTGCGTGTCTACTTAAATCCTTTGCTCATTTTTAATTTGGTTATTTGACTTTTTATTGTTGAGTTGTAAGAGTTGTATGTTTTACTGTATTTTAAGTGTTGCTTTATTTGTTTGTAAGATTAATTTTTTTTCCTCCTCTTTTTGGAAGGTCCTGTCCAAAATGCACTGATGTCTTCACAAGTATCAGTGAGCCAAGGATATAATTCTCAGCTTCCAGGATCCTACCCTCATCTAATACCAGCAAAGACTTTGAATCCAGTCCCTGAACAGTCTAACTCTGGTGGTTCCCAGACTGTTTCTCCTTTAAGTAGTTATCAGGGACTTGGACAGACTCTTTATAGACCACCTGTGGCTTCTAATCCAGTGACACCTTCACACCATAGTGGTTCTATTTCCCGAGTGCCACCACCTACTTCTCAGAACCCAGCTGCTACGCCAATGCCTTCTGGTAGCTTTTTTCCTGGAACCAACATACCACCACCTTTGAATTGGCAATATAACTATTCATCACAGACAAACCATTATCCTCGTGCATCATCCCAGCCAGCTATGTCTGGGAATACAAATTGGACAAATCATCAGTATGTTTCTTCTGGAGATACTTCACTTCAAAACAACTTCATAAAATCAGGTAGAGTTCTTACAGGAGTGCCTAAAATGTAGAAATGGGGAAATTTTACTTGTTTAAATGTTGTAATAATATTAACAACCTTGAAAACATATAGGAGGCTATTGATTTTTTTTTATCATTGTTAATCTTTAAATAGATTACTTCTATAATCTTTGGGTTAACTTAAAATCGTGCTTGGTTCCTCTTTGCTTCTTTCCTCTGAAGTATCTTCTGAGTTTCTTTGAGTCACTCATGATATTTCAGTGTTTCAGGTATGCATGCAGAACCATTTCCTTAAGGACTGGCCATTACTTTTATTAACAGGGTTCCATTGTGTATTCTGGAGAATCTTAATCCTTGTGATCTCTCTTTGGACTTGATCTAAGCCTTGACTTTTTTTTTTTTTTTTTAATGGTTTAGACCATTTTTAGCTCCAGAAATTGTAGGATCATGGACAGGCCAGTGAAAACAGACAGTGCTTTTGGAGTTAGTTTTATTGAGCACATCTGTGGTCAGAAAGCAATGCACAGAGATTTATCTCCATGTTTTCTCCTAAGAGTGTTATAATTTTAGTTCCTGTATTTAGGTGTTTGATCAGTTTGAGTTAATTTTTGTGTCAGGTTTTACGTAGGGATTCAGCTTAATTCTTGTGCCTGTGAATATGCAGTTGTCTCAGAACTGTTTAATGGAAAGATTGTTCTTCCTCCCATTCAGTGATTGGGCACATCTGTTGATAATCAGTTGATCATAAATGTAGGATTGATTTCTGAACTCTGAATTTATTCCATTGATCTGTAGTCTATTTTTACAAAAGTACCAAACATCTATATTACTATAACTTTGTAGTAAGCTTTGAGTTTGAGAAGTTTGACTCCTCTGGCTGTTTTTTGTTTTTTTTTCCTGAGATTGTTTTGGCTGTCCTGGGTCCTTTGCATTTTCATAAGAATTTTAGGATCAGCTCATGAAATTTTGTAAAAAAAAAAAAAAAAAGACAACTTTGATTTTGATAGGGATTGTGTTGAATCTGTACACCAGTTTGGGGAGAAATCTCTGTTTGTTTGTTTGGGCCACACCTGCAGCATATGGAAGTTCCCAGGCTAGGGGTCGAATCAGAGCTGCAACTGCCGGTCTGCACTACAGCTATAGCAATGCCAAATCCTAGCAATGCCAGATCCTAGCTGTGGCGGAGTCAGCTACTTCTGCCACAGCTCATGCCAACGCTGGTTCCTTAATCCACTGAGTGGAACCAGGGATCAAACCTGCACATCGTCATGGATAGTAGTCGGGTTCGTTACCACTGAGCCACAATGGGAACTCTGAAATATATGTATTATTGAATTGAATTTGATTATTTTATTTTATTTCATTTTATTTATCTTGCCGTGATCAGAAACTCCTGATCGTTTTATTTTTTTAACCTTAGTGTTTGGTCATATGTGGTTCAAAAGTAGGTTCATTTAACCATTTCACTATTTCCATTTTTTTTTTTTTAAGATTTTTCACTGTTTCCTTTTTGCTTTTAAAATTTGTGCCGTAGTGGGTTTAGGCTAAGTGGGTTTAGGATCCAGAGTTGTCACTGTTGCAGATGTAAGTAACAGCTGTGGTGCAGGTTTAATTCCTGGCCCAGAAACTTCCACATGCCCTGGGCGTGGCCAAAAAATTAAAAAAAAAAAAATAAAAAAATTAGGAGTTCCTGCTATGGCACACTGTGATTGGCAATGTCTTTGTAGCACCAGGACAGAGGTTCGATCCCAGGCTTGGCACAGTGGGTTAAAGTATCAACATTGCTACAGCTGTGGCTTGGATCTGATCCCTGGCCTCAGAACGCCATATGCTGCAGGGCTGCCAAAAAAGAAAAAAAAAAATACATGTCTTAAATGCTTATCAACGTTAATAGTGTTGCTTTGAAAAGCATTTCACATTCTGTATTGGGATCTGCAGGTTGATTCTGCTAAGCAGACATCCTCAAGGAAATGAAGGTGGAAAAATTTCCAAGTGAAATACTAGTATCTGTAGTTACATTTTTATAGTCCTATGTATTACTGCATCTGTATACTCTTAATCAGTTTTGTAGTTTGTTAACTGCTATAATATTTTTCTTAGCCTCTTGACCTGCCCTGGTGAATGCATTTTGGCCTTGTAAAGATTAAGAATACTTCTAGAAACTTAGTTTCTTTGGAGAGATTGTCTTCTTTTTTCTTCCTTGTTTTTTTTTTAGGACTGTGCTTGTGGCATATAGAAGTTCCCAGGCTAGGGGTCAAATCGGAGCTACAGCTGCCGGCCTACACCACAGCCATAGCAATGGAGGATCCGAGCCACGTTTGCAACCTGTGTCCAGCAACGCTGGATCCCTGACCCACTGAGCAAGGCAAGGCCTGGGATCAAACCCAAATCCTCATGAATACTAGTCTGATTCACTTCTGCTGAGCCACAGTGGGAACTCTGGAGAGATCATCTTCTTTTTCTTTTATGGTATGGTCATGCTGCAATGACTGAATAAATTTACATTAATATACTTTTTTTATTGAAGTATAGTTGATTTATTTATTTGTTTTATTGAAGTATGGTTGATTTATTTATTTGTTTTAAGCTGTACCCATGGCATATGGAAGTTCCTGTGCAAGGGATCAAACCTCAGCCACATCCCGGCAACACTGGAGCCTTAGCCCACTGGGCAGGATTGGGGATCAAAATGGTAGCACCACAGAGACTTGCCAGATCATTAACGCACTGAGTCACACTCTGAAGTATAGTTGACTTATAATGTGTTAATTTCTGCTCTACTGCCAAGTAATTCAGTTATACATACATACACACAGACACAGACACACACACTCCTTTTTTTTTTCTTTTTTCTTTTTAGGGCCACACCGTGGCATATGGAGGTTCTCAGGCTAGGGGTCAAATCAGAGCTTCAGCTGCCAGCCTACGCCATAGCCATAGCAATGTGGGATCTGAGCCATGTCTGTAACCTTCATCACAGCTCAAGGCAACACCAGATCCTTAACCAGGCATCAAACCTGCAACCTCGTGGTTACTAGTCGTATTCATTTCCGCTGCGCCACAACAGGAACGCCTATATATACTCCATTTATTTGTTTGTTTGTTTGTTTGTTTGTTTGTTTGTTTATTTATTGTCATTCTTTCTAGGGCCACACCTGCAGCATATGGAGGTTCCCAGGCTGGGGGTCCAATCGGAGCTATAGCTGCCGGCCTATACCACAGGCACAGTCGCATCTGCGACCTACACCACAGCTCATGGCAACGCCGGATCCTTAATCTACTGAGTGAGGCCAGGGATTGAACCCTCAACCTCATGGTTTCCAGTCAGATTCGTTAACCACTGAGCCACGACAGGAACTTCCATATACTCCTTTTAAAATATTATTTTCCATTATGGTTTAACATAGGACATTGAATATAGTTCTCTGTGCTATAGAATGCGACATTGTTATTTATCCCCTTCATATGTAATAGCTTATATCCGCTAACCCCAAACCCCCACTCCATCCCTTTCCCAGCTCACTTCCCCTTAGCAACCTCATATCTGTTCTTTTGGAGAGATCTTCTGACTCATAGTGGTTAGAACCAAAATCTTTTTGCTTACTTTTATTCTTAGTCATTTGACACCATGAATGAGCATCCATCACTTGAAAATAATGAATATTCACTGCATTATTAAGAATTATGGGTAAGGAGTTTCTGCTGTGGTGCAGTGGGTTAAGGATCAGGCATTTCCACTGCTTCTCCGTAGGTCACGGCTGTGGCTCAAATTCAGTCCCTGGCCCAGGAGTTTCCTTATACCCTGGGTGAGGCCATTAAAAAGAAGAAGAGTTATAGGTAATATTTATTGAATATTTGTCATTTTCTAGCATTTTACCAAACTTTTATGTGTATTACCTTATTTTGTCTTCACAGCAGTCTGTTGTAACAGAGAAGAGATGTGAGGCTTAAATAATTTGCCGAAAGCCATGAGAGTATAGTTTGGAAAAAGCTGCTGTTGAAAAGCTATTTAAGAGTAGGTGTAGCCTCATTAAAAAGCACATGATCGATAGCTTGAAATTTTTTTTGTCTATAACAAAAGCTCTCAGGCAGAATACCTTGATTGCAGCACAAATGTGGTAAAAAAGACGTAAAGAAGTGCTAAAACTTATAAATGTTTCTGTGTGATAGAAAGGAAAAGAAAAGAAGTTCCCATGTGGCGCCGTGGGTTAAGGATTCAGCATTGCCACAGCTGTGGCACATGTCACACCTGCAGTGCCAGTTCAGTCCCTGGCACATGCTGCAGGTGCAGCCAAAAACAAAAGAAAGAAAAATACATTAAACTAATAGAATGAACTAAAAGAAATGTATGACTACCTTTCTTTTTTTTTTTCTTTTTAACTTTTCTTTTTTCTTAATGAGACCTCTAGAAAAATTCCTGTTTTTACCACTCTTTTATTATTATTGTGTTAATAGATGCCTGATTGTCTGATCCCCAGGCTGTAACTAGGAGACCCCTCGTGACTCAGCAGGTTAAGGACCCAGCATTGTCACTGCTGTGACTCTTGTTACAGCTGTGACGCAGGTTTACTCCCTGTCCTGGAAACTCCCACATGCTCCAGGTGTGCCCCCCCGCCCCCCAAAAAAAACCACACACACAGGGAAAAAAACCCTAAAATTGTATCAAGGTCAGGCTAAGTTTCTGGTCCACATACCAAAATTTTCTTTTTTTAAGCCACTTTTTAGCACTTTTACTTTAGCTTTAAGGATCTCAGAAGGCAGATTCTGAAACTCTGGCCATTAGTGTTCCAAGTAATAATCATTCAGCTTGAAAAAATAATGTCTGCTTTATGTAAAGGTAACCTATTCTGGATTCAAAAATTTTCCTCTTAAAGCTATGAAAAAATCTCTGTAAGCTCACTTGTATTCTGTTAAACATTAGATTGTTACATTTTTGTAGCCAGATGTATCATACATTCTTGTTCATGGTGAGTTGGTAATGTACCTTGCCCTTTTGTTCCTTTGCGTTGTCTTTGTGGCCATAGATAGGTATAGGTGCTCCTCCGATAAGGGAGTTACATGGCAGTAATCTTTCAGGGCTCTGATTAGTCTTGTTGGGAGATCATTTTTCATTTTGGCCCTGGAGAATTGACCAGTATTGAAGAAATATACCGAAAACTTTCGTATTTGGGTATCTTTATTCATTGTGTTTTACAGCGGTTTACAAAATACAAGTAGAGTATCATAGGTAAAATTTATTACTTATTTCATTTAAAAAATTCAGAGGATTAAAAAAAAAGTCCTGGAATGAAAAATTAAATCACTTGTGTTTTATCGGTACTATTTTTATCTACCTTGTAGTCTTTATTCCTCCTCTTTGGCAGATGAGAAGGTGGAATCAGTTTTATTGATTTGAATGAACAGAGTTTTGGAACTTTCCAAGTCACATGGAAGAATTTCCCCAAGAGTAACTGACTGTTTTTTCACGAGTTAGAACTTATTGTTCTAATTAGAAAATTGGTGATGGAGTTTTCTGTGGCTCAGTGGGTTGAGAATCTGGCGTTATCACTGCGGTGGCTCTGGTTACAGCTGTGATACGGGTTTAGTCCCTGGCCCAGGAACTTCCACATGCTGTGGGTGTAGCCAAAAAATTCACTTTGAAAATGATAAAAAAAAATTTGGAGAATTTAGAATAACCACAGTACCTTGTAGTTTTGGAAAGCTAGCTCTAAACCTAGTTGATAATTATTATTTTTCTTTTTTTTGTCTTTTTGTCTTTTTAGGGCTGCCCCTGAGGCATATGGAGGTTCCCAGACTAGGGGTCTAATCAGAGCTATAGCCACCGGCCTATGCCACAGCCACAGCAACGCGGGATCCGAGCCCTGTCTGCAACCTACATCACAGTTCACGGCAATGCCGGATAGTTAACCCATTGAGCAAGGCCAGGGATCGAACTCACAACCTCATGGTTCCTAGTCGGATTAGTTTCCACTGCGCCACGACGGGAACTCCACCAAGTTGATAATTATTGAATGGACTGTATTTCTGGTAATTTGTTGGTTTATAAGTTACTTAATGTTGGCAAAAGTCTATTTTGACCTTTTTCTTAAGTTCTTAAATGACGTGAAAAACCACTCTTTCCATAGGGTCTACACCACCATTAGTGAATCCACCTCTTTCTACTACTTTTCAACCAGGAGCTCCTCTTGGACCCCCTCCAACTGGAGGACCACCTCCAGTTAGGGGCCTTCCTCCTCAGAAATCAACACATAGAGCTGTGCCTCAGCCCTCATTTAATTCCACTAGCAACCAAGAAGGTAAGCATTGTAAAAACCAGTTAGAGTCCTAAAGTTTTGACTCAGGGTAGAAGGATGAGTATTATCTGAATTCCATGCATTCAAATCATGTTTTTCCAGAAAATCTGGTTGTTTCGGTTTAGAGCTGCCCCTCAGGAATGTAGAGTTTTAAAAACTTTCTCAGAATTCCATTGCTGGGCTGCGGACTAGCTTTTGGGATCACTGCTGTTAACTGTCCTTGTCGCTGTGCAGATTTTAAAACTCATGGCTAAAAAGTTAGATGTCTGGGAGAGGAGGGAAAGAGGGGAACTTCTGCTTCTCTGGGCATGGTGTTAGAGCTATCCTTTTAATATATTAACATTTTTCTATGGAAGCAGTGTTTTGATTACTGGTCTTGTAATTTTTTTTTTTTTTTGTCTTTTGTTATTTTAGGGCCACACCCGCGGCATAGGGAGGTTCCCAGGTTAGGGGTCTAATTGGAGCTGTAGCTGCAGGCCTACGTCAGAGCCACAGCAACATGGGATCCGAGCTGCGTCTGCAACCTACACCACAGCTCACGGCAACACCGGATCCTTAACCCACTGAGCAAGGCCAGGGATCGAACCCACAACATCATGGTTCCTAGTCGGATTCGTTAACCACTGAACCATGACAGGAACTCCTGCTCTTGTAAATATTAACAAATATTTATGAGTCTAAATAAAAAGTCCAGTGTAGAAGTGTTTTGATATTTTATAGTTTTAAAGCATTGTCTTCAGATGTAACTTTAAAATATAAGTTTAGGAGTTCCCGTCGTGGATCAGTGGAAATGAATCCGACTAGGAACGATGAGGTTGCGGGTTCGATCCCTGGCCTCGCTCAGTGGGTTAAGGATCTGGCGTTGCTGTGAGCTGTGGTATAGGTCGCAGATGCAGCTCAGATCCTGCATTGCTGTGGCTGTGGCGCAGGTCAGCAGCTGTAGCTCCAATTTGACCCCTATCCTGGGAACCTCCATGTGCCGCGAAGCAAAAAGCAAAAATAAATGAATAAACACGTTTCTTGAAATTCTCTTGTGGTGCAGCGGGTTGGGATCCGGTGTTGTCACTGTAGCAGTTTGGTTCGCTGCATAGGCGTGATCCCAGTAACTTCTACATGCCACAAGTGTGGTTCCCCCCCAAAAAAGAAAAAAACTGTATGTTTATTAATTTAAACAAAATATTTTCTAGAGTAAGAAATTTGATTCTAGCCATAATAGTCATTGCAACAAGACTGGAAACAGGAAAACAGAAGAGGAGGGGAAAAATACTGCCCATATTTTACTGCTTAATATAATCAGTATTATCATTCTTGTATTTTCTTCTACCATTTCCTTTCTTCAATATTATAAGTAGGGAAAAAACTGTCCTGTGAATGATTTGGAAAGAATGGTATTAACAATGAGTAACAAAGTGATAAAGCAATGTCCCACTGGTTGCCACATTATAAGTTTTAAAATCAAGCTGCAATAAGTATTTAAACTTTTAACCAACTAAAAATATGCCCAATGTTTTTGTTTCTATAAAAACAGTTTTACTAAGGTTTTCATGACCAAAGTCATGGTGATCATGAGAATTGAAGAGATTAATACTTGCCTGGCAGGGGGGAGATACCATGATCACGAAAAGAGATTGCTGGGCGTTCCCATCGTGGCTCAGCGGAAACGAATCTGACTAGTATCCATGAGGATGTGGGTTCGATCCCTGCCTTCATTTAGTGGGTTAATGATCTGGTGTTGCTGTGAGCTGAGGTGTAGGTCGCATACCTGGCTCCGATCTGGTATTGCTGTGGCTGCTCGGATCTGGTATTGCTGTGGCTGTGGCATAGGCCAGCAGCTCTAGCTCTGATTTGACCCCTTAGCCTGGGAACTTCCATATGCTGCACCTGCAGCCCTAATGCTATTCATTGATTTTACTTCCTTTTTTATTTGAATTAGAGCTAAAAAATAGAGATACTTAGAAATAAATTTTCATTATTAGTGGTTATTCTCTAGACTAAAGCAGTTCTTTTTTTTTTTGCTTTTTTAGGGATGCACCTGGGGTATATGGAGATACCCAGGCTAGGGGTCCAATCAGAGCTGCATCTGTCAGGCTACACCACAGCTACAGCAATGCGGGTTCTGAGCCATGTCTGTGACCTATACCATAGCTCTCTGCAACGCCAGATCCTTAACCCACTGAACGAGGCCTGGGATCAAACCCATATCCTCATGGATTCTAGCCGGGTTTGTTACTGCTGAGCCACGATGGGAACTCCAGTTATTCTAATTAATACATATTACCTTAAAATTAATTCTATTCTGTTTGTTCCATATTTTGAAAAAAGTTTTTATCCTCATTTTATTTCATCTTTAAGTAGTAGTGATTTTGTTGAATTTTTTTTTTAGTATGTGCTGTTCCTTAGATTTTAGTGCTGCTTTCAACAACTGCTAAAATCTTTCAGATAGTATGTAATTTGATAAATTCTACAAATTACCATTTTTAGAGGTTTATAAAGTTACTTGAAATTTTTATATATTTTGTGTGTTTAAAAACTTACATTGTTTGATTTTTGAAAAATTATTTATTTATTTAATTTATTTTTTTGACAGTACCCATGGCACATGGTAGTTCCCAGGCCAGGAACTGAATCCAAGCTGAAGCTGTGCCCTGTGCCACAGTTGTGGCAACACTGGATCCCACTGCACCACAGAGGGAACTCCTGTTTGAAAATTTTATTTCACTTTAATAAAAATTTTTTTTTGAATTTTATTTCAGGAGTTCCCTTTGTGGCTTAGTGGTAATGAACCCAACTAGCATCCATGAAGACTTGGGTTTAATCCCTGGCCTCATTCAGTGGGTTAAGGATCCACCTTTGCCATGAGCTGTGGTGTAGGTCACAGACGAGGCTCAGATCCAGCATTGCTGTGGCTGTGGTGTAGGCTGGCGGCTACAGCTCTAATTTGACCCTTAGCCTGGGAACTTGAATATGCCTCAGGTGCAGCCCTAAAAAAAAGGAAAAAAATTTATTTCAACATTTGCCATTTTTCCTGAGCTGTGGTTTAAACTATTTGTCATTTGGAAAGTTTTCTTAAATTTTAGACATTAGCTCAAATTATAACAATTTGACATTGCAGAAATTATAACAATTGTTCTAATTTAAGTATTATTAATGAAATTCCTCCTTAGGTATTACATCAAATATCAATAATGGATCTATGGTGGTTCACAATAGTTACGATGAAATTGAAGGCGGTGGCTTCTTGGGTGAGATGCTATGAAAGTTTTTACTTTTCCCAGTATGTGTTCCTTGTGGGAAACAAAGGAGGAAACTTCATAATTCTGTCAAACACTGATAACTACTGTTAACTTTTTTTATCTCCATACATTTGGATTTTTTTTTGTTGTTGTTGTTGTCTTATTTGCCTTATCTAGGGCCGCACCCAGGGCATATGGAGGTTCCCAGGCTAGGGGTCTAACAGGAGCTGTAGCCGCCGGCCTTCGCCACAGCCACAGCAACGCGGGATCCAAGCTGCATCTGCAACCTTCACCACAGCTCACGGCAACGCTGGATCCTTAACCCACTGAGCAAGGCCAGGGATCGAACCCGCAACCTCATGGTTCTTAGTCGGATTCGTTAACCACTGAGCCACAAAGGGAACTCCTCCATACATTTAGATTTTTTTGTTAGGTTTTTTTTTTCCACCTTTAGAATTGGAATCACGGGCTTTATTATTATTATGTTATGACTGTAGAGTATTTTTTTAATTAGCTCTACTTAAATAAATTTAACTAGTTGAACATTTAGTATGTTTTAATTATTTAATTAAAGTTGTTTTGAATTAAAATTTTAGTCTGGGAGTTGACATTGTGGGTTAAGAAACTGACTAGTAACCATGAGGATTCAGGTTCCATATTTGGCCTCACTCAGTGTTGCCGCAAGCTGCCGAGTAGATTGAAGATGTGGCTCAGATTTGGCCTTACTGTGGCTGTGGTGTAGGCCTACAGCTACAGCTCGATTTGATCCCTAGCCTGGGATTTGACCCTATGCTGATTTGACCCTGTGCTGTAGGCGTGGCCCTAAAAAAGAAAAAATAATAATTTTAGGCCGAATACAAAGTTTAGTATATGATATGAAAGTAAATTAAGTGTACAAAACTTTTTTTTGTGTGTGTGCACCTGTAGTCCACATTAGCTAGATTTTAAAATTATTGCTACTACTTTGTTATTAGTGTTTGTCTTATTTTACAGAATTGATAAATGAAAGTGTTAAATTACCCAAAGGATTTTGGAGTTATAATTCCTGCAATTTAATGGATTTGTGTGTTGATTCAAAGCACTGTGGAATGTAAAATAGAACTTAAAAGTTAACCTTGTTTCTAGCAACCCCACAGCCTACTAATAAGAATCCCACAGTGAGCCGAAGTGTTGGATACTCATATCCCTCCTTACCACCTGGTTATCAGAACACACCACCACCTACTATGACAGGAATGCCACCCTCCTCCTTCAGTTACCCAAGTGGCCCACAGGCTTTTAGTCAGGTAAACTTTTTGTTTTTATTTTTTAACCTATGTTCCACCTTTTGGTTTAACATTGTATTCACATGAAAAGTTTTAGAAAGGTATTATGAACATTTTAAACCAATTAGAATGTTAACGAATATTTCATAAGGCTGTTGTCCTATTAAATATCTCCAGAATCAAAAAATTGATCAGGAAATCTAGATTACAGTTTTGTTATATAGAGAGAAATTAAGTAACCAAATCCTTATATACTTCCCTTTTCAACTGAAGACATTGTAAAGGCTACTTACTTTGGAATTATGTATCTTTTAATTAATTAATTAATTTTTTATTTTTTAAGATTATTATTTTTTTCCATTATAATTGATTAATAGGAAATTATATATCGTTAGACTCCTTTAGGTGCTAATCATTTAACTGCAGGCATGAGTGGATTAAGTCTTCATCCAGAGGGGTCAAGAGTTGTTAATCTTCTTCAAGAAAGAAACATGCTTCCATCAACACCTCTGAAGCCTCCAGTTCCAAATTTGCATGAAGATATCCAGAAACTCAACTGTAATCCAGAGTAAGAGTTCAAACAGTGCTTATTATTAAATATGGCCTTTTATTCTAAAAGTTTTCCAGATTTTTTTTGAGCTTCACGTTGCACAAGCTGTACAAATGTATTTATGAAAAGTAGTTCTGTATTCAGAAAACAGCATTTTGTTAGTTTCTTACTTGATATGTGAAATATTCTAAGTTAGGATATACGGTTTTAACCCCTGAGGTGATACCTACTCTTACCAGTTCTAGCAAGTGATAGTCATTATCATTTTGGTGGCTACATTAGATCTTCAAAGTATAGGGATTTGATTCTGTATAATTCTTTATTTGCTCTCATTTACAATTGTTTTTCATAAGAAACATAAGAGTAGTTTCTCTCCTGAAATTGATCATGAGTTTAAGTGTATATGAAGACTTTTTGATAAATCAAATTTTGTTATTTTTGAATAATCTTTTTAGGACTTTCAGCAAAACTGAACTTTTTAGTAATAAATTTAACTTTGCGTTTGCAGATTTGGATTATCACCTTGTAATTCTTGTACAGTCTAGATTTATATAAAAAGAAACAAGTGCTTTGATAATCTAGACTATTTTATGCACAAGCTGAGAAGGGACTTTATTTTAGTTATATAAAGTGGGATTGTATCTGTCTATCCTTACTTTCTCAATAGGATTTAAATATTTAAAAAGGATAAAATTTGTGAGAGTCTGTTGAAATATTTCCTTTGTAATCATATCCATTTTTTAAATGTGTACCTTTTAAGTCTTTTTTTTTTTTTTTTTTTGGCCAAAAATAAGCATGGTAACAGCAGACACATGATTTTTACTTTGATACAGGTTATTTCGATGCACACTGACAGGCATTCCTCAGACTCAGGCCTTACTGAATAAAGCCAAACTTCCTTTGGGACTGCTGCTTCATCCTTTCAAAGACCTAGTGGTATGTTTTACTAATAAAAGTAAATGTCTTATGGAAGATGATCTTGGGAGAGAGAAGTTTTTTATAATAGTGCAAAAATTTGTTTGACTTCTGTTTAGGAATTTGACCATTGACAGATTCCTTTATTTGTGTTTTAACCAAAAATGTCATTACTAAACACTTTCACAATGAGATTAAAATAAACTTATTACTGAAAAATTCTGGAGGTACTAAGTAGATGTATTAAAGAAAATAAATTAATGAACCATACTATTTTTTTTTTTTTGCTTTATCTAGAGCTGCACCTGTGGCATATGGAACTTCCCGGGCTAGGGGTCTAACAGGAGCTATAGCCACCAGCCTTTGCCACAGCCACGTGGGATCCGAGCCGCGTCTGCAACCTACACCACAGCTCACGGCAACGCCGGATCTTTAACCCACTGAGCAAGGCCAGGGATCGAACCCGCAACCTCATGGTTCTTAGTCAGATTCGTTAACCACTGAGCCACGACGGGAACTCCTGAATCATACTATTTTTAAAAGTTGTAAATTGTTTATCCATTAAAATACTTTACCCAGTTTCCCAATTCTGCTATTCTTGGAGTAAAATTTGTTGCTCTAAGAAGCTGTTTGCAGGGAGTTCCCATTGTGGTTCAGAGGGTTAAGACTGACAAGTATCCATGAGGATGCGGTTCGATCTCTGGCCTCACTCAGTGGGTTAAAGGATCTGGCATTGCTGTGAGCTGTGGTGTAGGTCACAGACGAGTCTTGGATCTGGAGTTGCTGTGGCTGCTGCTGTGATTCGACCCCTAGCCTGGGAACTTCCATATGCCACGGGTGCAGCCCTAAGGCTCTGGGACCTTGACGTGTGACTACATGTTTTATAATCTGTACATAGGCATTCCCATTGTGGCTCAGCAGTAACGAACTTGTCTGGGATCCACAAGGATGTCAGTTTGATCCCTGGCCTCGCTCAGTGAGTTAAGGATCCAGTGTTGCTGTGAGCTGTGGTATAAGTCGCAGATGAGGTTCAGATCTGGGTGGCTGTGGTGAAGGCCAGCAGCTGCAGCTCTAATTTGACTCCTAGCCTGGGAACTTCCATATGCCGTGGATGTAGCCCTAAAAAAAAAAAAAAGGGAATCTTACATAAGTGAAGTTATTATCCCATAACAAACCTCCTTTTAGTGATAGGATTGTATTGCCTCCAGTGATTTTTTTTTTTTTTTTTTAGGGCCACAACTTCTGCATATGGAGGTTCCCAGGCAAGGGGTTGAATTGGAGCTACAGCTGCTGGCCTACGCCACAGCCATAGTAATGCCAGATCCGAACCTCATCTGCAGCCTACACCACAGCTAATGGCAACGCTGGATCCTTAACCCACTGATCAAGGCCAGGGATCGAACCCGCAACCTCTTGGTTCCTAGTTGAATTTGTTTCCCGCTGCGCCAAGACAGGAACTCCAGTGATTTTTTTTTTTTTTGAATGCGTTTTGTAATTTAAATGATTTTTATTTAAAGACTTTAGATCTTTTAATACATAGGATGAACTTTAAATAGGAGATAGGAGTTCCCTGGTGGCTCAGCAGGTCAAGGGTCCTGCGTTGCCACTGCTGTGGCTTGGATCTCTGCCATCACTTGGGTTCAGTTCCTGTACCTGGAACTTCTGCATGCCACGGCCAAAGTAGAAATTAATAGGAGCATAATTGCTAAGTCCAATGGAATATTTAAATATAGTTAACCGTAGCTTACTTTGTGACAGTTTTTTTTTTTTTTAGTGAGAACTTAGTAGCCTATTAATGTAACATGAAGAAATTTCCTAGTAGTTTGTCACATTTTTAGAATATCTTTTGCCATTCTTCTCAGAGATACCTTGTAAATTTACCTTGTTGGTTTTGCAGTGTAAATTTTTAATGAGAAAATAAATGCTTTTTAAAAGGCGAAATTTGGAGTTCCCTTCATGGTGCAATGGTTAACGAATCTGACTAGGAACCATGAGGTTGTGGGTTTGATTCCTGGCCTTGGTCAGTGGGTTAACGATCCAGCGTTGCCATTACCTGTGGTGTAGGTCACAGATGTGGCTCAGATCTGGTGTTGCTGTGGCTCTTGCATAGGCTGGCAGCTGTAGCTCCATTTGGACCCCGAGCCTGGGAACCTCCATACGCCGCGGGTGCAGCCCTAAAAAGGCAAAAAAAAAAAAAGAAAAGAAAAGAAAGAAAGAAAAAGGTAAAATTTAATGAAAATTATCCTGGGGAAAGTTACTAAGGTTTAGAAATCACTACAACCCATGGCACAATGGGATCGGCGGCATCTCTAGAGTGCTGGGAAGCAGTCAGTCCCCAGCCTGGCACCATGGGTTAAGAATCCAGCATTGCCACAGCTGCAGCATAGGTTGCAGCTACAGTTCACTTCTGTTTTTTTTTTTTTTTTTAGGCCTGCACCTGTGGCATATGGAGGTTCCCAGGCTAGGGGTCTAATAGAAGCCGTTGCTGCCAGCCCATGCCAGAGCCATAGCAACGCCATATCCGAGCCATATCTGCAACCTACACCACATATCTACAGCACCGGATCGTTAGCCCACTGAGAGATGCCAGGGATTGAACCCACAATCTCATGGTTCCTAGTCGGATTTGTTAACGGCTGTGCCACGACAGGAGCTCCTACAGTTCACTTCTGATCCCTGGCTCAGGAACTCCATATGCTGAGGGTTAGCCAAAAAAAAAAGAAAAAAAAAATCAATATATTTTAACAACGTAATTTTTGGTATGGTAGTTTACACACATTTTTTACCCTAGTTTTTTTTCTCTAAAATTATATTATCTCAACAACTATTTGGAAGGTATGGATTAATTGCTTGATCTTTAGACATGGTGATCACTGCCTTTAATAAATTAGTTCTTTTTTTTCAGCAATTGCCTGTGGTTACCTCTAGTACAATTGTGAGATGTCGTTCATGCAGGACATACATCAACCCTTTTGTCAGCTTTCTTGATCAAAGGAGATGGAAATGTAACTTATGTTACCGAGTCAATGATGGTATGTTGTTTTTTCTTTTTTTAACATTTAAAAATTTCTACATGCATTGTAGGGAAATCAGATAACACAAACCTGAAGTTTAGTGGAAAAAAACCTTGTTTTGTTTACATACATTCCTTCCCCCCAAAGGAGTTCCCATTGTGATTCAATGTGTTAAGAACCCAGCTAGTACCCATGAAGATGCAGGTTCTGTCCTCAGCCTGATTCAGTGGTTAAGGATCCAGCGTTGCTGCAGGCTGCAGCATAGGTCACAGATATGGCTCAGATCCAGCGTTGCTGTGGCTGTGGTGTAGACCAGCAGCTAGCTGCAGCTCAGATTCGACCCCTAGCCCAGGAGCAGCCTCAGGTGCAGC
Source organism: Catagonus wagneri (assembly GCA_004024745.2). Lineage (NCBI taxonomy): Eukaryota > Metazoa > Chordata > Mammalia > Artiodactyla > Tayassuidae > Catagonus > Catagonus wagneri. The sequence continues at coordinate 51,037,704 of PVHT020004020.1, forward strand.
CCTAAAAAAAAATCCGTCCACTCAAAGATAATTCCTTTTAACTTTTTTCTAAGCATGTATACTTAATATATAAATAATTATGTGCTTCTTACACAAAAAATGTGATATTATTACTTTGATATTCCTTTTTTACATTTATTATATTGGGCATATAATAAATGGCATATTCATGGTATTATTTAAGCCTGTAATTTAAGCATTATTTTTATTTAGAAATTGTCCCATGCCTTTTCTCTAGGGTGAAAGAAAGTAAGTCCACAGAATAGCCACCTTTAGCTTCATTCACTGCTGTATGAAGGGAGGTGGGTAATGCTAGAAGGTTAGTTAAATGTAGTTTTTTTCAGTGATGAGGATGAAGAGAGAGATCTCCTTCAGGACTGTTTTCACAGTTTATATTTGAGGACTATCATCTAACCAGCAACATTTTATTAGAATTAGAAAAGAAAAAAGGGTATGCTAATATCCACACTGAAAATTAGGTCTCTGTTTAGAAGGAAATTTCATTAAGCATTGGGAAATAGAGGAACAGGAGAGATTTTTTTAAAAGACCAGTTTTATTGTTTGTGCCTTTTTTTAAAAAAAAAAAAAAGTAGAGGAGGAGCTCCCTTCATGGCACAGAGGAAATGAATCAGACCAGGAACCCCATGAGGTTGCAGGTTTAGTCCCTGGCCTCACTCAGTGGATCAGGGATCCAGCGTTGCTGTGAGCTGTGGTGTAGGTTGCAGACATGGTGTGGACCTGGTGTTGCTGTGACTGTGGTGTAGGCTAGCAGCTGTACCTCCGATTAGACCCCTAGCCTGGGAACCTCCATATGCTGCAGGTGTGGCCCTAAAAGGCAAAATAAATAAATAAATAAATAGATAGATAGAGGAAAGGGAGGATAGAAAAATAAGTTACTTTTACTCTGTAATTCAGAAATATATGTATGTATAGTGTTTAGTACACCTTTAAAATCTTAAGTATATATGCTTCAGTATATGAAATTAAATGGTAATAAGGACTGAAGTCACTTTCATATGCAGCCCAGACCATTCCATGAACTATAGCTTAATCTTTAGTATATAGGAGTTTGAATTTTTAAATGATTACTAGGAAGACAGCTGCAGTGGTAACTAAGTTAGAAATATTCTGTGAGTACCAGTGTTTTATAAGCAGTATGCAACTGATGTTCAATAGAGGTCTTATTAATTATTGAATCTCACAATACCCTGAGGCTTTAACCTTCAAAGTATTTCTACAGTTGCTTTCTAGGGGCAAGCAGAGTCCGTACCTTTCATGCATCAAATGTTAATATCCTTGTACTGTTGTGAAATTTAAGATAAAATTTAGTCTTATATTTAAGAAAATAATTGGCTTTAAAGAGTTTTTATCATCCTTTCAAACTGTTTCAGGAAAGCTGCTTTCTAAGAATTAAGAGAAAGAGAATATTAGAAGATAGGGAAGGGAAAATCATAGTGATTGTAGTTGTAAGAGCAAAACATTCTTAGTGCCATTCACTATGGAGAGAAATTGAATGGAATTCAAAAACAAAGTATTTAGCTCCTAATATTTAGTCTATATCGAACTATTTATAAATCCCTAAATTAAGAAAATAGCTAAATACAAGCTGTATTAAACTTAATCCTTTCAGTTTTATCATTATATGTTGTTCACTTGCGTAGTTCCTGAAGAATTCATGTATAACCCTTTGACCAGAGTCTATGGAGAGCCTCACAGAAGACCTGAAGTTCAGAACGCTACAATTGAGTTTATGGCTCCTTCAGAATACATGGTAACCTTTCACTTTTTTAATAGCATAAGTATTACTTAATACAGCATTTTAAATAAAATGATATAGTCTCCTTTAATAAAGTGATATAGGAGTTCCTGTTGTGGCTCAGTGGTTAACGAATCCGACTAGGAACTATGAGGTTGTGGGTTCGATCCCTGGCCTTGCTTAGTCGGTTAAGGATCCAGTGTTGCCGTGAGCTGTAGTATAGGTTGCAGACTTGGCTCGCGTTGCTGTGGCTGTGGTGAAGGCCGGCAGCTACAGCTCCTGTTAGACCCCTAGCCTGGGAACCCCATATGCCGCGGGTGCGGCCCTAAATAAAGCAAAAAGACTAAATAAATAAATAAATAAATAAATAAATAAATAAATAAATAAAATGATAGTCTCCTTTAATAAAATTTTATATTTTTAAGTATATAAAAGTTTTCTTTATTCATTATAAAAGTATAAAAGGGTAAGTTTGGAAAGTTAAAGTGGGGAGTTCCCACTGTGGCATAGTGGCTTGAGAATCCTGAGTTGCCACAGCTGTGGCTCAGATTCAGCCCCTGGCCTGGAAACTTCCATAGACTGCAGGTGCGGCCAAAAAGTAAAAGTGTAGGAGTTCCTGTCGTGGCTCAGTGGTTAACGAATCTTACTAGCATCCATGAGGATACGGGTTCAATCCCCGGCCTCCCTCAGTGGGTTAAGGATCCAGTGTTGCCATGTGAGCTGTGGTGTAAGTCACAGACAATGGCTCGGATCCAGCATTGCTGTGGTTCTGATGTAGGCTGGCGGCTACAGCTCCGATTAGACCCCTGGCCTGGGAACCTCCATATCTCGAGGCCTTAGAAAGACCAAAAAAAAAAAAAAAAAAGGAAAGAAAAGAAGTTAAAAGTGTATGTGAAGTTCCACTTAATGTTTCTTGTGCATTTGTTTTGAAATTTGCAGTGTAATATTGCAAATATTGATCGGGAATTCCCCGGTGGCCTAGCATTTAATGATCTGGCATTGTCAGTGCTGTGACTCAGGCCATTGCTGTGGTCCAGGTTTGATCCATGGCCTGCTAACTTCCACGTGCCATGTGTAGCCAAAAAAATATTGGGATCATATTTATTTTTAGGTAACTTCCAATTTTTTTCTGTTACAAATAATGATGTGATGTATATCCTCTTGCAAGTACTTTTATAAACTTGTGTATCTGAGATCTTGTGTTTCAGAAGATAGTTTTTTTAAAAGATCATAGTTATACCTAACGTTTAATTAGCATTTTACATTTTACCAAGCACTTACATATTTTTGGTCATCACAACTCTGAAACTAGGGAAATGCTTTTAATCCTGTTTTACAGATGTGAAACAAAGTTAGTTCATTGATTTGCCAAATGTCCTTTAATAGGTGCCAGAGCTTGCAGAAAAATCCAGTTTTGATTTGATTACTCTTTTGTCTGTGCTGTTATTGCTTCTGAAGAAAGGGTATATGAAGACAAGATTTAATACCAACTTTTAATATTTTATTTTGGTATATTTTTGTGGAATAGTCTCTACCCACTCATTTGGGGCCATTTAGATATAGAAATCATAAGGATTCAGTCTCTTTTCACTACATAGAAATTTCAGTGTGCAACACTTTTTTGTGGCACTTAAATGGCTGGTAATAGATTTCTGTAGTGTAGCTGTCCCTTTGTTGAATTACAACTGAAAAATCAGAAGCATTTGTTCTTTTGAATTGGGCTTCCTGGGTTTATCTCCCAAGTCTTGTTAAAATGGCTTCTTTTAAATTTGAAAACTTGCAGAGTTCCTGTTGCTCGGTAGGTTAATAATCCAACTGTAGCAGCGGGGGTCCCTGCAGAGGCACAGGTTCAATCCTTGGCCCAGTGCAGTTGGTTCAGGGATTTGGCATTGTTGGAGCTGTGGCTCAGATTCAATCCCTGACCTTACGTATTTCTCAGGTGCAGCTATTTAAAAAAAAAAAAAAATTGAAAGCTTGCACATAGCAAGAGGTTTTGTGCTTTCCTGACTTACCTCTTGGGCAGCATACTCTACAAATGTGGCAAGTGACGTGCAAAAAAAACACATGTGTTTTTTTTTTTCTGTGTGTTTTTTTATCGAATTGTAAACAAGTCTTTGAATTTGGAAGTTGAAAGTGTACTTGTACATTTTTATTGAATTTAGCTGAAATGTGTTAATTAGGTAACCTGGAGTTCCCACTGTGGTGCACTGGGATCTGCGGCACCGTGGGAGTGCTGGGACTCAGGTTCTCTCTCCAGCTCGGCACAGTGGGTTAAGGATCTGATCCTTGTCCAGGGAATTGTGTATGCCGCGAGGCAGCCAAAAAAGAAAAAAGAAAAGAAAAAAAAAGCCTGTTTAGGCTAACTCGATTTGTCATTTTCAGAACTGTAATTTCCCTAAATTGTGAGGTCTACATGTGGAAAGCCTATAAAACATAAATACATAGGTTACCACATAATGCTAACGCCTTTGTTAGCACCACCCAGGTCAAGAAATTGAACATTGCTAATGCTCCCAAAAGCCTTTTTCTGATCATATTTCTTTCTCTTCCTGTCCTAGAAAAAAACACTTTTTTGACCTATGATAGTTATATCCTCATTTATCTTTTTCTAAGTATGTATCTGAAAATAATATAATATAGTTTTGCCTAATTTTAAACTACTTTCTATATTATTTTCTTAATCTATCATTGTTTATTACTGTCTCCACTTAATCTGTAAACAATACCTGTTTTGCTGTGTGTAGACTCTACAAATGTTAAGTTTAAAATTAATCTTGGATTTCCTCTTGTGGCTCAGTGGTTAATGAATCCGACTAGGAACCATGAGGTTTCGGGTTCGATCCCCGGCTTCTGCATGGCTGTAGCTGTGGTGTAGGCCGGCAACTACAGCTCTGATTAGACCCCTAGCCTGGGAACCTCCACATGTCGCAGGTGCGACCCTAAAAAAACAGAAAAAAAAAATAATCCTGTTAATTGTATTTAATGTGATCATTTTCTTTCTACAGTTACGGCCACCTCAGCCTCCAGTGTACCTCTTTGTATTTGATGTATCTCACAATGCAGTCGAAACTGGATACTTGAATTCAGTTTGCCAGAGTTTGTTAGACAATCTGGATTTGTAAGTATCTTAATTCAGGTTAAATTAGAAACTAACAGTTTTTGTAAAATGAACGAGTAGTCTCAAAATATACTTTTAAAAAAACTATGCAATTATGTTCTAAAAGATCACTTAAATCACTGGTTAACTTTAGGCCTTACTTTCTCTGAGAAACATTATTTTAACTTTTTATTATGGAAAAATTTCAAACATAGTAAACAAAAAAAATGTAATGAATTTCCAGGTACTCGTCCCTCAACTTCAATATTTTTAGGATTCAGCTAATCCTGGCCCAACTTCCCACTTTTTCCAATAGAGTATTTTAATGCAAATCTCAGTCAGCCTGTCATTTTACCGAAAATACTTGGAATTATTTTTAGCCCTAAAATGAGGATCACCTCAAACAAAATTAGCAATAATTCCATACTGTGATCTCATACCCAGTTCAGTTGTTTTTGTTCCTGACTGTCTCAAGAATGTGTTTTTAGGAGTTCCCGTGGTGGCTCAGTGGTTAATGAATCCGACTAGGAACGATGAGGTTGCGAGTTCGATTCCTGGCTTTGCTCAGTGGGTTAAGGATCCTGCGTTGCCGTGAGCTGTGGTGTAGGTTGCAGACGCGTCTCAGATCCCGCGTTGCTGTGGCTGTGGCAAAGGCCGACAGCTATATCTCCTGTTAGACCCCTAGCCTGGGAACCTCCATATGCCGCGGGTGTGGCCCTAGATAAGGCAAAAAGACAAATAAATAAATAAATAGATAGATAAATAGATAAATCAAGAATGTGTTTTTAGGGAGTACCTGTCGTGGCTCAGTGGTATCGAACCCAGCTAGTATCCATGAGGATGTGAGTTCGATCCCTGGCCTTGCTCAGGGGGTTAAGGACCTGGTGTTGCCGCAATCTGTGGTGTAGGTCGCAGATGCATCTTGGCTCTAGAGTTGCTGTGGCTGTGGTGTAGGCCAACAGCTGCAGTTCCGATTTGACCCCCTAGCCTGAGAACTTCCATATGTCTCTGGCACAGCCCTAAAAAGACAAAAAAAAAAAAAAAAAAGTAATGTGTTTTTACTGTAGATTTGTTGAAATAAGAATCTAGACAGTGTCTACACATTGCATTCATATCTCTTGAGCCTCTTAAAATAACAGTACTTTATTTTGATCTGTGGTTTTATTTTTAATTCTTAAGCCTTATGATCAAATAATTTATAAATTTGTGCTGACAGTGTAGCTCTTCTACTTTAATCCTTATAATGAGTTGGCAGAATCACGATGATCAATCACACATAGACAGTAGTTCCACAGTTGTGTTTCTGAATCCTCTTTAAGGGACAATCCTGAAATATAACAGCCGGACTTTGTAAAGAATTCACAAAGTTTGCTAACGTAACTTGTCACACTGCATTTTAAAAGGATCTGATCTTAAAGGTCATCTATAAATGTGAGAAGTGCTAAATATTCTTTATTTGATGCTATACATAAACTACACTAAGTTGCCTTTCAATAAGTAAAAGGCAATATTTTAGATACAGAGAACTTTAATTAAATTGATATAGCTAAGACCAAAAAGAACTTCCACAAGACGACCAAAAAAAAAAAAAGGGTTAGGTGGTGACGTTGTCAATTCATCTTCAGCTCTTGCCTTAACAGGCTAATGAACAGAACTTGAAACATGTGAATCTTGTTCTGTTCTATGAAACAGTGAAGGGATCTTCTCAGTATTTAAAGTTATGGAAATCTAGATATAAAAACATTCTCCTATAGGTTTTTTGTTTCTTTGGGTTTTTTGGTTTTTTTTTTTTTGGCTTTTTAGTGCCGCACTTGAAGCATTTAGAAATTCCCGGGGTAGGGGCCAAATTGGAGCTGTACCTGCTGGCCTAAGCTGTAGCCATAGCCACACGTGATTGAAGCCTCATCTGTGACCTATACAGCAGCTCACAGCAATGCTGGATCCTTAACCCACTGATCGGTGCCAGGGATCAAACCCACATTCTCATGGATACTAGTCGGATTCATTACTGCTGAGCCACAGTGAGAACTCCTCCTGTAGGTTTTGAGAAGATATACACCATCTCCCTGAAAAGTTGAACATTTTTTACTTAAGTTTAGTCATTTCTTTAGAAGGGGAAAACAGTGATAGTACTTGTTTTTTTTTTTTTATTTTTTTTTTTTATTTTTTTTAGGGCCGCATCCACAGCATATGAAGGTTCTCAGTCTAGGGTGGAATCAGAGCTACAGCTGCCAGCCGCAGCCATAGCAATGCAGGTCCGAGCTGCATCTGAGACCTATACCACAGCTCATGGCAATGCGAGATCCTTAACCCACTGAGCTAGGCCAGGCACTGAACCTGTAACCTCCTGGTTCCTAGTTGTATTCATTTCTGCTGTGCCACGATTGGGACTCCGTGGTAGCACTTGTTGAATTGGAATTACTACCAGAATTCAAAAAGCTGACCATATTCATTTAGCCACAAGTCAATCTTATTTAAATCAGGACTGTCCAACAGAAATATTCCATCAGCCATTCGTGAACTGAATTCTAGTGTATAAGATTAATTTAAATATGGTACATATCGGAGTTCCCATTGTGGCACAGTGGAAACAATCCGACTAGGAACCCTGAGGTTGCCGGTACCTCAGGAGGCCTGGGAACCTCCATATGCTATGGGTGCGGCCCTGAAAAGCAAAACAAAAATAAATAAATAAATAAATATGGTACACATGAAAAAGTCCTGAGACATACCTGTTTTGTAATAAATAAAGCATTGTCCAATTATTACTCATTAATAACTTTTTTGAGATAAGCTCTCAAGTCTTCCCTTTCTCCCTTCTTAATGCCAGCGAAGATCTTTTTCGTTTCAGGAATGTACTTCTTGGGCTTCCCCAGGTACTCCATCAGCGTCCCCTCTCCCCAGGTGATGCCTTTGTTCTTGTTGGCATCTGTTGTACAGGAATCCAACAGCCTGACCTGTCTTTCCCCCAAACAGACCATGGAGATTTGGCCCAGTCTTTTTGCTTGTCTCCCTTTCCCACAATATAGCACTGGCACACTTTTGAACAAAAATCTTCTTGCCCTTCTCTGCATCACCCATTTTTAAATTGTTCCTTTGCCACTTACAGCAGAGAGGTTGCCACTTGCAGACCAGAAGTCCCACTCTCTAACAGTGCTTAAAATGGTTCTTAGGTACTTAGTGAAACCCATACTAGCGAATGTGACCTTTCAGTTTAGTGAGGAACTGTTGTGCTCTTGTGTGGAGAGGAAGAATGTGCAGTACAGAAATCTCATCAGATTGTGCTAGCTTCGGCAGCACATATACTAAAATTGGAACGATACAGAGAAGATTAGCATGGCCCCTGCGCAAGGATGACACGCAAATTCGTGAAGCGTTCCATATTTTTTACAAAGACACAATGAACCTCTTTGCAGAACAGACAATGACTCACAGACTTTGGAAAACCTTGGTTTTTCAAATAAGACAATCTGGGGGGTGGGAGGATGCATTGTGGGTTTGGAATACAAAATCTGTAAAATTGACTTGTGATGATTTATGTACACTTATAATTGAAATAAAATCCATTAGAATAAAAAAAAAATCTCATCAGATTAACTCATTCCCTTACTTTGGTGAAAGACACTCTTATTCTTACCAGCATTTGCATTTTTAATGTTGTAGGTTGGTCTGGTTGGTGAGAGAATTCACAGACTCACCCAAGCATGAAAAACAAGAATGAAGACTAGTTTGTCTTTCCTCTTATGAGATTAAAGTCTTTAAAACATCTTTCTGCTGATCTTTTCTTTTTTTGCTTTTTAGGCGGCACCTGCAGCATACCAAAGTTCTCAGGCTAGGGATCAATTTGGAGCTACAGCTTCTGGCCTGTGCCACAGCCACAGCAACACCATATCTGAGCCTCATCTGTAGCCCACAACACAGCTCACGGCAACGCCGGATCCTTAACCACCTGGGTGAGGCCAGGGATCAAACCTGGATCCTCATGGGTATTAGGTTTGTTTCTCATGAGCCACAATGGAAACTCACTTGCTGATCTTCTTAAATGACTGCATTAAACAAGATAAAAAGAGGTTTGGGCAAATTTTCTTAAGATATACAGTACATAAATTGATATTACACGTCAGAGTTGGTATATGGTAATTTTTGAAGTATTTTTTATAAATTAAAGTCATCTACAAACTTTTATATATACTTCCCAGTATTTTTTATATATCATTTCCTGAGTGACTAATGTAACTTTATATAGGAGTAATGAGATTGAGATTGCTCTCTTATTGCTAGGTTTTGATGATTGTGTGGCTTATCTGTGGTGTTTTCCTTTGAGTAGAGTTTTTTTTTTTTTTTTAAATGGTGACTAGCATTACACAGGATAAAAACATTTATGTTCAGACAGTTTCCATAATACAGAAGTAGCTATTTGTATGGAACGCTTTGTAGATATTTTAGGTATATGTGTATATGGGAAAACTTGATAAAATACTCTTCTGAATTTGTTTTTAGGCTTCCTGGCAACACTAGGACAAAAATTGGCTTCATAACATTTGATAGTACAATCCACTTCTACAGTCTTCAAGAAGGTCTCTCCCAACCTCAGATGCTAATAGTTTCAGATATTGAAGGTATATATTATATATTAAAATTATTGAACTGCCTTAGGAATTTTTAGTTTTAGAAATATTTCATGACTTTGATAAATTAGGAATGTATGGTTTGCTTTTACTATATTGAGGAAAATCTTGAGTACAAAATCATAAGGTTGTTGGAATTGTAAGAGTCCTTCAGTCAAACCTCTCATAGAAGAGGAAGCAGAGTTATGGAGGTAAAGTAAATTCTGAACAAAGCAGCAAAAACAAGTTAATGTTAAAGCGCATTCAAGAAGTTTTTTTTTGGAGTTCCCGTCGTGGCTCGGTGGTTAACGAATCCGTCTAGGAACCATGAGGTGTAGCGGGTTCTATCCCTGGCCTTGCTCAGTGGGTTAAGGATCTGGCGTTGCTGTGAGCTGTGGTGTAGGCTGCAGATGTGGCTCGGATCCCGCGTTGCTGTGACTGTGGCGACGGCCGGCGGCTACAGCTCCTGTTAGACCCCTAGGCTGGGAACCTCCATATGCCTCGGGTGCGGTCCTAGATAAAGCAAAAAGACAAGGAAAAAAAAAAGTTTTTTGTTTTTTTTTTTAACTGCCCATGGCATATAAACTTCCCTGGGCCAGGAATCAGATCCGAGTTGCAGTTGTGACCTATACTACAGCTGCAGTAATCTTTAACCCACTGTGCCAGGCAGGGGATTGAACCTGCGGACTTGCCGCTGTAGAGATGCCATCAATCCCTTTGCACCACAGTGGGAACTCTCAAGGATTTGAGGATAATCATAGACCAATGGAGCAGAAAAATAGAGCCCAGAAATGAGTGTTCACCTATATGATTAGTTGATTTTTGACAGAGATGCCAAGATCATTCAATGGGAAAAGTCTTTTTGACAAATTATTCTGGGAAAACTAAACATGCCAAAGAATGAAGCTAGGAGTTCCCTTGTGGCACATCAGGTTAAGGATATGGTGTCACTGCAGTGGCTCAGGTTGCTACTGTGACAAGTGTTTGATCTGTGGCCTGGAAACTTCCATTTGGGGAGCGGCCAAAAAAAAACTGCCAAAGAATGAAGTTAGACTCTTGTCTTTAACCATATAAAAAAATTAACTCTGTGAATCAAAGGCCTAAACTTAAGAGCTAAATATCTTTAGAAGAAAACATAGGGGAAAATATTCATGACATTGGATTTGTAATGGTTTCCTAGATATGACACTAAAAGCAGAGGCAACAAAAGAAAAAATAAATAAATTGAACTTTGTCATGGTAAAAAAATTTTGTGTACGAAAGAACATTATCAGGGGGTTAAAAAGGCATCATAGAATGGGAGAAAATACATGCAAATGCAAATCATATATATGATGAAGTATTAACAAACAAAATAACACAATTCAAAAATGGATAGGAATTCCCATCGTGGTGCAGTGGAAATGAATCTGACTTGGAACCATGGGGTTGCGGGTTCGATCCTTGACCTTACTCAGTGGGTTAAGGATCCGGTGTTGCTATGAGCTGTGGTGTAGGTCACAGCGCAACTTGGATCTGGTGTTGCTGTGGCTGTGGCGTAGGTCAGCAGCTAGCTCCTATTAGACCCCTAGCCTGGGAACCTCCCGTATGCCGTGGATGTGGCCCTAAAATGACAAAGACAAAAAAAAAATGGACAAAGGGCTTGAATAGACAGTTATTCAAAGTGAACAGTTATCCAAAGAAGGCAGTAAGAACATGAAAAAATTCTCAACACCATTAGTCATGAAACTGACCGAAAGTTTCATTAAAAAGACTGAAAGTTCCATGAGTATTGGTTTTGTGGTTACAAATAAATTTTAATAAGTAACAAGTTCACAGCTAGAGAATCTAGGAATAGAGAATTGACTGTACATCTTTAAAATGCAGTAGTTGGTTAGAGCCCCCTTCTGTCTTGGTTGTTTCAGGTCCCACGCCAGATCAGCCAAGTCATTCCTTTATCTCTCTACCCAGACACTTATTTGGTGATGTGCCAAGTTGTGAATTTATTAGTATGTCCAGCCTCTCCGTTTTATATATGAACTAATAAATGATATCTCCCTTGCTGGATGTCACATAGCAAAAAACTTTTTTAAAGGACAATAACAAGTATTTGCAGGAATGTGGAGAAATTAAATCCCTCATTCACTAGTAGTAGGAGTGGAAAATGGTGTAGCCATTAAGAAAAATGGTTTGTCAGTTCTTCCAGAAATTAAAGTTACCATATAACCCACCAATTTCATTCAATAGGTGTATGTTTAAGAAAATTTAAAAACACATTTCAGGAGTTCCTGTTGTGGTGCAGAGGCAACGAATCCGACTAGGAACCATGAGGTTGTGGGTTCAATCCCGGCATCACTCAGCGTTGCCGTGAGCTGTGGTATAGGTCACAGACACAACTTGGATCTGTCACTGCTGTGGCTGTGGCATAGGCCAGCAACTGTAGCTCCGATTAGATCCCTAGCCTGGGAACCTCCATATGCCGCAGATGCAGCTCTAAAAAGCAAAAAAAAAAAAAAAAACAAAAGCCAATCAGCCAACAAACAAAAAACATTTCGACCTTATAAAGCCACTGTACTTTTTAAAAATTTATAAGTATGAATTATTAAAAGATAAAACAATATAGAACATATCCACACAAAAATGTATACATGAATGTTCTTAGCAGAACAGCCAAAAAGTGGAAACAACCCAAATGGCGATCATTTGGTGAATAAACAAAATGTCTATCCAGGAGTTCCTTTCGTGGCATAGCAGAAATGAATCCAACTAGGAACCATGAGCTTGCGAATTTGATCCCTGGCTTCGGTCAGTGGGTTAAGGATCTGGTGTTGCCATGAGCTGTGGTGTACATCACACACACAGCTTGGATCTGGCATTGCTGTGGCTGTGGTGTAGTCCAGCAGCTGTAGCTCCAATTAGACCCCTAGACTGGAAACCTCCAAATGCCACGGGTGTGGCACTAAAAAGCAAAAAAGTAATAAAAAAAAATAAATAAAAGATAAAATGTATATCCATACAGTGAAATGTTTTGTTACTCAGCAGTAAAAAATAATAATAGTAATAAGGTACCAAGAGGTGCTACAGCATGGATGAACATTGAAAACATTAAACCAGGTATAAGAAGCCAGTCATAAAACCTCATAGTGTGACTCCATTAATATGAAATGTCCAGAGTAGGCCAATCCAGAGACAGAAAGACTGCTGGCTACATAGAGCTCTGAGGGTTGGTGGGGAAATGAGGAGTGACTGCTAATTAGTGTGGAGTTTCCTTTGGGATGATGATAAGGATCTAGAATTAGATAATAGTGATGCTTGTACAACTCTGTGCATTAGATTTTATTTTTTATTGATTATTTATTTATTTTGCTTTTTTTAGGGCTGCATCCACGGCATATGGAGGTTCCCAGGCTAGGGGTCGAATCAGAGCCTCAGCTGTCGGCCCACCACAATCACAGCAACGCCAGATCCAAGCTGTCTGCAACTTACACCACAGCTCATGGCAACACTGGATAGTTAACCCACTGAGCAAGGCCATGGATCAAACCTGCAAACCTCATGGTTCCTAGTTGGATTTGTTAACCGCTGTGCCACGACAGGAACTCCTGTGCATTATATTTTAAAAGTAATTGAATTTTATCTTCTGCAAGGGTAAGTTTTATGTGAGTTATATCTCAATACTTTTTTAAATTAAAGTTATTTTAAAGAAAAAGGGAAATAAATCTAAATAAACATTTTTTTCTTTGACAGTTAAATACTTAATGTTTCAAATTATTTGTTGGTATTTTTATAAACATGATAAGCTTTATTTTTTATAATTTTGTAATAGAAAATAAGCAGTACAAAAATGTAGAAAGTAAAGACCCCTCATAATCCTCCACCCACATTTTCTTCACTGTTTGCTTTCTTCTAAGGAAAGGTATTTGATTCCTAAGAAAGAATCCTAAGAAAGAATAAATTTAAATCCTGAGAAGCTCATCTAGTGTGGGCTTTTTGCATATGTTCTGATTCTCTTGTTTTTATAGTTCTATAGGATTGGGGCCTTCTCTTTTTTTTTCTCATTAAATTTATCTTATTTTCTTACATTTTTAAAAACTACAGTTGATTTATAATGTTGTACTAGATGGGGGCCTTCTTTATGAGAAAGTAACTGCTTTGTGAATGATGGAACTGTTGGTGGGCTGTATTAGTTCTGTGTCAGGACACAGAATTCTTGTGTGTCATCTAAGTCAGCATGTTTTTTTGGCCACACTTGCAGCATGAGGAAGTTCCCGGGCCAGGGATCAAACTTGTGCCACATCTGCACCCCAAGCCATAACAGTGACAACATTGGATCCTTAACCTGCTGCACCACCAAGGAACTCCAATTTTTTTTTTTTTTAATGCCAAGACTGTTCCTTTGGCTGGTAGTGGGGCTAAGAAAGAATTCTAAAGCAGTATTCTAAATTTTCTTTAACCTAAGAAGCAGAGCACTTGTAGCATTCTCCTGTAGCGCAGCAGGTTAAGGATGTAGCGTTGTCACTGTAGCACTTATACAAACCCTTACTGAGTGCTTATGGATCAGTATTTTCTAATTGGGAGGCTGTCTGCCTTTTACATGGTAACACATCAGTTGCAATAAAAATCTGAATCAGTGCTCTTTTGGTGACTGTTTGAACGTATGTGGACATTGCTATAAAAGTGGAGAAGGTGGCTTTTCTGTAAGTATGGGGGTGATTAATTATATCAGTGTTATTTATTCGAGGTTTTGTTTAAAAGGATTTTTTTTTTATTCTTTCAGATGTTTTTATACCTATGCCAGAGAACTTATTAGTAAATTTAAATGAAAGTAAAGAGGTAAGGGACATTTTCCTATCTGACATGTTTCACTGAAATGTTGAAGTAGTGTGTTTTGTAAATGAACTTAAAGTAGAATTTTGCTTCTTTCCATGACATTTCTAAGATGGGTAGCATTTTATATTTACTATTAGTTAAAATTCATCAAATGAACAGCTTTAGAATTCACCCTTGAACTGATTGCATTTAAGTTGGATGTTATCAGTTTGTAGTAGGGTAGAAGATAAGCCAATTCATGAAGGAGGAAAACCTGAAGGAAACCTGCCTTGCCAGCCATTTGGGAAACTGGGAGGGTTGCTGAGATAAGCTTCTGGTCACTGCATAGAAGCACTTTAGCTAGGCTGCTTTCAGTGCCCTTTGCTTTTCTGATTCACAGAGTGTCATTGGGGTCAGTTCAGAAGAAACTCTTATTACCTGCCTGGAAATTGCCATGACATAATACAGTGAGAGGTGAACAGAATGTGTCTGAAGGGGGGATGTTGTCTACCCTGTACATGCATATATGCCGTAGGGGTAACATTTTTACTAGCAAGTCTATAGTCTCAGCTGTTGGCAATGGTGACTTTGCCATAGTGTGAAGTATTTTTTTCCCATTAACTCTCTTTATTCGTACAACCTAACCTGAATAGGTAGTTGTTTTTTTGTTTTGTTTTTCTTTTGTAGTGATATTACTAGCTGGCAAATTTACTGGCTCTCTTAGATTTTGCAATAGGGAAGACTTAAAATGCTCTTTGGAACTGAAAAGAATAAAGTTTGTAGAGGTGATTGAGAAAGCCATATTTCATGGCATTTAAATACATCAGATCTCTAAACTGATGGTTCTTTTGGATACGTTTTGGACTTATAGTCTTGCTGGACTACTGCATGTGCAAGAACTGTAAGGCCCCAATTTTGATTTGTCTTGCTTGCCAGTTTATAATGTTGACTTAAAATGGCTTTCTTGTCATTTGACCAACCTCATTGTTTACTGTACTGTCTGTAGATTTTCTGACCATCATCATGACTCAATGTCTTGTCTATTGTATTAGTTACTGACTTACTATGAAACAAAAACTTTATTGTAACACTCTTGAGTTTTCTTGCTTTATTTTGCAAGCTCGTCCAAGATTTACTGAAAACTTTGCCACAAATGTTCACCAAGACCCTGGAGACCCAGAGTGCCTTGGGTCCAGCACTTCAGGCTGCCTTTAAGCTGATGTCCCCAACTGGTGGTCGGATGTCTGTCTTTCAAACACAGCTCCCAACTCTTGGAGTGGGAGCCCTGAAACCACGAGAAGAACCCAACCAAAGGTCATCTGCTAAGGTTAGAAAGTCATCAAAAGATGTATGAAAAGATTTATGCTGGTGCTTTGTCCTTTTGACTCCAGAGCTTTTGTGTGTGTGTGTGTGTGTGTGTGTGTGTGTGTGTGTTTTAGGGCTACACCTGCAACATATGGAAGTTCCTAGGCCGGGGGTCGAATTGGAGCTGTACTACCTGGCCTACACCACAGCCACAGCAGTGCCAGATCTGAGATGCGTCTGTGACCTACCCCACAGCTCACAACAATGCCAGATCCTTAACCCACTGAGTGAGGCCGGGGATCGAACCCGCATCCTCATGGATACTAGTCGAGTTTGTTACCACTGAGCCACAATAGGAAATCCCAGAGCTTATTTTGAATTTATTTTTCAGTTGTGGAGAAAAGGGAATGTAAGGAAACGGATAAAGCATTTCTATTTTATGTAGACATTTCTATCTTATTATAGTATTTTCTGCTTGAATCACCCTTGCCTTATGTTTAGATCTTTAGCAGGCCACTAGCAATGCTGCCTGCCTTTGCTGAGAAAGTTTGGCAGACTAAGAGAATATGCTTGCTAGGGTTGAAGTAGAACTTAGATGACCAGTTAGAAGTAGTCGTAGTTTGGTATATTGACTACCACAGATTGCTTTTGAGCACCTCATGTGCTCAAAACTTAGTTTGAGATGTGTATTTCTCAAGAGATTATGAGAGTATGGCCATATACTGTAATGGTTAGGATGTTGGTATCGGAGTTAGTCTAAGTTTCACTACTCTTTAGATGTATGAGCTTGAATAGTTAGTTAATTTCTTTGCCCCTATGTTTCCTTATATTTATGAAGTGAAAATATTGATAGTATCCATCTCTTGTGATAGTTGAGAAGTATTACATATGAATTGTTTAGAAGTTTCCAGCATACTAAGCATTTAATAGATTATCAAAATTAGTATTATAGGTATATTTCTTTTTAAAGGTGTAAAATAAAATGGAAAATTCTCAAGTAATTTTACTGAAAAAGAAAATATAACCAAAAGGGGGGAGGGGCTTGTAGAATACACAAGGATAATTGTTAGCCCTTGGTATATATGGATAGACATATAGATTATATGACAATTTAATAATTTAACTTTTTTTCTCTTTCTAATTATTAATAGGAAATTCACTTGACACCATCAACTGACTTCTATAAGAAATTAGCCTTGGACTGTTCTGGTCAGCAGGTAGCTGTTGACTTATTCCTTCTCAGTGGACAGTATTCTGATTTAGCTTCTCTAGGTAAGTTCTTTCTCGTGATTAGTTTTCACATGTAAATGTCAAAATGGTATTTATATACTGGTATTCCAAATAGACGACAAAATGAAAGAATTCTTTTTGTTTTGTTTTGTTTTTTTGTCCTTTTTATGGCCACACCCGCAGCATATGGAGGTTCCCAGGCTAGGGGTTGAATCAGAGCTGTAGCCGCCAGCCTATGCCACAGCCACAGCAACATGGGATCTGAGCCGCGTCTGGGACCTACACCACAGCTCAGGGCAATGCCGGATCCTTAACCCACTGAGCAAGGCCAGGGATCAAACCCGCAACCTCATGGTTCCTAGTCGGATTCGTTAACCTCTGCACCACGACGGGAACTCCTTTTTTTTAAATGAAGGAATTCTTATTCCCTTGGGAGAGTTAATTTAGTCTGTTATAAACCTTAGAGTCTTCTAAACGTTTGTAATAGAGAACTTTCTATACTACTATTTAAAGGAATGAAGGAATTCCTGTCGTGGTGCAGCGGTAACGAACCTGACTAGGATCTTTGAGGATGTGGGTTTGATTGCTGGCCTTGCTCAGTGGGTTAAGGATCTGGTGTTGCTGTGAGCTGCGGTGTAGGTCACAGACGCATTTCAGATCTGGTGTTGCTGTGGTGTGGGCCAGCAGCTGTAGCTCCGATTCAACCCCTAGCCTGGAAACTTACATATTGCTGAGGGTACAGCCCTAAAAGAGCAAAATAAATAAATAAATAATAATCAAGGAATGAAGTAATTCCTTTTTGACAATATCTTGGGAGGTTAAAGAAAGTTTGATTTAAATGCCTGTAGTTATGTTGGTGTAGTAATAATAGTTAATGGCAGAATTTACAAGGAGTATGTATTCTCTTTCAGGTTGTATTTCCCGGTATTCAGCAGGTAGTGTCTATTACTATCCCTCTTACCACCATCAGCACAACCCCGTGCAAGTACGGAAATTACAGAAGGAACTACAGCGATACCTCACTCGGAAGATTGGCTTTGAAGCAGTCATGAGAATTCGATGCACCAAAGGTGGGGGGCACTTTCTCTTTTTACACTTACAAAATCATAAATGTTGCTTTTTTTTTTTTTTTTTGGCCTCATGGTTCCTAGTCAGATTCGTTAACCGCTGCGCCATGACAGGAACTCCTAAATACTGTTTTTGATATGAATAAATATACATATTTTCACCTAATCTTATCTTGTAAGATTTGCTCTTCTAAGATAGTATACTTTGATGGACTATGCATTTAAGAATAGAGAGGATACATTATTGAAAAACTAAGGACTGTTTTGAATATACTAAAAACCATTGAGTTGTACTTTTAAAGTATGGTCTTTTATGGTATGTGAATTATATCTAGTGAAAAATAAATCATATTCCCAAAGAAAATAAAGCATATTACTGATGGATTTATATCCTGGTTATTGAGCAGTAGTAGTGGAAAATCCTTTTTTTTTAACAGCTTTTTTTTCTTTATTTTTTTTTAAACAGGAATATTATTGTTTTTTTTTTTCTTTTTCTTTTTCTTTTTACAGCAGCACCTGTGGCATATGGAAGTTCCCAGGCTAAGAGTCAAATTGGAGCTGCAATTGCACAGCCCTGGTCATGCCAGATCCTTAACCCACTGAGCGAGGCCAGGGATCAAACCCACATCCTCACAGACACTGTTGGGTTCTTAACACACTGAACTGCACTGGGAACTCCACAGCTATTTTTTAAATTTTTGGTAAAATGTATGTAACATAAAATTTACCGGAGTTCCCATAGTGGCTTAGTTGGAACAAATCCGGCTAGGAACCATGAGGTTGCAGGTTGATCCCTGGCCTTGCTCAGTGGATTAAGGATCCAGCGTTGCCCTGAGCTGTAGTATAGGTTGCAGACATGGCTCGGATCTGGCGTTGCTGTGGCTCTGGCTTAGGCTGGTGGCTATAGCTCCGATTGGACCCCTAGCCTGGGAACCTCCACATGCCGTGGGTGCAGCCCTAAAAACGACAAAAGCCAAAAAAAAAAAAATTTACCATTTTAGCATTTTTTAAGTATACAGTTGAATGGCATTAAGTGCACTCTTGTTGTGCAAACATTATTACATTCATCTCCAGAAGTAGGGTATCTTTTATTTTGTGTTCTTTTCATCTTGCACCTGCTACTAACACCTTGCCACATTGTTGCCTTGGAAATAGTCACACAGTGTCAGAATGCTTATGTCCAATTTATTTTTCAGGGTAAATGTTTTGTGATTTCTAAATGTGGTAACTGTTTTCTTAAGAAAATGGGAAGCTATAATTCCTCTTATTTTATTTCTCTACATTATCTGCCAGGTTTTATTCAGATTTTAAAATATTACTGCTCTTGTTATACAGCAGAAATTGACAGAACATTGTAAATCAACTATAATAAAAATATTATTGTTCTGTAAAAGGATATAAAGCAATCATTTTTCACAGTGGTAGATTATGTGAAATATGTAGTAGGTATCAAAGATAAGAATCAACAAACCTGTCCATTAGATAGATGCGCATCCATCACTGTAATAAAAAGGGTTGCGCAAAACAACTGAAAAGAAAATTTACATAATCTAACATAATCTCTTATATCCAGTATCACATAAACACTGAAGAAGCTGGAGTTCCCATTGTGGTGCAGCGGTTAACGAATCTGACTAGGAACCATGAGGTTGCGGGTTCGATCCCTGGCATCACTCAGTGGGTTAATGATCCGGCATCGCCATGAGCTGTGGTGTAGGTTGCAGATGCAGCTCAGATTTGGCGTTGCTGTGGCTGTGGCGTAGGCCGGCAGTAATAGCTCTGATTAGACCCCTAGCCTGGGAACCTCCATATGCTGCGGGTGCAGCCCTAAAAAGCAAAAAAAAAAAAAGATCCAAGCTGCATCTGCGACCTACACCACAGCTCATGGCAATGCCGGATCCTTAACCCAATGAGCAAGGCCAGGTATTGAACCTGGATCCTTATGGATACTAGTTGGGTTCATTACCACTGAGCCACAGTGGGAACTTCCACATTTATGACTCTTAACACTCAGGGAATTCTAAGGCTTTTAGGAGCTCTATGCCAGAAATGGATGAAGACTGAATATATATTTGTTATAAACCACAGTGTTACATCTCAGCTTTTTAATATACTCTCTGCCATTCTGATAAATGACAGGGATAAGATGTAATTATCTATATGTAGGTGTATATAAATCATTTGGATGCATTTTTCTCTTTTAGGTCTTTCCATTCATACTTTCCATGGGAACTTTTTTGTTCGGTCAACAGACTTACTGTCTTTGCCTAATGTTAACCCAGATGCTGGGTATGCAGTACAGATGTCAGTGGAAGAAAGCCTTACTGACACTCAGTTGGTTTCCTTTCAGTCAGCGCTCTTGTATACATCCAGCAAAGGTAAGTTTTTTCGTTTGTTTTATTAATGGCAAAAACACATAACATGAGATCTATCCTCTTAATATTTTAAGTCTAAAATATAGTATTATTGGAGTTCCTGTTGTGGCTTAGTGGAAATGAACCCCACTAATATCCATGAGGATGTGGGTTTGATCCCTGGCCCTGCTCAGGGGGTTACGGATCTGGCAGTACTGCAAGCTGTGGCATAGGTTGTAGATGCGGCTCGGGTCTGGTGTGGCTGTGGCTGTGACTGTGGCAGAGGCCAGTAGCTATAGCTCTGATTCAACCCCTAGCCTGGGAACTTCTATATGCCAAAGGCGTGGCCCTAAAAAGAAAAAAAAGACCTCTATAAAGAGTGTATAATAGGGAGTTCCCTTTGTGGCTCAGCTGTTAACAGACTCAACTAGTGTCCATGAGGATGCGCGTTCAATCCCTGGCCTCGCTCAGTGGGTCGGGGATCTGGCATTGCCGTGAGCTATGGTAGGTCGCAGCCACAGCTTGCATTCTGCTTTGGATCCCTATTGTAGTCCAGCAGCTGTAGCTCCGGTTTGACCCCTAGCACCTGGAACTTCCATATGCTCTGGGTGTGGCCCTAAAAAGAGTTAAAAAAAACAGTGTATAATAGATTTTTAATGAAAACCTTTAGTATTAGAAAGTCGAGGATTTTTTTTTTTCCCTACGCCCATAACCTATGGAAGTTCCAGGGCCAGGGATTGAATTCAAGTCACAGCTATGTCCTGTGCCAGGATCCTTAATCTACTGCACCACAGCACGAACTCCTCTAGATTTCTTCTTTTTTGGAGAATTGCCGGGGGTGGGGGGATGAGCCGCAGGTGCAGCCTTAAGTGCAGGTGAGATTCCCAGGCTAGGGGTCAAATTGGAGCTATTGCTGCTGGCCTATACCACAGCCATGGCAATTCCAGAACCAAGCTGCGTCTGCTCACAGCAATGCCAGATCCTTAACCCAGTGAGTGGGGACAGGGATCAAACCTGCATTCTCATGGATGCTAGTGAGGTTCATTTCTGTTGAGCCACAATGGGAACTCCCCTAGATACAGTTTTTTATTTGACAAAAGAAGAACATCCCAGGCCTTTTTCTGCCCATTGATTTTTCTTAAAATTAAAAAAAAAAATTAATATAAAGTTGACATGATATAATCTACCATTTTATTATATAGTTCCACAAGTTTTGACAAGTGTGTGTGTGTAACCAGCACAATTTAGATATCACAATCTTTTCTATTACCCCAGAAATTTCCTCGTAGTCAACCTCTCTCCTGTCCCCAGTGCCTTTGCAAAGATGTCTTATGAATAGAATCATAAGTAAGTAGGTAGCCTTTTGTATCTGGCTCTTTCACTTTGGTAATACATTTGAGATTTACCCATGTTGTTGCATTGACCAGTAGTTGGTTACTTTTTATTCTAGGTGGTATTCTATTGTAATCAGTTTGTTTATTCACTTCCCAGTTGAGGTACATTTGGGTTATCAGTTTTTGGCAATTTCAAATATAGCCCTTATAAAACATTTGCATTTGGATATTTGTGTGAGCATAAGTTGTCATTTCACTCAGGTAAATACTTTTTAGTGTTTTGGATGGATGACTGGGTTATATGGTGAGCGCGTTTTAACTTTTTAAGAACCTTTCAAACTGCTTCCTAAGCAGTACCACTTTGCATTCCCACTAGTAGTATCTGAGAGTTTAGCTGCTCTGCATCCTCACCAGCATTTGCTGTTATCAGTGTTTATTTAGTTTTTGTTGTTTTTGGTTTGAGTTTTAGGTGTTTTTTGTTTTTGTTATTAGCCATTTTCATAAAGTATAGTGGTATTTCTTTTGGTTTTATTTCATGTTTCCCTAATAACTAGTGTTAGATATCTTTTCTTATACTTACTATTAGAAATTTAGGGGAGTTCCTGTTGTGGCGCAATGGAAATGGATCTGAGTAGTATCCGTGAGGACACAGGTTCAATCCCTGGCCTCGCGCAGTAGGTTAAGGATCTAGCATTGCCATAAGCTGTGGTGTAGGTCACAGATGCGGCTCAGATCCTATGTTGCCGTGGCTGTGGCATAGGCTGCCAGCTGCAGCTCTGACTCGACCCCTAGCCTGGGAACTTACATATGCCACAGGAGTGGCCCGAAAAAGAAAAAGAAAAAGAAGAAATTTAGGTTATTTACAATGTTTTGTTTTAAGAAGGATGTGATTATGATTTCTGTCCACATACACAAATCTTTGTTATTTCTGAAAATTTCGCTAAGATTTCTAGAATTAGAAATAAAAAGTATAGGAGAGGAGCTCCCGTTGTGGCGCAGTGGTTAACGAATCTGACCAGGAACCATGAGGTTGCAGGTTCTATCCCTGGCCTTGCTCAGTGGGTTAACCATCTGGCGTTGCCGTGAGCTGTGGTGTAGGTTGTAGACGCGGCTTCGATCCTGCGTTGCTGTGGCTCCGGTGTAAGCCAGAGGCTACAGCTCCGATTAGACCCCTAGCCTGGGAACCTCCACATGCCGCAGGTGCGGCCCTAAAATGACAAAAGGCAAAAAAAAAAAAAAAAAAGGTATAGGAGTTCCCATTGTGGCTCAGCAGAAATGAATCCAGCTAGGAACCATGAGGTTGCGGGTTTGATCCCCGGCCTCGCTCAGTGGGTTAAGGATCCGGTGTTGCCGCGAGCTGTGGTGTAGGTTGCAGACGCGGCTCTGATCTGGCATTGCTGTGGCTGTGATGTAGGCCGGCAGCTGTAGCTCCAATTGGACCCCTAGCTTGGGAGACTACATGTGCTGCAGGTGCGGCTGTAAAAAAAAAGGACAAAGAAAAAAGAGAGAAAAAGTACAGAGATCAACTTTTAGAAAAATCTTGGTATTGCCA
This sequence comes from Catagonus wagneri, assembly GCA_004024745.2. NCBI lineage: Eukaryota > Metazoa > Chordata > Mammalia > Artiodactyla > Tayassuidae > Catagonus > Catagonus wagneri. The sequence goes on from PVHT020004020.1 coordinate 51,060,794, forward strand.
GATTGCTTTTCAGAAATATTTTACCAGTTTATAGTGCCATCAAGTGCTGTTTTCACTTCAGCCTCAGATTTTGTGTATCTGTGTGTGTCTATGCCTATATATCTGTTGCCAGTATCACTGACTATACATGATGTATATATATATATTTTTTTTTTTTTTTTTTTTTTTTTGAGGACTGCACCCGTAGCATATGGGGAAGTTCTCAGGTTAGGAGTTGAATTGGAGCTGCAGCTGTCGGCCTATACCACAGCCACAGCAACACAGGATCCAAGCCATGTCTGTGATCTACACCACAGCTCACGTCAGTGCCAGATCCTCAACCCACCAAGAGAGGCCAGGGATCGAACCAGCAACCTAATAGTTACTAGTTGGATTCGTTTCCACTGCACCAAAACAGGAACTCCTGTATCGTTTTTCTTACAGTTATCATTGTTTTTACTCAGAATAGAAGCGCTAAACAATGTTACTACCCTTTTTGCAAATGTGACTTTTTCTTCCAGGTAATTTGGGAGTTCCCACTGTGGCACAGTAGGTTAAGAATCCAACTGCAGTAGATCAGGTTGCTATAGAGGTGTGGATTTAATCTCCAGCCCACCAGAGTGGGTTAAAGGCATAGTGCATTAAAGGATCCAGCCTTGCCGCAGCTGCAGTGCAGGTCATAGTGGTAGCTTGGATTCATTTCCTGGCCTAAGAACTTGTATATATTGCAGGTGCAGCCATAAAAAAAATAAAAGTGATTTGTATGAGCTCCTCATAGTTATATTTTCCTTAGTCTTCCTGTGTTGATACAGGTGGTAGTGTGGGTATCCTATCTCTGTTTTTTTTTTTTTTTTCAAACTCGTCATTTTTTTGGTGTTGTTCAAGGTCTTGCTCATGAGAAATTCTTTTTTCTTTTTTTGGTCTTTTGAGGGATGCGCCCACAGCATATGGAAGTTCTCTGGCTAGGGGTGGAATCAGAGCTGTAGCTGATAGTGCCATAGCCACAGCAATACCAGATCCAAGCTGTGTCTGCAATGTGCACCATAGTTCATGACAAAGCTGGATCCTTAACCCACTGAGTGAAGCCAGAGATCGAACCTGTGTCTTCGTGGATCCTAATTGGGTTTGTTATTACTGAACCACAAGTGGGAACTCCTCATTAGAAATTTTAAGATTGACTTGATATTTGATGGTTCTCAAAAGGTTTTCATTTTTGTTTCTTGTATTTATTGATTTTTGTTGTGGTTAATTACCAAAGAGGAAATATTGTGACTGTTGGTCCATTTCTTTCATAATTTTTTTCTGTGATTAAAAAGAAAAGTATAGGAGTTCCCATTGTGGTTCAGCAGGTTATGAACTTGGCTAGTATCCATGAGGAAGTGGTTCGATCCCTGGCCATGCTTAGTGGGTTAAGGGTCCGGCATTGCTCTGAGCTGTGGTATAGGTTGCAGACACGGATCAGATCTGACGTTGCTGTGGCTGTGACGTAGGTCAGCAGCTATAGCTCTGATTCCATCCCCAGACTGGGAACCTCCATATGCTGTGGATGTGGCCCTAAAAAATAAATAATAATAAAATAAAACTTTAGAGTTTTCATTAAAGTTTTGATACTGTCCCTGTTTGCTATATATAATGCTGTTTGGTTCTAAATTGAAAAAAGTGATTTTTCCTAGTAACTTTATTTATTTATTTACTGGCTGTGCCCGCAGCATGCAAAAGTTCTGGCACAGTGATCAAACAATACGCCCCAGCAGTGATAATGCCAGATCTTTAACTGATGGCCATTGGGGAATTCCCCGAGTAACTTTAATACAAACTTTTTTTTTGTATAGTTGTGCTTCACACACTGTCATTTGTGTTTTCTCCAAAGGTGAAAGAAGAATTCGGGTTCATACTTTGTGTTTGCCAGTAGTTTCCACTCTGAATGAAGTCTTTCTTGGAGCTGATGTTCAAGCAATTTCAGGGTTATTGGCCAATATGGGTAAGAATTGTTAAATAACATATTGTAAATGTGTTGCAAGTAATAAAACTTTTTAAAAATCCACATGCTTTTGGGAGTTCCCATTGTGGTGCAGCGAAAACAAATCTGACTAGTGTCCATGAGGACGTGGGTTTGACCCCTGGCCTCACTCAGTTCGGTTGGGGATCTGGTGTGCTTTGAGCTGTGGTGTAGGTCACAGACGTGACTCAGATCCCAGTTGCTGTGGCTGTCGTATAGGCTGGTAGCTGCAGCTCTGATTTGATCCCTAGCCTGACAACTTCCATATGCTGTGGGTGCAGCTCTGATTTGATCCCTAGCCTGACAACTTCCATATGCTGTGGGTGCAGCCCTTAAAAAAGAAAAAAAAATCCACATAATTTTGTTTTCCTTCAAATAATTAGCTTTAAGATTTCAGGGTTTTGGAGTTCCCATCGTGGTGCAGTGGAAACGAATCTGACTAGGAACCATGAGGTTGTTCGATCCCTGGCCTTGCCCCATGGGTTAAGGATCCGGTATTGCCATGAGCTGTGGTATAGGTTGCTGACAAGGCTCAGATCGGGTGTGGCTGTGGCTGGTGGCTGTAGCTCCGATTAGACCCCTAGCCTGGAAACCTCCATATGCTCTGGGTGTGGCCCTAAAAAGCAAAAAAAAAAAAAAAAAAAAAAAAAGGATTTCAGTGTTTTGGATCCAGTATTTGCTTGCTGAGTATTTGAATAAAAGGATCTGCTGCAGATAAACTGTTTTTTTTTTTTTATTTAAACAGCTTTATTGAGGTGTAATTTCAGTTTATTGAGAGAAAAGCTATATACATTCCCATTGTTTTGAGTGTATTTATTACAGATTTGTATGGGCATTACCTCAATCTAGTTTTAGAACATTTCTTTCAACCCAAAAAGAACCTCATGTCCATTAACAGTTACTGTTCACTCTTTCCTCTCACTGGCCTTAGGCAACCACTAAACTGCTTCCTGCCTTATAATCTGCCTGCTGTGGACCTAAATAAGCACATTTTACTAATATCTTCCATGTCAAGATATAATCGCCTTCTCGGACTTTCTTTTTTTTTTTGGTCACACCTGTGGCATGTGGAAGTTCCCAGGCCAGGGATCAAATCCAAGCCACTGCAGTGTAACAGTGCTAGATGCACCATGAAAGAAATCCGGATATATATATATATATATATATATATATATATATATATATATATTTTTTTTTTTTTTTTTTTTTTTTTTTTTTTTTTTTTTTTTTTTTTTTTTTTTTTTTTTTTTTTTTTTTTTTTTTTTTTTGGTACCTTTTTCAGTTGGTTCTTGCTCCCTTTCTCCCTTAGGGATGACTACCAGTAAATCCATTTACTTCAAACTCAAATCTGCCCGTAGTAGGAATAATTACCTATTTTCTTGAATTTACTACTGGGAAGATTTTTCTTTAATGGAACATGGTAAAGAATCCAGCCTCAGTTTAGTCTCATATATTGTTAAAAGTTAAAAGTGGTGACCTAAGAAATTTGAGGTTCATTGTCTTTTTGAGTTAGTATATTTGCGTTACAGTATGATTATTATCTTTTTAAAAATTTATTTACTCATTTATTATTTATATTTCCTTTAAGGCTATAGCCATAGCATATGGAAGTTCCCAGGCTAGGGGATAAATCAGAGCTACAGCTGCCAGCCTACACCACAGCCATAGCAATGCTGGATCCTTAACCCACTAAATTGGACCAGGGATCGAACCTGTGTCCTCATGGATACTAATCAGGTTCCTTACCGTTAAGCCACAGTGGGAACTCCTGTATTTTTATCATTATTATCAACAACTATTTGTTAGGCAGTCTTTGTGGATTTAAAAAAAATCTTCACAACAATTTGCTTTTTGGTTGATCCTGATGTGCACTTTTTTCACATTTTGTCAAAATCTTTAAAATCAGGATGTCTTCATTTGATAAAGTCAGATAATAGTAATCTGCATTCTTTCTTGTTTATGTACAAATTTGGTCATGGGGTTAATATCACTTCCTTGAGTGTATTTTTATTACCACATGAATTGAGTGTAGTTGTAGTTTGAGAAATCTTCAAAACAATTATAGTGTTTTTAATATTGAAAAAAAATTTTTGAGTATGAATAAAAGCATATAGACTGGCATTACACATGAAAATCATCTAAAGAGCTCTCTAAGAACTCTTCCAGTAATATGAAATAATTTTCGGTGTTAAGAAAGCATGCGTGTTTAATGGCAGGGTGTTTTTCTTTCTCGATTATGAAATTAAATGGTGGATTACAATTAATAACATCTTAGATTCAACGAAATACAGTTTTCTAGTTTTACAGATAAGGATACTGAGACTCATAATGGTTAAATTACTTGCAAAATCTTTATGTTGCTAGGAAATAACAACATTTCAAGACAGGTTGGTTTGATTCTCCAAAGTATGTGCTTTTCACTGCTATGTTTGGTTCCTTGTGTGTGTAATAACTTGAGAATTTATATAACTAAAAAAAGTTTCTACCCTTAACCGTGAGGTAGCTAAACTCCTGCCTTATTTCTCTTTCGTCACTGTCTCAATCTTCCTCAGCTGTTGACAGGTCTGTGACTGCCAGCCTGAGTGATGCCCGGGATGCCCTGGTGAATGCCGTCATAGACTCCCTGTCAGCTTACCGTTCCTCGGTCCTAAGGAACCAGCAGCCTGGACTCATGGTTCCTTTCTCTTTGCGGCTTTTCCCACTGTTTGTGTTGGCTCTCCTTAAACAGGTAACAGAATCAAAACCAGAAACTAACATGGTGAAAACGTTAACAGCCAAAATTTTGGTCCTGTGAGCTACTAAATGTTGTATATAGAACTTTATGCCAGTTAAATTTTCTCAGGGCAGGGACCTTCATTCTTATTATATCTTAAAGGATTTGTAACCAAAAAATATTACAAAATGCTGATTGAAAGAGTGTGCCTTGGGAGTTCCCATTGTGTCTCAGCAGATTATTACAAACTCGACTAGTATTCATGAGGATGTGGGTTCAATTGCTGACTTCACTCAGTGCGTTAAGGATCTGGCTTTGCTGTGAGCTATGGTGTAGACTGCAGATGCAGCTTGGGTCTGGCTCAATTCAACCTGTAACCTGGGAATTTCCATTTGCTGTTGGTACAGCCCTATAAAAAAAAAAAAGTGCCTTGTTTGTAAGAGGTGCCCACCAGGTATTCACAGATATAATCAAAGATGCAAATGATGACTGATTTTCCAATTTTTCAAAACAGGAACTGTAGGAGTTCCCGTCAAGGCTCAGTGGTTAACGAATCCGACTAGGAACCATGAGGTGGTGGGTTCGATCCGTGGCCTTGCTCAGTGGGTTAAGGATCCGGCTTTGCCATGAGCTGTGGTGCAGGTCGCAGATGCGGCTCGGATCCCGCACTGCTGTGGCTGTGGTGTAGGCCGGCGGCTATCACTCTGATTAAACCCCTAGCCTGGGAACCTCCATGTGCTGCGAGTACGGCCCTAGAAAAGGCAAAAAGACAAAAAAAAAAAAACCAACAGGAACTGTATATTTTATTGTTAGAGCAAGAAGTCACACATGAAACTTCATACGACTCTTTGTTGCTCCCTATAGTATTTCAGCCACCTTTCACTTTTTTTTTTTTTGATCTCGTCTGTGGCATGTGGAAGTTCTGGGGCCAGGCCAGGGGAGTGAACCTGAGCCACAGCAGTGACCCCAGCCGCCACAGTGACAACAGTGGCTTCTTAACCCACTGCACTACAGGGGGGCTCCCACACATTTCACTGCCCATTTTTTTGCTTTTTAGGGCCGCACCCGTGGCATATGGAGGCTCCCAGGCTAGGGGTCTAATAGGAGCTATAGCTGCCAGCTTATGCCACAGCCACAGCAATGCCAGATCCGAGGCACATCTGCAACCCACACCACAGCTGACGACAACACTGGATCCTTAACTCACTGAGCAAGACCAGGGATCGAACCCACAACCTTATGGTTACTAGTCAGATTCGTTTCCTCTGCACCATGACGGGAACTCCTACTCTGACATTCTTTATCTCTCTTCCCTCCTTTATTTTTCTCCATAGCACTTAACACTGACATATCACATATTTTGCTTGTTTATTATTCACTTCTCCCTTACTAGGATTTTTATCTTATACATCTACCACTTTGTCCCAACATCTAGAATAGTTCCAAGTACATAGCAGCTACTCAGTAAATATTTTTTTAGTGAATAAATGGAACTTTTTTCATTTCCCATACTACTCTTTCTTTAAGACCCTTTTTGTTATCTCCCTTTATTTATAGTCAGTGCATTTGTTTTAAGGCATACTTTCATTGCTGTTATCTGACTCTTCTGTTCCTTTCCATTACTAGATTGCTTGAAAACTTACCTCAAAACATCATTATTCTTTTTTTTTTTTTGTCTTTTCTAGGGCCATACCCTTGGCATATGGAGGTTCCCAGGCTAGGGGTATAATCGGAGTTGTAGCTGCTGGCCTACACCACAGCCACAGTAATACTGGATCTGACCTGCGTCTTCGACATACACCACAGCTCATGGCAGCTCCAGATCTTTAACCCACTGAGCAAGGCCAGGGATTGAACCGCAACCTCATGGTAGTTGTATTCGTTAACCACTGAGCCACGACAGAAACTCCAAAACTTCATTATTCTTCATGGAGCTAATATACCAGTTGAAAGTCACAATTACTTCTTAACTCTATTCTGCTAAGTAGCTATCCTCAAATTATTAATTTTCCTGATTGACTTGTAAGCTTTGTTATATTATTTAATTTCTCTGTGGGAGAAACAAGGAAAGGTAACCACCATTAATCATCACCCAACCTTTATAGAACACTTAGATCTTTGGTCCTTCATATTTCATATGTATCTTTATTTTGTAATCTATAATATAACTTTATCCTTAAATGTTTTTTAGATTATTTTTTTCTTTTTTTAGGGCTTCACTTGTGGCATATGGAAGTTTCCACGCTAGGGGTCAAATTGGAGCTGCAGCTGCTGGCCTGCGCCACAGCCATAGCATTGTCAGCCCCGAGCCAAGTCTGCAACCTACACCATAGCTCATGGCAGCGTTGGATCCTTAACCTACTGAGCAAGGCCAATGATAGAACCCTCATCCTCATGGATACTACTTGGGTTTGTTACTACTGAGCCACAATGGGAACTCCTTACTTAGATTTTTATATCATTGTTGCTATATGATAGTGTTTAGGTCTATTTCATTGATTAAGAAGTAGATGCCAGAGAGATTAAGTAACTTTGCCTTGGTCAGATCATTAATTTGTAAAGACTTTTAGGTGAGGATATATAGCCACAATTTAATAGATGTTTGACTAATTAAACTATATTTTTGAAAGTATAATAGTAAATTTGTTAATTCTGTCTGAAACTACTCTTTTAACAACTGATATTTGCAAAGTTTTATACCTACTTGTTAAATGCTTTTTTTTTATGGGGATGTTTTTTGTTACAGAAATCATTTCAGACTGGGACAAATGCACGGCTGGATGAGCGAATTTTTGCTATGTGTCAGGTGAAAAATCAGCCCTTGGTTTACCTTATGCTTACCACTCATCCCAATTTGTATAGAGTTGACAATCTCTCAGATGAGGTAAGACTGATTCATTTTCTAGTGGCTTTTACTTGAAGGTTTATAAGCTTGATTATATTGACTCCATTGCAGAAATAAAAAAAGTATTCTCTTTTTTAAAGCTTTTCATTTTATTCCTTTACTAATCCTGTGTAAAGAAATTGTGCTTTGGGAAGCTCCTGAAATTAGTGCCTTCATTTAAGTTATTATTTGGGGGAAGGGGGCCTATGCCCACGGCATACAAAGTTTTTGGGCCAGGGATCAAACTTGAGCCATAGCAATAATCAGAGGCACAGCAGTGACAACACCAGATCCTTAACCTTCTGAGACACTAGTGAACTCCTCCTTTTAAGTTAATAAGGTAACAAACATTATTGTTTATTTAAGACAAATCTTTAGAGCAGATTAAAGTAACTTGAAGACGTTGGAATTCCCTAGTGACTCAGTGGGTTAAGGATGTGACATTGTTATTGCTGTGGCTTGGGTCACTGCTGTGATGTGGGTTCCATCCCTGGCCCTGGAACTTGCACATGCCACGTGCACAGCCAGGGGGAAAAAAAAAAGACATTGACCAGAGCAGCCTTTGATTTATTTATTTAAACAGACTGGTCTGAAAAGAGTACTTAGAATGAATTTACACCTGAATACCCTAGGTCAATGGTTAGTATAACAGTGTTCTTAAAGGAAAAATATTATCTAAGATGTTAACATTATTTTCCCTTGATAGGAAACTTGAGTTGAAGTCATAAACCTGAAAATTTTAAATCAAAATTTTTTTTTCTACATCATGATCGTTAGGATATCTATGTTGGAAGTAATACTTTTGGTTACAAACCTCTCAGAGTTTAAAGTTTTTAAGATATCTTGGGTATATAAAGGAGAAATTGCCTATGAAATTTGAGGTAACTTTTTTTGAAAATGAAAATAGTTGATAACATCATTAATTTGTATTATAAAAATAATAACTCAGGAGTAATCTTGTGTTTGACAAGTTCAACTAACTGGGCCTACCGTTTCTTCACAGTAAAAAGAAAAATAACAGAAAGAAGAAAAATCAATCATAATATATACATTCAAAAACAAGCACTGCTACTATCTTCAGTGGTGTATTTATCAGGCTGTCTTGTTTGCAAGTAAGGGGGTAGGAAAGAAAGGGAGTTGATGTGGCACTCAAAAACAAACCATAGGAAAGGCTAAGGTACAGCTAAATTCAGGTCTAACTTATATTCATGGACTCTTTGCATTGCCTCCTTCTTTCAGATCAGCCCTTCTACAAGACTAGAAAACAGAGCCCGTGATGGCTTGCCATCTTTACCACCAGGGAAAGACAAGCCTCTCTTTTCTTTTTTAAGTTACAGTTGATTTACAGTGTTGTGCCAATTTCTGCTGTACAGCAAAGTGGTCCAGTCATATATATATTTTTTTACTTATATTATCTTCAATCATGGTCTATCCCAACTGACTCAGTACAGTTCCCAGTGCTATACAGTAGGACGTCACTGCTTATCCATTCTAAATGTAATAGTTTAAATCTACTAACCCCCAATTCCCAGTCCATCCTACTCACATTAATTTCTGATTGGCTCTGTTGGGGTTATAGGCTCTCTTGCTCCCCACACACCCTAAGGCCAGAAGCCTTAAGGTACTGTGACTAATAGTTCCTGGTAAAGCTAAAGCCTCCTCACAAGGGAATACCCTTTGATAGGTCATTGTTTTATTTACTTTCTTCCTTAGATAAAGTTTCCTATTTTTTTTTTTTTTTTGGCTTTTTAGGGCTGTGCCCACAGCATATGGAGGTTCCCAGGGTAGGGAGCAAATGGGAGCTGTAGCCTCTGGCCTAGGCCACAGCCACAGCAATACCAGATCCGAGCCATGTCTTCAGCCTACACTATAGCTCACGGCAATGCCGGATCCTTAACCCACCGAGCGAGGCCTGGGATTGAACCTCCGTCCTCATGGATACTAGTCAGATTCGTTTCCACTGAGCCATGACAGGAACTCTCAAGGTTTAACTAAATACTGAGTTTTAGTACTTAAATCAGTTTTTAGTCAAAAATGGTTGTGAATATTTAAAGTTGTGTATTTGTGTGTCTGTGTTTTAAGATAGCAGTATTATAGTAAATTATAAATGAGATGCTTCCATTTCTGGCCTTAAAAAATAAATGTTAAGGAGTTCCTGCTATAGCACAGAGGGTTAAAGATCTAAGCCACACAATCATCTGTTACTATTAACTAAATTCCAGACTTCATTTGGATCTCACTAAATGTCATTTGTCTATTCAGGACACATGGATTTTGACTGCATTTACTGTACTGGTTTTTAAAATAATAAGATCAGGAATTAATTTGGCTTTATTGAGATTCACAGTAACTTTGTTTAGATAAGTGATACATAGTTCTTCCTCTTCTTTATATTTAAATATGAATAATTGTGGTTTATCTAAAAAAGTTCCAAAGTTTCAGAGGTAACATTCATTGAAAATTTTTTTTGTTAAATTGTGGCTCCCTATTACCTGTGTCTTAAGCTTTAATCTTTTGCTTAATTCTTTAGGGAGCAGTCAACATCAATGATCGCACTATACCTCAGCCACCTATTCTTCAGCTTTCAGTGGAGAAGCTGAGCAGGGATGGAGCTTTCCTCATGGATGCTGGCTCTGTGAGTAGTCTTGACTGAGCTGGATTCTTCTCTCTGCACTCTACTACCTTCATTCCTCTTAATATCTCTTTTGGGAGTTCCCACTGTGGTGCAGTGGGTTAAGGATCTGGCATCGTCACTGCTGTGGCGCAGGTTGTATCCCTGGCCTTGGAACTTCTGCATTTCATGGACATGGCAAAAAAAAAAAAAAAAAAAACATAGTGGTTAAAGGTGAGTCACCAGCTTACTGTTAAGCTATATCTTTTCTTCCTGTCCCCAGGTACTAATGCTGTGGGTTGGAAGAAACTGTGGACACAATTTTCTCAGCCAGGTTCTAGGAATTGAAAACTATGCATTAATTCCACAGCCTATGGTAAGACTCTGTCATTATAATGATTGTAGTAGACAGATTTAAAAGGTATTTCAAATGTGGCAAATACATGAAAATCCTATTTTGAAATCACAGCATAATATTCCAAAAAAGAGTATTTCCAAAAAAGAAAATGTTCTTGTACGTTGTTTCTCTTCCATTTGAAAGTGTACATTTTATATTTTAAAGGCATTCTTTAGGTTACTTTGCATCTTTGACTTAATTATTCTTATGTGTGTATACTATTTTAGGGACAAGGTAATAAATTTAGTTTGCTGCTATCGGCATTAGTGTGAAGGCTCTTTTGTCCCTGTGTTTTGTGTTTTTGGCAAGTAATTTCATCGTTCTTGGGCAAGGTCCTTTTAACTGCTGCTTTGGAGTAAGAACTAAGCTAATTGCCACAAATAATTTGTAACCAGTGTCAGATGGATTTACATTGATTATTGGACAATGAATAATAAGTATTTGAAAATAACACGAGAAAGCATGTGTTAAACTATATAGCGTTTGGATAGTTGTGAATTTTAAAGTTAGGATTAATTATGTTATGGTCCGATATAGTGTCATATTTTTCAGTTTCAACTATCAGTTGTCACCAACTTTGGAATATTTTTGTGTCAGCATCTTTTCATATTTTTGGGCTTATAAACTTGTAAACTTCATTTATAGAAGTTATTAGGAGATTTTTATATTTAAAAGACATATATGTTAGGATTCTATCTAGGATAAGCACTAGCTTTCTGAGTAAAATGGCTAGTCTGAATGACTAGGCATTTAAGTAATGAAGAGATAAATTATTTCATTTGCAATAACTGCTTGAATGGATCAGTTAATTCTAGATGAAGATAAGAGGTAAGATGTTCTTCTAGATCAGGGCTTGACAAACTGTGCCCAAGGTGGCTTGTCACCTGTTTTTGTAAATAAAATTTTATTGGAACATAGCCATGTCCAGTTACTTATATATTATAGTCCATGGCTACTTTAGTGGAACGGTGACAGAATTGAGAAGTTGCAGCAGAGACCAACTGATCTGCAAGCTCAAAGTATTTATTCTCTGTCCCTTTAAGAAGTTTGCCTATCCCTTACTAGAAAATTGCGGTATGCAGAATCCCTCCCCAGACTTCCTAAAAGTTATTTAATCTCTCTGACATCTCTTTCCTAATCAGTGAAATAGATCTAAACACTAATATATAGCAACAGTGATGTAAAAATCTAAATAAAGAGTTCCCATTGTGGCTCAGTGGTAACAAATCTGACTAGTATCCACGAGAGAGCAGGTTCGATCCCTGGCCCCACGCAGTGGGTTAAGGATCTGGCATTGCCATGAGTTGTGGTGTAGATTGTAGACATGGCTCCAATCCTGAGTGGCTGTGGCTGTGGTGGTGGCCAGAGACTACAGCTCTGATTTGACCCCTAGCCTAAAAACTTCCATATGTTGTGAGTGAGCACTGAAAAAAAAAACAAAAAAAAAAGAAAGAAAGAAAGAAAGAAAAGCACTGTGGATGAAACAAACGTTAGAGCTGTAATTTGGATAAATTGGATGTTACTGGCTTTTGTTTAATAGACAGACCTTCCAGAACTTGATACACCAGAATCTGCCAGAACAATATCTTTCATCTCCTGGCTTAGAGAGCAGAGACCATTTTACCCAATACTTTATGTAATAAGGTAAGTTGAAATTTTCATCTGCTGATAGTAAAACACTTTGGCCTTGCAAGGACCTGTTTTGAGTAATTGACATGTGTTTCATTTTGCTTTAAGCTAAAAACCCTTTAGAAGTATATAGAGAAGAGGAGTTCCCTTCGTGACTCAGTGATTAACGAATCCGACTAAGAACCATGAGGTTGCAGGTTCGATCCCTGGCCTTGCTCAGTGGGTTAAGGATCTGGCGTTGCCGTGAGCTGTGGTGTAGGTTGCAGATGCGGCTCGGATCCCGTGTTGCTGTGGCTGTGGCGAAGGCCGGCAGCTACAGCTCCTGTTAGACCCCTAGCCTGGGAATCTCCATATGCCACGGGTACGGCTCTAGATAAAAGTCAAAAAGACAAAAAAAAAAAAAGTATACAGAGAAGAAAAAAATATTTGTTTCAATAATAAAGAGTACTGTGAACTATAATAAAAAAAATAATAAATAGGGAGTTCCCTTTGTGATGCAGCGTAAACGAATCTGACTAGTAACCATGAGGTTGCGGGTTTGATCCCTGGCCTTCCTCAGTGGGTTAAGGACCTGGCGTTGCCATGAGCTGCTGTGGTATAGGTCGCAGATGCAGCTCAGATCCTGCATTGCTGTGGCTGTAGTGTAGGCCAGCAGCTGTAGCTCCAGTTTGACTCCTAGCCTGGGAACTTCCATATGATGCAGGTGTGGCCCTAAAAAGCATACGCACACAAAAAAATTTGTTGGAGTTCCTGTCGTGGCTCTGCAGTTAACGAATCTGACTAGCATCATGAGGACACAGGTTTGATCCCTGGCCTTGCTTAGTGGGTTTAGGATCCAGCGTTGCCATGAGCTGTGGTAAGGTCACAGACATAGCTCGGATCCCATGTTGCTGTGGCTGTGGCGTAGGCCAGCAGCTATAGTTCTGATTCGACCCCTAGTCTGGGGAACCTCCATATGCCATGGGTGTGGCCGTAAAAAAAAAATAATAATAATAAATAGTACTAAATTATGCTTTATATCCAGTTACTAGTAAGATGTATGTTAAAAGCTTTGTGGCAGATCCACTATTTATTTTGCTATTATACTTCATCTAATGTATTGGTCTTTTATTTCTAAGGGATGAGAGTCCAATGAAAACAAACTTCCTTCAAAACATGGTAGAAGACAGAACAGAATCTGCATTATCATATTATGAATTCCTCTTGCATATACAACAGCAAGTTAATAAATGAAGAGATGAAGATTACTTGACTTAAATAATTCCTAAGGAAAGTCACGATAATGTAGAACACCTGAAAATGTGTAATACCTTCCTTTCCTATTAAGCTTGTGGACTGATGTGATGATTATATGTTCTCACTGTGATTTCAACAAACTATAGCAAATAAAGGACCAGAGCAGAGAATCAAACATGCAACTCTGAAATACTGTATTTTTCAAATCAAAATACATCTGCATATGATTGGATACCTTTTTTCCTTTGCTGCCAATTATGTTTCAGTTGTTAAGGATTGAAATAAGACAATATTGCAGAGGCAAAGTACATTTTGTAAAATAAAGACTGACGTGTTCCAAATGTATATTTCTCTTTTTTTCTGAACTTTTGGCTGCTACATTTAAAACTTCACAAGACTAAATGTTGCAGGGAAATTACAAATCCATTGATAATGGTCTTTTTAAAATCAAAAAAATTTCTTAAGTAAATAAATGTAGAAAAACTAGAATCCATCCCCCACAGCTTTTTTGTTTGTTTTTTAAGGAAGAAAATGGATCATCATGTTAACTAAAACTGGAGTAAACTAACTCTAGTCTAGTTTGAGAAGAATATGAAGTGATACAGTCAAGCTTGAAAATCTGTCAGTATTCTCTATACTTGAAGAACAAAGTCACTGAAGTGAAAACTATGAATAAATGGTTTTCTGGTTTGACTGCAGAAGACTTGGTTGGACTCTATCTTATTCTGCAGTGCAAAGAATCTGAACTATCTTCATAAATACGTTGGGACTGGCAATGAAGATAGGGAGATGAGAAACTTATTTTGATCCTTTAAGTGGGTTTTGTTTGGTATATTTCTGCTCTGTGATGTATAATAAGAGCATTATATTGGTGAAATGAGTATGAATGAAAGAAATGCTGTCTCAAATGCATTAGTAACATTTTTCTAAGGGGATTAATAATTAAATTGGAAGCCACTCATAAGATATTTATTCTTGGATATTAAAACGTACTAAAGCATGAATACTTCTGTTTGATTTAGTTGGCATTAAGATTATATAAATCCAAAATATGGAAGTTATGAAAGAAACCTGATTTCTGAATGTGCTCAAAAAACTGCTTTTTTGATTTGGCCAGAAAAATATTATAGTCAATACTATTAAGTGAATTTTGTTTACAGATGGGTAAATTACACATTTGTATATTTAAAGTGCAGTGATAGAATATCTTTAAAGAGTTTGGCCCAGTTTTCACAGATTCATCTTGTCTTATGTGAACTTCTTAAAGTAAAAGTTGTTTGTGAGTAATACTTGATGAATAAATTTTTGCTTTTTTGTTTTAATGGGTTAGAAAAATGTGTTTACAATCTTGATCTCATATGATCACCAATGAAATAGTAACTTTCAGGTTTACATCAATATGAGCTGACTTTAACGGAGTTGTTTTGGGATAGGGAAATAACAGGTCCTACTAGAGTATATACACTACTGCTTACCAGGCAGATCAGAATAATTGTGTTCTATAAAAATATTATCTCCCTTAAGCAGTGTTAAGGTTTATTTTCAGTATGCTAGTGGTACAACGAACTGGAAATTTTCTTGAAAGCTGCTTCATTTATTAGGAAGCAGTTTTCAAATTGGGGATAATTAGAATACATTTATATTTTTCCCTCTTCTAAAGAAACTGAGAGTCATTATTTCGCACTGTTGCATTGTATAAAATTCTGTTCATAATGTGAATTTTAAATGTTGATATTCTAGTCCTTTTTTGATAGTAGTAAAGAATCTTCCAGAGGGAAAAGTTTGTGCTTCTAGGGACAATAATCTTTGTGCCTCACTTCATCCCTAAGTGGGTATGACTCTTGTTATTACCACATGCTTTGTTAAATTTGCTTTAAAAAATTATTTTAGATATTGCGTAACATGTGCAATCCAGAATAATTTTATAATAGCCAGGTCATAAAAAAACATTACTTTAGTACAGATTCACTATATTTGTTCTCCCAGTAATGAGAGAATGAATGAACCTTTTGGAGATATGGATATTAAGCAATTATTTTTTGCAATATTGAATGTGTTTTTTAGTTTAGTTTTTTTTTTTCTCCAGTAGGGCACTACCTGCTATCTCATCTTGTATTACTTTTGACGTAAAGCAACTAATCTTTACAGTATGCCATATTTTTTTTATTGTAGTTGTAAATTATGAAAGATCCTTGAATTTTCTATAGATCTACAACTACTAAAGTAACTGACAAGGGCAATCTTGGTATTTAAATCTGAGCATGGCAATTCTACCATAAAAAATTACTCTATTTTTCTAATTTCTAGGATTTTTAAAATAACATTTCTCTAAGTCTGACACATTAATATTCACTCGAGCTGTACCATTTATTTCAGTTTGCATATATTTCATTTTTTTAATTTAATGTATTGAGTCTAACTGACTGTTTTTCAGTAATTAGAATAAAAGATTTTGTTCTAATCAAAGATGCATAACAGCTACTATCTAGGGGACCACCAAATGTGATTTCAAAATTTCATTAACTATGACATATATAATCGTTATACAGAAATTTTAATTTTGTAAAGTAGTGTATAATATTGTAACATTAAATTCTTGTTTTCAGATTCAAATATGTATTGATCTTCAATGTGCTGTATTAAATCTTGCTTCTCTGAAATGTTAGAGACAAGATTTGTCTTCCTTTTTACAGTTTGTAATTTTCACTGTTTTATTCCTGTAAAAAAAGTCATTTGTAACCCATGCAAATAATCATTTGAACTGTGCTAACTTATCAATTTGGCTATTCAATAAAGTTAATTGAAAGAGCTTACATATTGTGATGAGTTATTTAAACTGGTATGAATAACTTGAGTCACTGAGTGATGCTATATCATGCATCCAAATTAAGTCAATAGGGAACTATTGCTGAAGGTGCTTTAAATCTAAGTCAATGTCTGGAGGGTCATAATCCAATTTTTTTTTTTTTTTATGGCCACATGCTCACTCCTAAAATTCTAGATGGAGGAATTCCCTGGTGTCTCAGCAAGTTAAGGATCCTGCATTTTCACTGCTGTAGCTCGGGTCATTGCTATGATGCAGGTTCAGTCCGTGGCCTCGGAACTTCTGTATGCCATGGGCAGGGCCAATAAAATAAAATTCTAGATTGAAAGGTTTTTAATTTTTTAATTTAATTTTCAGTATGTTTAATATATTACTTCGTATTCTTGTGGACCCTTTTGTTACTGATAAGATGCCTACTGCCTAACTGTTCATTTGAAGATAATCTGTTAGCTTTTAAAATTTTTCTTTTATCATTCATATTCCAAGTACTAATAGTTTGTTTATCCTGCTTGTTTTTCAGAGCAAGCTTTAATCTGAAGATCCTTGTCTATCTTCAATTCTGAAAAATTCTCTTTTTTGGCCACAGCATGAGGAAGCTCCTGGGCCAGGGATCAAACCCACGCCACAGCAGTAACCCAAGTTGCTGCAGTGACACCAGATCCTTAAGCCACTGCCACAAGAGAATTCCTCAGTTGTTTCTTAAGGTATTATTTACTTTTAAAATTTAAGTGTAATTGCCAATTATTTTTAAAATATTTGCTTCTCTGTCATTCCCTCTATTCCTTTTTACCTTCAGAATTCCTTTTATTATTTTTTTCTTTTTTGGCTGCCCTTGGCATATGGAGTTCCTGATCCAAGCCACAGTTGCGACCCACCCCACAGCTTCAGGAACATCAGGTCCTTAACACACTGTGCTGGTCAGGGAAGCACTAGGAAGTTTAATAACTATGGAAAGCTCACAGGGAAAATGGTTACCCAGAAATAAGTAAGCACATTAGTATCAAATCTTGACACGAAATTCTTGCCTGACAGCATCAGCCACCATACGTATCTATCTAAAGAAGCAAAATACTCATTGGCTTCTATAAACTACCTCAAATGAAAAAAATCGTTTCCCCTAAAATTGTATTTGGTCTTGACTCATCAGGACTGTACCTCATCAAGTTCTGCACATTTATTACTATTAATTCTTTGAATTGTCGAATTTCTTAAGGCACAATCTGGGCCTCAGAGATAGAGATCTATTATTAACCAGGTCATGTCCCTGAGATTTATCTTTTATCCAATTAAGGGGGATCTTTCAATGTTACTTGAGCTCCTTATGTGTTATTGAATCCAAAAGATGTTACAATTCCTGGTGGCCTAGTGGTTATTAAGATCGCTTTGGCCAGGGTTCAATCCCTGATCTGGGAACTGAGATCTCACATCAAGCTGCATGATGAAATAAAAGTTTCTGTTCATTTTGTTCGTTTTTGTTTTTGTTTCTTTGCTTTTTAAGGGGCCGCCCCTCAGGCATATGGAAGTTCCCAGGCTAGGGGTTGAATCAGAGACGTAGCTCCTGGTCTACGCCACAGCCACAGCAACGCCAGATCAGAGTTGCGTTTGCGACCTAAACCACTGCTCAAGGCAACGCCGATCCTTATCCCACTGAGCGAGGCCAGGAATCCAACCTGCTATGAATGGTAGTCAGATTCGTTTCCCTGGGGCCATGATGGGAACTCCTAGGGGCTGGTAATTTTAATAAAATGAACAGAGAAGACTTCAATGGGAAATTCTTGAACAAAGACAGAAGAAACAAGCCAGCCATATACTTGGGGGAAGCGCAGTTACAGACGAGGCATCAGCATCAAGAACAAACGCCAAATGCACAGCTCCCAGAACCGTCACTCTCAGAGTTAACATATACCCCAGGCCTAGAAGCAAGGCCGCAGGAGGTCACTGGAAACAAGTACCTGCCGCTGCAACCTCCATTTTGCTTCCTGGCACCACCGAGGTGGGGTCGTCTATTTCTCGCTCCCATCCGTTCCCCTTGCGTCAGGATAGGCGCCGGTTTTCTCCTCCGACTGAACTGCAGGGAGACCCAGTGGCGGCGAAGAGGAGCAGGTAGAGCCAGCCCTGGCGGAAACAACTGGGACGGCCGGCGATGCCCTCATTCAAGATGGCGGCGCAAGCCTCGCGCTTGGTCCCGTCAGGCGGCGCGCGTGCTGAGGCCGCATCTGCGGCCTCGCGCTCGGGGGGCGGGTCCACAGAGGCTGGGGCGCGCGCGCCCTGCGGCCCGGCCTGAAGTCATCCGCGCTGCCGCAGCCACCGCCTCCCCCGTCACCGTCAGTACTCCCGGATTATGGAGGAGAAGATGGAGCCGGTCACCGTCGCCACCGACAGCGGGGACCGGCCGGGGGCCCCGGCGGGCTCAGGCCTGTCGGCTTCCCAGCGTCGGGCCGAGCTGCGACGGAGAAAGCTACTCATGAACTCGGAACAGCGCATCAACCGGATCATGGGCTTTCACAGGCCGGGGAGCAGCGCGGGTGAGAGCCTCCGTTCCCCTAGTTACCCCCTCCCCCGCCCCGTCCCTTTGAGTTGAAAGGATCATTCTTCCTTTCACTCCTCCACCCTGCCGACCTTTTTGACCAAGCCCTGCTCTCTGACCTCCCCTCTGGCCCCGCCCCTTTGATGAGGGTCCCAAGTTGTCGCTTCTTAATCCTAGGACGTTATTAGCCTCTCTCCTCAGTTTTCCGGTGGGGGGCTTCGCCCTGAGGTTGTCCCCGCCAGACTGCCCTGGCTATTGTGCCTTCCTTTCTTTCCGTTCCTAAAGCTCTTTGCCTTCCAGTGCCTTCCCTACTGTCTCTCCTCTTTTGCCCTTTGCTGTAACTGTCGGCCCATATGAACTTGTCTTTACAAAGTCCTTCCTACGCGGTCCTTCCTCCGCGGATCGGGGTCTCATGGTCAGAGCTTAGTGTCTGGGTTTGGTGCCCTCAACACTTCCGGACAGGCCTTCCAAAACAGGTGAAAAAAAAACTGGAAGGACCATTCTTTAGAGACCCAACAAGTGGGACGTGCCCATCTGAATGAGGTCTTATCTCCTAGTGTGCTGAGATTGATATGTGATGTCAGGAAGTGTATTTAACACTGAAGCGAGTTCCGCATTTCTCTCCCAATGACATTTACAAAGAGTTTCTTAAAAATTTTTTTCTGTGAATATTCATTGAACACAATATATGCTAGTATTCTCTGTTTCCATTGAGCTTTGCATTTAGTATTTGGCCTTTAGTCACTGGTTGCAAGTTCTGTAGATCTTTGTAACTTCTGCTGTGTGGGGCTTTAGTTATATAGCTCTGAACTTTTAGACAGTTAACAGGTTTGCGACTTAAAACTACCAGGAGAGGTAAGAGTATTGTTTCAAATTCTAGAACAAGAGTTAGAAGATTCATTTTCCCCTTTAATGATTAATAGCAGAATATTTATTCTTTCCTAAAATAAAGCATTTATTTTATTAGTCAAGGTACATTGTATATTTTGTTCTTTTATGTTAAAATTTTTATTTTTCCTGTCATTAAAGGTTTTTTGTTTTGTTTTAAACCAGAACAGCATCCTAAGTCTGCTTAAGTACCTACCAATGGCTCCCTGACTACAGTAGAAGGATTATGTAAACAGCAGCCGTAGAATATGCCACGCCCTATGCTGGCAGGACTCTGGATTCAGAAATGTCATGTTAAAATACAGAGTTTAAAAATCTCTGATCATTTTATATTTTTAACCAAATAAGTTAGAGCAGGCAATGTAGTCATACTTCTGAGATTTATTACCCAGAAATGCATTTATTACCCAGTGGAAAATGCAAACTGGTTTTTATAGCTTGCTCCATCCTTAAGTATCTTTTCTCAGTTTAATAGCCATATCTTCTACCCTCAAAGTTTGGGTTATATTCTCTGAAGGAATATTCTTTTTGATATTTTGAGTGTATAGAGGAAGGAACTAGTTTGTTTTAAGAAGAATCAGCATTAATTTGTATTCAGAGGCTGCTGAGTTCTAGCTCTAGTGGCATACTTTTAAATATTAATAAGAAAGGTGTTTACTACTATGTAATACGTAAGACTTCTAAATTTCTTTTCTCAGATGAAGAAAGTCAAACCAAATTAAAGCAGCAGGACAGTGATAAACTGAATGCCCTCATCATTCCTTCGGTTTCAAAGCGAGTAGTGCTGGGTGATTCAGTCACTACAGGAACAAGTGACCTGCAGAGTGGTGTCACCGAGTTAAAGGGGACTCAACTGGGAGACAAATTGGACTCTTTCATTAAACCTCCTGAGTGCAGTAATGATGTAAGCCTTGAGCTCCGACAGCGGAACAGAGGGGATCTGACAGCAGACGCTGCCCAGAGGGGTTCCCGCCATGGCCTGGAACAGTACCTCTCCAGATTTGAAGAAGCAATGAAGCTAAGGAAACAGCTGATTAGTGAAAAACCCAATCAAGAAGATGGAAATACAACAGAAGAATTTGACTCTTTTCGAATATTTCGATTGGTGGGATGTGCTCTTCTTGCCTTTGGAGTCAGAGCTTTTGTTTGCAAATATTTGGTAAGAAACAGTGGAAAGTGCAAATTGGTTATAATAATGAGTACTTTTAATGAATTCTTGGGATTCATTGCCAGTATTAATATCTGCCAGATTCATGTCGCTGTTTGGAGATGGATCACCATAAACTGGTATTCAGGAGTTCCCTGGTGGCCTCGCGGTTAAATATTTGGCATTGTCACTGCTGTGACTCCGGTTCGATCCCTGGCCCTGGAACTTCTGCATGCTATGGGCATGGCCAAAATTTTTAAAAACAAATTATAAAAACAAACTGCTCCTCACCTTAAGTTTAGAATGAGGTGTTCTAGTTAAATAGAGGGCCTAATAATAATTGCTCAAATCTTTTCATGTGCTAAGTACCATTCTAAGTGCTTTAAATATATTAATTCATTTAATCACATCCTTATGAACCAGGTATCATTTGAATCTGTGTTTTATAGATGAGGGAATGAATATTCAGAGAGGTAAAATCATTTGTCCAGGATCACACAGCTACTAAGTGACAGCTGGGATTAAATCCAGGCACTTTCATTTCAAAGCCAAAAGGTAAAGTACCTATATATACTATATATTAATTACCACTAAACAAATAATTTGAAATATTAAAACGTAGTTCCTGTGGTCCTGAACTATGATGTCATTTTTTTTTGTGGTTCAGAAGGCCTTTCAATTTTTATAATGTTGTGGTATCATCTTAATAGTTCATTTTACTCGTATCTCCAGATGCCAGTGGCTATCCAGTGAAAACTGGGATTTACTGGTCCTTTTCTTTTAAATTCTGTGAAGGAAAGAAAAAAAAATCATGTCTCATAGTTCAGTGTCTTGCCCTTTGAGGTAATTTAAGAATACCCACCAAGTATCAGGCACAAAAGTGAATTTTCAGATAATTAAGGCTTATGATATTAAGCAAAAAAATTTTTTTTTTTTTTGATCTTTTTTGGGCCGCACCTGGGGCATACGGAAGTTCCCGGGGTAGGGGTGAAATTGGAGGTATAGCTGCCAGCCTACACCACAGCCACAGCAAGGCCAGGTCTGAGCTGTGTCTTTGACCTACACCACAGCTCATGGCAACGCCAGATTCTTAACCCACTGAGCAAGGCCAGGGATTGAAACCTTGTCCTCATGGATACTAGTTGGGTTCACTACTGCTGAGTCACCATGGGAACTCCTAAAAATCTATTTTTATAACAGTTTTCCTTTTTTTTTCCCCTAGTTGCCCCCATCGTGTGCAGAAGTTTCCGGGCCAGGTGTTCAACCTGCAGTACAGCTGTAACCAGAGCCACAGCAATGACAATGCTGGATCCTTAACCCACTGAACCACAAGGGAACTCCATAGTATTTCAAATTTATTGTAAATGTTAATTAGGTATTATTTTTATATTTTGTTTTATTGTGTAAGAAGCGAGATAAGCAAGATGTTTTATCTATAATAATACTTCAGGCATTCCCACTGTGGCTTGGCAGTTAACGAGCCCAACTAGTATCCATGAGGATGTGGATTCAATCCCTGGCCTCACTTAGTGGGTTAAGGATACACCATTGCTATGAACTGTGGTGTAGGTCACAGACGTGGCTCGGATCCCGCATTGCTGTGGCTGTGGTGTAGGCCGGCAGCTGCAGCTGCGATTTGATCCCTAGCCTGGGAACCTCCATATGCCGAGGGTGCGGCCCTAAGAAGACCAAAAAAAGAAAAAAGGAATAGCTCATTTATTTCGTCCCCCAAAGTGTAAGGAATGTATAACATTTGTTTTGAGGACTGAGCCTTTTAGGTGTGACTGTCAAATTGTCAGTTAATTACCTTTAGATGAGGGGGATGTTATTGCATGATATGTATCGATCATCACTGATCACTTTAAATTATTGGAAAGGTACGTTTTTAAGAGAGAAGACATTTTGGGGGGCTTTAAAAGAATGTGACTTGTGAAACATGTTTTATGAAAATATCAAATCTCTTCTTTCTTCACCCTTTTGCAGAAACAAGACTGCTCCATTAAGCATTATTATAGCTTTTTGGTTTGGAGCTGTAAGCTGCTGTTAGTTTTATTTATTGTGATTTAAATGATTATGTTGGAAATACGTTAACTTTTATCTTTTATCTTCACAGTCCATATTTGCTCCATTTCTTACTTTACAACTGGCATACATGGGACTATACAAATATTTTCCCAAGGTAAATTAAGTTTTTTTTTTTCTGAATTATGGTGGTGTATTTAGATTAACTAATGTTGTGATGGTCTTAAGAACTTTTAAGAAATTACTTATATTTATGGTGTGAATCAATGCTGTTCAAAGTGTGATTGGCTCCCCAGTGCTGATCTTCAAATTTTTGCTTCTGTTTGTAATGAGTTAAGTTCAGATATGAGTAACTAGAAACTTTAATAACAATTTGACATTGCTGTAACATTTTTTTTACTATATTTTGCAAAAATATTGGTCCACCATGGTTTTGGGGAAAAGCCTCATGACAGAGTTTGAATAGTACTTGTCTAAGAAAGTATTCTATTTAATTACTTAGCAAATTTAATAATATATTTTGTTTATAACAGAGAAAGTAAACTTAAAAATAGGTTCAGGAGTTTTCACTGTGACATAATCAGATTGGCGGCATCTCTGCAGTGCTGGGAGGCAGGTTCCATCTCCAGCCTGACACAGTGGGATAAGGATTTGATATTACCACAGCTATGATGTAGGTCGCAGCTGTGGCTTGGATCTGATTCCTGGCCAGAAAATTCCATATGCTGTGGGTCATCACAAAGAAATAAAAGGGTTCCCATAATGGTTCAGTGGTAATGAACCTGACTGGTAGCCACGAGGATGCAGATTTGATCCCTGGCCTTGCTCAGTGGATTAAGAATCCAGCGTTGCTGTGAGCTATGGTGTAGGTTGCAGACATGGCTTGGATCCTGAGTTGCTCTGGCTGTGGTGTAGGCCAGCGGCTACAGCTCTGATTAGACCCCTAGCCTAGGAACCTCCATATGCCACGGGTGTGGCCCTAGATAAGGGAAAAAGACAAAAAAAAAAAAA
>PVHT020004020.1:51085660-51101701 GCA_004024745.2 Catagonus wagneri
TATTTTTTGATCCCTTCCAAAAATGTAATTTTAATTAAGCCATTTGTTTAGAAATTTTCCCTTGAAACATTGATTTTAGTTTTGCAATAGCAAAATTTTGAAAACAACCTAAATGTCTATTAATAAGTGACTAGTTAAAAAATTATGGCCTGGGAGCTTTCACTGTGGTGCAACGGTATCAAGGGCTTCTCTGAAGTGCTGGGTCACAAGTTCAGTCCCAGGCCAGGCACAGTGGGTTAAGGATTCGGTGTTGCCACAGCCACAGTAGATTGCAACCTCGGCTTGGATCTGATCCCTGGCCTAGGAATTCCGTATTCTGTGGGGTGGCCAAAAAAGAAAAAAAAATTTCTGGCCTATCTGTTCAGAATGATAAAAGCTGTCTATCTACTGATAATGGTAAGCTCACCAAGAGATATTATGATGAAAATACAGAATAGCATCTGTACTATACTTTTTTTTTCAAGAGGGTATTAAATTGTTTATTGATTCCACATGATAATGGATGATACACAAGCTTCATTCCCATCTATAACTTTATCTGGTACCATAATTCAATTTGGATATATTGCATAGGATGTGCCAACAATCATATTAGTAACCAAGAAAACCTCCATGGCTTTGCTTGGGTGTCCCTTTTAAGGGCGAACTCCAGGTCACAACACGGTTAACTGTCTTCAGAAACACCACAGTTTCTGAAGACAAGGGCTTCTCCGCCCAAGCAGGTTGTAAATTTCGAATGGAACCTGGCATCATCCTGAAGGTATTCTAACCTCACACTTTTGGGGTAATTTACCAAAATGGCTTCAGAGTAGACTAACCTTACACGGCACATTGAAAAAAAGGCACATTTATTCAGCGTCATGGTCAGACTGTTATATTTAGCAATCAACAGCTTGGGTGCAAAAAAAAAAAAAATCTACATTAAAACCCTTTGTTGGAATGCTTTACACTTGCCATAGAACAGAAACTGAAATAACCTCTTACACAATTAGTCACAAATAACCGTCCTTGAGTTTTTTTGCCCATACACGTGAGTATTGTCTAAAACATTTCTTCTTTGTAGCAGTGAGGCCCTGCCACACCGTGCTTGGCTGAGTTCACAAATCTTTTGTAACCTGTAGCCCCCCGTCACTTCTCTGGCTCTGTAGTATACTTTTTTCGTAAAAAGAGGAAAATGATTTGTATTTCATTTTGCTTGTATATGTGTACAGAAACTGGAAGAATATTACATGAAATTATTAACAGTGGTTATTTGTGGAGTTCCCATAGTGGCACATTGGTTAACGAATCCGACTAGGAACCATGAGGTTGCGGGATCGATCCCTGGCCTTGCTCAGTGGGTTAACGATCCAGTGTTGCCTTGAGCTGTGGTGTAGGTCGCAGACGCGGCTCGGATCTGACGTTGCTGTGGCTGCGGCATAGGCCGGCAGCTGTAGCTCCGATTTGATCCCTAGCCTGGGAACCTCCATATGCTGCAGGTGCGGCCCTAAAATGAAAAAGAAACAAACAGTGGTTATTTGTGATAGGATGTGTAATGGTTACTAGGTAGATGGGGTAGAAAAAGGAAGGGAGGTTATAATTTTCTTTCAGCAAAATATTTTGTTGTAGCAGGTTTCTGTAGAAAAGTTGAAAAATATGTCTAGTGAACACTCGTTTATTCTTAGCACCTAGATTCTGTAATGAATACTTCATTATATTTATCACGTATTTACCCAGTTTCATATTCATCTTGAATACAACCCTTTTTTAATTAATTAATTTATTTTTTTGTCTTTTTGCCTTTTCCTGGGGCCACACTCGCGGCATATGGAGGTTCCCAGGCTAGGGTCTAATCGGAGCTGTAGCTGCCGGCCTACGCCACAGCCACAGCAACGCGGGATCCGAGCCGCCTCTGCCACCTACACTACAGCTCACAGCAACGCTGGATCCTTAACCCACTGAGCAAGGCCAGGGGTCGAACCCGCAACCTCATGGTTCCTAGTCGGATTCATTAAACACTGAGCCACGACAGGAACTCCAACCCTTTTTTTTGAATGAGAGTCGCGTTTATTTTAGGTTCTCTCTTGAGTTTTTTGTATTTTTATTTTATTTTTTTCCCACACAGGCAGTACGTGG
Organism: Catagonus wagneri; assembly: GCA_004024745.2. NCBI lineage: Eukaryota > Metazoa > Chordata > Mammalia > Artiodactyla > Tayassuidae > Catagonus > Catagonus wagneri. The sequence goes on from PVHT020004020.1 coordinate 51,087,776, forward strand.
AAGTTCCTGGGGCCAGGGTTGAACCTGTACCACATAGCAGCCACACTGGTGAGAATACAGGAGGCTCAACCCAGTAGGCCGTCAGAGAACTCCCAATGTGTCTTTTTTTTTTTTTGGTCTTTTTGTAGAGCTGCACCCGCGGCATATGGAGGTTCCCAGGCTAGGGGTCTAACAGGAACTGTAGCCGCCGGCCTTCGCCACAGCCTCAGCAACGTGGGATCCGAGCTGCGTTTGCAACCTACACCACAGCTCACGGCAACGCCGGATCCTTAACCCACTGAGCAAGGCCAGGGATCGAACCCGCAACCTCATGCTTCTTAGTCGGATTCGTTAACTACTGAGCCACGAAGGGAACTCCCCAATATGTCTTTTTTTAATACATATTTTTTTCTTGATGCATTTCAAAGTATGTAACAGATGAAGACATTTTACCCCTACACATTTCAGCTTGCATATCAGCTACAATTCAGTGTTTCTTTATGGTTCTTTTTCTTAATTTTGAATGAAATGAAAACCTTTTTTCTTTTTTGGCTGCCTCACGGCACATGGAGTTCCTAGACCAGGGATCAGATTTGAGCCATAGCTATGACCTAAGCTGCAGCTGAGGCAAAGGTGTATCCTTTACCCACTGTGCTGGGCCGGGGATCGAACCTGTGTCCTAGCACTCCCAAGATGCTGCCAATCCTGTTATGCCACAGTGGGAACTCCTCAAATCATTATACCATTTAATAAGTTTTTTTTTATGGCTATACCTTTGGCATATGGAAGTCCCATCTGTTACATACTTCTTGAATACAACTCTTTTTTAAAATGAGGGTTGCAACATTTATTTTAGGGATCCAAGCCCTGTCTGCGACCTACACCACAGCTCACGGCAACACCAGATCCTTAACCCACTGAGCAAGGCAGGGATCGAACCTGCAACCTCTTGGTTCCTAGTCGGATTCGTTAACCACTGAGCCAAAATGGGAACTCCAATAAATGTCTGTTAATATATTACTGATTGATGTTTTGAAACTTCATTAACAGTTTTGAAGTCAGGCATAAATAGCAGCCCTGATGTTTTTATTGAGCTTAAGTAGTCTTCTGAAAGCTGAAAGATTTCCTTCTTTTTTCTCTTTATGCAGAGTGAAAAGAAGATAAAGACGACAGTACTAACGGCTGCACTTCTATTATCTGGAATTCCAGCCGAAGTGATAAATCGATCAATGGAAACCTATAGCAAAATGGGCGAAGTTTTTACAGACCTCTGTGTCTACTTTTTCACTTTTATTTTTTGTCATGAACTGCTTGATTATTGGGGCTCTGAAGTCCCATGAAGCTTGCAGAACTCAGAAGAAGAAGCACATGAAAAAACAATTTCTCTTCTATATTGCAGTGCCTCTAATGAGGCATACTGGTTACACCATTATGTAATTCTTTTACTTTTGGGGATTGTAAAACCACTTGATTAAGAATGGGATGGTAGAGTCCCTGATTGAAAGGAGTGGAATTTGTATTAATACTGATGTGAAGATTAGAGTACCAATGTCAGTAATTAATTTTTTTCTTGTTTAATTAGAATTCCTAGTCTTTGCTTTTCCCTAATTGTAATTCATCTTTTCGGAGCTGAGCTAGTACTTTAAAGAGAGCAGATGAACGTGTTTCAGCCAGTCCCAAGGACTGCATTATTGTTCTGTCCTGAGAAATGGAGCTATCTTAAAAATAAAATGAAAGAAAAATAAATAAAATGAAAGAAACTGAATTGCCTAATGTTAAGCCCACACATTTTAACTTATTAGGGTTGAATAAGGTAGCCAGTTTTGTCTGTTCTTATTGAGGCTGTATTATTTTACTCCAGCACAAATATTCAGTGGAGGAAATGATTAAGATTCATACAATTGAAATTAAAAGGTACTTAATTTTAATTTATGAAAAATTTTACTACCAAATTTAGAAATTTTTATTTCTTGAGTTTTCAATTTTTAGAATTGTGTTTTTTAAGCTATAGAATGGAATGATTAGATATAAAAATGAGATTAGAAGAATTAACATCAAAGAATTGCTATGCAGCCCAATAGCATAAATACCCTTTGAACTAACCTGGTAACACTGTCATATTTGTAAGGCCTGTCTTCTTAAAAGAGTATAAAACATAAGTGTTAAATCACTCGGCATTACATTTCCCTATGTTTTTTTGTATAATCTGTTTGACTAATCCTTGTGATATTAAAAACATAAATACTTTTTTTTATTACAAAGTCTTTTTACTTTGAACCACAATAATGGAGACTAAGTATAACAACTTAAGTCTATTCCTCTGACTTAGGGTAAGATTACAGGTACAGATTTTTCCTGGTTCAAATCTGATATCTACAAGATTGGATGGCTCTTGGATTTGTCGCTCTCTCCCAGTCCCTGGGAAGACATTATGGGGATTTTCATTTGCCCACTTATTTCTTCCATTTTGTCACTTAGTCACTGGATCATTATCAAATTTATTTCGCAGAAGACGTAAGACATCTGTGTCTATTAGTGCCACTTTTTAAAAAAGTTTTTTATATTTTTATTGATTTATGGATTGACTGATTTTGCTTTTTAGGGCCACACCTGAGGCATATGGAGGTTTCCAGGTTAGCGGTCTAATTGGAACTGTTGCTGCCGCCCTATGCCAGAGCCACAGCAATGCCAGATCCAAGCTGTGTCTGCGACCTCACCACAGCTCACGGCAACGCTGGATGGTTGACCCACTGAGCAATGCCAGGGATCGAACCCGCAACCTCATGGTTCCTAGTTGGATTTGTTTCCGCTGCGCCATGATGGGAACTCCTTGAGTAAGTGATTTTCAAGACTCTTCCAGCTGTTAATTTCTACATGACCTCATCCAGTTCCTTGGCTTCAAATACCACAAATAACATGTACAGATGGTCCCTGACTTAAGATGGTTTGACTTAAAAACTTTCAGCTTTATGACATTGTGAAAGTAATACGCATTTATTAGTAACTGTACTTTGAATTTTGCTTTTTTTTTTTTTTTTTTTTTTGCTTTTTTAGGGTCACACTAGCGGCATATGGAAGTTCCCAAACTAGGGGATGAATTGCCACAGTTGCCGGCCTAGGCCCACAACCACTGCCACACCAGATCTGAGCTGTGTCTGCAACAACCTACACCTCAGTTCATCACAATGCTGGATCATTTAACCCACTGAGTGAGGAACCTGCACCCTCACAGACACTAGTTGGGTTCTTAACCCACTGAGCCACACCTGGAACTCCAATATTTATGTCTTTTATCTCTCCAACCTCTATTTCTCCTTTGAACTTCAGACTCATATTTATATTCCCTTACTCAGCCATTATCTCCTAGATAGGTAGCAGGCAGGAACGCTGATTTTTCTCTCCTTCCCCAAAATGTTCTGTACCTGGGCCATTTTCATCTCCACAAATTCACCACAATCCACAGTAGCTCTTTAAAACCTGGTTGTCATTTTTATTTCTCCTTTACCTTTGTAGTTCACAACAATTTTATCAATATTTGGAGAGCTCTCTGGGGAATATATCCAAAATCTGACCACTTCTCAGTGTCTCTACCATTTAAGTCACTAGTGGTTTTATTTTTCTTTTAGCCTGAAACCCACACTCCTTACCTTCTGCCCGCATATAGCCAATTTTTACAGTGGCTCTGATACCTAAGCTTCACTGGTGTCCATTCTGCCACCTACTGGCTCAGGCCTTCCTTCCCCTTGGCATGGACTGCACTGCTGTCACAAGTGGGCAGGAAATCCCAGAGGAAGAGCAGAAGCCAGTCTTGGAGTCTTAACTTAGTTTCAGTTTTTAAAAAGGTCGACTTTACTGAGGTAAAATTTATATGCAATAAAACATTTAAAGTGTACAGTTCAATAAGTTTGGACATGCATCCATGCAATGGCTGTCACAGTTAAGATATGGAAATTTTCTATCCCTCTTAGATGCAAGAACATAAACTAGTACAGAAGCATGTAAAGTAAATGAGAAGCACTCCACAACGCCTTTACAGCCTTTTGCTAAACCAACATTTTATCGTGCCTTCCACAAGGTGAATCGGTCTCTCCCTTGACTGGACTGTACTTCAGAATCACCTGGGAAGACGAAAAATTCCCAATACGCAGGAAGAGCCCCAGACAATCAAATCAGAATATTAGAATGGACCACACGAATCCATAGATTATATATAAAGTTCCCAAGCGAAGGCAATGTTGAGGACCATTATAATCTACTTATTTTTTGTTCTTCATCCTCTTCACCAAGTTAACTCCAGGTTAACTCCAGTCTTCAAATCTCACCTCAATGGTCACTTCTTCAGGGAACTCTTTTTTTCCGAACTCTGTTCCTATGGCAGGATCTTTTTCCTGTTGTATTATAGCTGCTTGTGTTTTCATTAATGCCGGTATCTGCCACTAGGTTGAAAGCTCGCCAGGATCTAGAACATGCCCGACAGGTAAGAATAGGTATAAACGAGTGAACGTATAAATGAGTAACAGTGTATGGAGATGGAGATGTTTGTACCATCACTTAGCTCATGTTAAGGCTGATGTCCCTACAGCTCCTGGGACAGCTCGGAGCGCTTATGGCGCTTCGGTGGCCCTTGCTTAAAAGACCTTCTCAAGGGCTTGCAAGGCTGGGTAAGGCACCGCCCCCCAGCGCACCCACACTCCAGGTCTTTCACCGCTGTGCAAGGAAAACAGCCAAGCCGATCTCTTTCGGCGCGGCCAGCGCTGTGCGGCCTCCGGCCCCGCGGGGGCGCTATGGAGCCACAGCAGTTTCCGGGCTTTTTTCCCTTCCTCTTGCCGCTGGCGCCAGCATATCCTGTTTTCGTTGGCCGCGGTCCGGTGGCAGCTGCCACTGTGGCTGGTGCCTCCAGTTAGTGCGGCTCCTTGCCGGGCGAGTCGAGGGCAGCGCGACCTCCTACTTTGTGCGCCACTTCTGCGCGTGGTCCCGAAGGGCGGCGCTTTCCCGCGGCCGGCGGCATGGGCCGGGAGTCTCGGTGAGGCGAAGCGCCGGGCGGCCGGGCGGCTTCCTTGGAGTGGGGGACGAGGCGGGAGTTGCGGTGGCCTCGGGGCCCGGCCTAGCCCGGCTCGGCCCGACGTGCGGCCAGCGCTGCCCGCGGCCACTGGAGGGGCTGGGGGACCTCGGCCGACGGGGGTCTCTGTACTTGGCCCGGCGGCGGGCACGAGGTTCCCTTGCAGTGCTGTCGGCGGGTTCGAGTGCCTGGAGCGGGAACACCCCTCCGGGACGTCAACCACATCCCGCCGTTTCCGCGCTTACCCAGATTGCCTCAGTCAGAAGCCTTAGGATCTCAGTTGGATTCCTAACCGCTTCGCGTTTGCCCGCTTTCTTTAGCGTCTGTCGCTCTCTGCTTCAGTTCTTTGTGCGCTTGTGCATTTTCTCAGGTCCAAAGCAGCGTGTGGTGAAACACTTACCATACCTACAGCACTTCATGGCTGGGCTTTTACTGGGCTACAATAAATGCTTGTTGCATGGACATTGATTTCGCAAATAGGTTTCAATTTCTTTGTTAAGCCGTTTTTTTTTTTTTTATTCTTTTTAAACCGAGAACTAGGAGCTCTTATTAGAACTCATTTCTTTAGCTTTTTACTTGATTTGGGACCTTCAGGTTTTTATCTTGAAAGTGCGTGTTTGCTCTGTTCTTAAAGGTGGCTGAAAAGATCATTTATATCTAGAATAAAAATGATAGCTAAGTAAGGTAATAGCAGTTTACTGAGGTGTAATTAACATTCAGGGAAATGAGCAAAGCTTAATGGTAGAGCTGATGAAATTTAGTAAATATATAAACTGTGTAACTATCACCTGGATAAAGAGTGTTTCCATAACTACAGAAAATTCTTTTGAAGGTCTTTTAAATCTCCTTGGAAGCACTGGTGTTCATCTGGCCACCTAGACCAGAAACCTGGAAGTGATACTTATTTGACTCACTTTTTTCTCTTTCTGCATGCATCCAGTTAGATGATGCATCCTGTCGACCTTTCTTCTCTCTTTGACTGATTTCACCCCCTATATATTTCTTGCTCAAAAATTACCTGTCTCAAATTGATTCTCTTCCTCTGCTCTTGCTCTCCTAATTGATTCCACATTATGATTAGAGTGAAACCTCTCAAATAAAAAAGATTATGTCATTCTTCTGCTTTCCTGTCCTTTGGCTCTTACTGCTTCGGAAATGATGTGAGACTTCAGCACAGGCTTCAAGGTCCTTTCCAAGAATGTCCTTCCCTCTCTTCCGCCCCTCTGCCTTGCATGACTTGCACACGAGATTTCTTCAGGGAATAGTGAGAGGCTTAGAAATGGAAAAGAGCGGGGTGTTAGAGAAAAGAGCCTAATTTGCCTACATTTGTGTTTCATAAAGGGCTGAAGGGTTGTGGTAGGACAGAGGTTCTGAAAGGGACGTGGGCCCAGAATGTGAATAGATGATAGATTTAGTTTAGAGGATAATTTATTCAGGCGCTTTTGAGAATTTTGAGTAAGAAGTATGTGTGTGTGTCTGTGTGTATAGTAGGATTAGAACTTTATAACGATTACCCCAGGAGCAATGAGTAAAACAGATTTAAGGGAAAAGGGAATAGAAGCAGGAAGACCAGGGGTTTTCTGAAATGTCCTAAAGATAGTTCCCATTGTGGCTCAGCGGAAACGAACCCAGTTAGTTAGTATCCATGAGGATGTGGCTTCGCTCACTGGGTTAAGGGAGGATTCGGCATTGCCCTGAGCTGTGGTGTAGTTTGCAGACGCGGCTCGGAGTTCCCTAGCCCGGGAACCTCCATATGCCACAAGTGCGGCCCTAGAAAAGACTAAATAAATAAATAAATAAATAAATAAATATTTTTAAAAAATGTCCTAAGAAGCTAGGTCTGATATGATATAGTGGCAGTGGGAACTCCTGAGGATGCGAGAAAATGTGAAAAGAATTGATGAGGTGAAATTGGTGACATTTGGTGTTTTATTGTAGTTGTGTAGAATGGGAAAAAGAAAAACATTGAATACCACTGATATTTTGAGTCTACTCATTGGAAACTGAGATGAATGATTTAGGTTTTTTTTTTTTTTTTTTTGGCCTTTTTGCTTTATCTAGGGCCGCATCCGCAGCATATGGAGGTTCCCAGGCTAGGGGTCTAACAGGAGCTGTGGCTGCCGGCCTTCGCCACAGCCACAGCAATGCGGGATCCGAGCCGCGACTGCAACCTACACCACAGCTCATGGCAACGCCAGATCCTTAACCCTCTGAGCAAGGCCAGGGATCGAACCCACAACCTCATGGTTCCTAGTCGGATTCGTTAACCACTGAGCCACGACGGGAACTCCGAGATGAATGATTTAGGAAGGGAAAGGTAATAAGTGAATTTCTACACATTGAATTTCTACAGTGAATTTCAGGTTCTTGGGACATAATCAGGTGCACTCATTTTCTGTCCATCTGATTTATTTATTTGTTTATTTATTTATTTATTTTTTTGCTTTTTAGGGCCACAACTGTGGCACATGGAGATTCCCAGGCTAGGGGTTGAATTAGAGCTGTACCTGCTGGCCTAAGTCACAGCAACATCAAATCTAAGCCACGTCTGCGATCTACCCTACAACTCATGTCAGTTCCAGATCCTTAACCCATTGAGTGAGGTGTCAGACATTGAACCTGCGCCCTTGTGGATGCTAGTCAGATTCGTTTCCACTGAGCCACGACAGTAACTCCTATCCATCTGATCTTAACCAGATTTATTGACTTAAGTATCTTTTGTACACCGATGCCTCTCCAGTTTATATTGCTTTCATGAACTTGGTCATATTTCAGCTGTGTACTCTATGTCTCCACTTGGATGCCTGAAATCCTGATCCTTGCCTTCCCCCAAAATCTCCCTCAGCCTTCCCATCTTAGTAAGTGGCAGCCTTTCTTTGCTTTGTTCTCCTGTCAGCAGCCAGAGTAATGCTTTAAATACTCCTCTGCTTAAAATCTTCCAACTGCTTCTCATCTTTTCTCAGAGTAAAAGAGAAAGTCCTTATAATAGTCCTTATAGTGGCCTGTTAGCCTTGCTCTCTCTTTCATGCTCTATCTCTGACCTCATCTCATGGTATTTTCTCTCACTTTTTTGACCCCAGCCATATAGCGTTCCTTGCACATACCAATCAGGGTACTGTGCCTTTTGCCTAGAAGGTTTCCACCTCATTTATCTACATGGTTCCTTCCTTTACTTCCTTCAAATATCTGAAATTTAACTTTATTACCGAGGCCTTCTTTAATCACCTGGTGTGAAAAGCCAACCTCCTATCTCCCATTCTCTCTCCTTTTCCTTTACTCTCATCTGTTTATCCCCATAGCACTAAATGACATACTGTGTACTTACTGCTTTGCTTGTCTGTCATCTCGTCCATTACCAGAATGCAAGCTGCTTGAAGCCGAAAGGCAGGAGCTTGGTGTCTTTTATTTACTGTCTTTGGTTCTCTCTCTCTTTTTTTTTTTGTCTTTTTGCCCTATCTAGGCCGCACCCACAGCATATGGAGGTTCTCAGGCTAGGGGTCCAACAGGAGCTGTCGCCGCCGGCCTACACCATAGCCACAGCAACGCGGGATCCGAGCTGTGTCTGTGACCCACACCACAGCTCACGGCAACACCAGATCCTTAACCCACTGAGCAAGGCCAGGGATCGAACCCACAACCTCATGGTTCTTAGTTGGATTTGTTAACCACTGAGCCACGACAGGAACTCCTGTCCTTGCTTCTCTTTCAAGACAGTTTCCCTCTCTACATGTACCGTAGCAAAAGGGTTCATTATTTCCCCCTAATTTCTTTTTGGTCACACCCCAAGTTCCTGGACCAGGGATTGAACCTGAGCCACAGCAGTGGCCAAACCACTATAGTGACAGCATTGGATCCTTAAGCCACTATACCACAAGAGAACTCTGTTTCCCACTATTTTTAAAAAAATTTATTTATAAATAGTCCTCTCTGTTTAATCTGTCTGCTGAGATTTTTTTTGGAAAAGTGTTAATGAAAGCTAACTATTTGCTAAGCTTAATCTTTAACTTAATATTCTAGCCACTACCGGAAACGATCAGCATCACGGGGACGCTCTGGAAGTCGATCTAGAAGTCGCTCACCCTCAGACAAAAGAAGTAAACGTGGTGATGACAGGCGGTCTAGAAGCAGAGATAGAGACAGGAGGAGGGAGAGGTCCAGGAGCAGGGATAAAAGAAGATCTCGGTCAAGAGACAGGAAGCGTCTGAGGTAAGACGTTAGTCCTCAGAGGGCTCAGGATAAATTGAGCCTTCTCAACTAAATCGGGGTTCTTCAAAAGTTTTGCATTAGAATTGCCTCTTTGCAGGCCCTCTGCTTTAACCCCAGCTTGTTTGATTAGGTAAAGAAGTGATTTGCCTAGAACGAAGACTCTAAATTGCTATTTTATTTTTTTAAATTTATTTATTTATTTTGGGGGGCTGTGCCCACAGGATGTGGAAGTAGGATTGGAACCTGTGCCACAGTGGTGAGCCAGACTGCTACAGTAACAGTGCCAGATCGATCGTTCACCTGCTGCATCCCTGGCCAGGAACTTCTTCATGCTGCTGGCGCAGTCAAAAAACAAACAGCCCCCTCTCCCCCGAACCTAGTATTTTAAGTTTGGAAACTTTAGCTGGTATTTCCTATAATCCAAAGAGAACTCTTTTGCCTTAATAGGGCCACACCTGTGGCATATGGAGATTCCAAGGCTAGGGGTTGAATTGGAGTTGCAGCTGCCGGCCTATGCCACAGGCACAGCAACATGGGATCTGAGCCTTGTCTGTGACCTATACCACACCTCCCAGCAGTGCTGGATCCTTAACCCACTGAGGAAGGCCAGGGATTGAATTTCTGTCTTCATGGATACTAGTCGGGTTTATTACTGATGAGCCACAATGGGAACTCCAGTTTTAAACTGTTTTAAAAAACTTTTAGATTTAACCAAGGAACATCCTAATTCTCTCTCTCTCTTTTTTTTTTTTTTGAACTTGATTAAATATTCCTTGGCACAACTCAAGCAGCTGTCACTTTTCTGGGGATGGAAAAATAGTCTTTAAATAAAAATAATCTCTCCCACACCAAAAGAAAATTATGGTATAGTTTATTGTTAAAATAGGAAAGAGGACAAGGTTATACAGATGCTGTGAACTGATCACAAAAAGCACTGTCTTATCTTTTCCAAACATTGGAAAGAGAGATTGCCAAAAAGTATCACCTCGTACTAAGGGAAAATACTTACCCAACAATGTGGTAACAATAATGCTAACTTACGCAGTCTCATATATGATCCCAGGAACAGTTTTATACGATTCAGTCAAGTACTTAAGTGAAATTGACCATTTAACATTTGGTCTTTGACTTTTTGGTTTGAAAGTAGAATCACCAATATTTTATTTTATGCCACACCATGCCACCTCGAGGCATATGGAGTTCTCAGACCAGGAATCAGATCCGAACCGCAGTTGCAACCTATGCAGCAGTTGTGGCAACACCGGCTCCTTAACTTCCTGTGCAGGGCTGAGGGTGGAGCCTGCTTCCCAGCACTCGCAAGATGCTGCCCATCCCATTGTGCCACATCAGGAACTCCTCACAAGATTTTAGAGCAAGAAGGATTTTGAGATATTCGGTGAAATCTACGTAGTTTATAGATGAGGAACCTGAGATTTAGAGCATTGATCTGCCCTGTGGATGTCACTAGTTAAGAGCAATACTAGGTTAGAAATTCTGTTCTCCTGGTTTCCATATCTGATCTTTACACATTCCCATTCTCTCATCCTTATACATAGTTTTGGACTGTCTTTGAAATTTAGATTTAGGAGACACAGAGGCAGGCAAGATGGTGGTGGCCGCTCAGGGTGGGAGAACCAGTGGTGGCAGAGGCAGTAATGGGCTGGCAGTGGTCCCAGCTGTGGGACAAGCGGTCCCAGCTGTGGGACAGGCAGTAGCTGCGGAAGCTCTTTGGACAGGTGGAAGATTGATGATAAGCCTGTACAAAATGACAGATGGGATGGATCACTTGTGAAAAATTCTCTGGGTGATTCTACCAAAAAGGTACTTCTGGAAAAGTACAAATATGTGGAGAATTTTGTCCTGATTGATGATCGCTTCACCATCTGTGCCATCTCCTGTTTTTTTTTTTGCCATAGTGGCTTCTATTGTGGATTATATACACCCCTTTCCAGAGTTGAAGGCTCTTTGGGCTTTGTGCATCATATCCTTTGATCTCAGGGAAGATCCTACAGGGATGGATCCTGATGCTACTTGGCAGCTGTTACCCAGTCTCAAAAGGTTTGATGACAGATACACTCTGAAGCTGACCTTTATCAGTGGAAGAATAAAGGAGCAACAGGAAGCTGAGTCCACCAAGTCCATTGCTAAGTTTTTTGACCACAGTGGGATGCTGGTCATGTATGCATATTAACCTGAAATATCGAGGCTCCATGACAGTCTCCCCATAGAAAGAAAAATGAAATAGTTCTAAGAGCAGGCATCTTTCTGCTGGATCATGCTGAATTAAAGGGTGGGGGAGAAACTAAACAGAGAACTTAAAATGGATGACCTAAGAGATGTTCAGAATGTCCCATTTTGTTGTAAAATTTTAGTCTCTTGTGGATAAATAGGATTTGCAAGCTCAGATATGAGAAGTTGTAGCTCTGCTGTCTAGCTATTGCTTCTTTGGTCTGCTGATTGCCTTGGTTTGATTTGCTTTTCTGGAAAAGCATTTTTGCTAAAAGCCATACAAAATCCTTCTTTCATACCGAGCAGTACTTTATGTGGTATTGCTTTGTGTCATGCAGCATTTCAAGACTCAGTTTTTTAGTTTTTAAAATTTTTATTTATTTTTTTAGGGCCGTACCCGTGGCATATGGAGGTTCCCAGACTAGGGGTCGAATCAGAGCTACAGCTGCCGGCCTACACCACAGCCACAGCAATGCCAGACCCGAGCCACGTCTACGACCTACACCACAGCTCATGGCAATGCCGGATCATTAACCCACTGAGCAAGGCCAGGGATCGAACCCACAACCTCATGGTTCCTAGTCAGATTCATTAACTGTTACGCAATGACAGGGACTCCAAGACTCGTTTTTTTTTAAATTGTTAACCTGGGAGTTCCCGTTGTGGCTCAGTGGTTAACGAATCCGACTAGGAACCATGAGGTTGCTGGTTCAATCCCTGGCCTTGCTCAGTGGGTTAAGGATCCGGCGTTGCCGTGAGTTATGGTGCCGGTTGCAGACGCGGCTCGGATCCCGTGTTGCTGTAGCTGTGGTGAAGGCCAGCAGCTGTAGCTCCTGTTAGACCCCTAGCCTGGGAACCTCCATATGCCGTGAATGCGGCCCTAGAAAAGGCAAAAAGACAAAAATAAATAAAAATAAGTAAATAAATAAATAAAAAATAAATTGTTAACCTGTTGCTGACTTTATTGTGTTAATTCCTGTTTCAACAGCTGTTTCCCTTCCCTTAATTCAGGACGCAGCTTCTTGTGTACAACAGTTTTCCTTCACGCAGTATTTTTGTGGGTGTGTATATATCTGACTTGGGGAGAATTACAGAGAAAAAAAAAAAAAACACGGCTTTTTTAATTTGTTTAAAAGACTTTCTGCTTGTTACATTTTGTGCTTTTTACCAATTAAAGAAGCCAATGGTATTTTTAGTTAAAAAAAAAAGGAAAAAGAAATTTCGATTTTGTGCTCTAGAACGTAATTTCAAACAGCTATAATAACATTTCCTACGTTTTTAACAAACGTCGTTTTGAAATTAGTGTTTCATTTTTTTTCATTGACCACAGGTAAGAATTGCCTTTATTTGTTCTCCTTTTAGCTGATTTGATGGTTATTTGAAATGTATGTCTTTAGTGATGATGGTAATTAAGAAGCATCTTTCAACGTGAGGTAGAACCATGAGCTGACATAGAAGCTCCACTTCGTCATAGAATGAATGAAAGGTGTCTTCCTTTCAGGCGTTCCAGAAGCAGAGAGAGAGACCGAAGTCGAGAGCGAAGAAGATCTCGCAGTCGAGACAGGAGACGATCAAGGAGTAGAAGCCGAGGCCGGAGATCCCGATCTTCTAGTCCTGGCAATAAAAGCAAGAAAGCTGAGAACAGGTAATGTTAGCATTGGCTGAACCTATCATGCAGCCTGGGAAGTGACTCTCTTTCCTGTGCTTAAAAAAAAAAAATCTTTGTATAAATAATCATGTAATTCGGCTCTTACTGTGAACTGTTAACTGAGTTTTATTTCAGTAGGTTATAAAGCTTGTAATGCTTCTGGACAATATTAGATGCTGTTAATTTTGACTCTTGTATTGTTCCTTTGCATTAACAGTCAGAAATAACGTTTCCGTTAATGATCAGAAATACATTTTATAAATATCTTTATGGGAACGATGTTTTTTCCTTTGAAATTATTTTCTTAGAATTTATGATGTTGAGTGACAAAAAAACTTTTTCTTAAATTTGTTTAGTTTTAACAGTGTTTTGTTAATTTCTGCTATACAGCAGAGTGAGTCATTTATGCCTACTTTTTTTTTTTTGGTCTTTTTTAGGGCCGCACTCACAGCATATGGAAGTTCCTAGGCTAGAGACATTGGAACTGAGCTTCATCTGGGACCTGGTGGCAATGCTGGATCCTTAACCCACTGAGCAAGGCCAGGGATCCAACACGCATTCCCACAGAGTCTCTGTCGGGTCTTTAAGGAATTCCCATTGTGGCTCAGCATATTATTTGAATTTTTAAAGGTTTTTCTTTTTTGGCCATGCACATGGTATGTGGATGTTTCTGGGCCAGGGATCAAAACCTAGCATGTTAGTGACTTGAAGCCACTGCAGTGACTAGGCCAGATCCTTAACCTGCTATGTCACAAGGGAGAGCCTAAATTTTATAATTTTTTTTTGCCTTTTGTCATTTTATGGC